>WBNH01008302.1:139106-155353 GCA_013401255.1 Urocolius indicus
GGCCGCCAGGGGGCGTGGCGTGGCGGGAAGGGCGGGGCGGGAGGAGGGGCCTAGAGGGGCGTGGCGGGAGGAGGGGGAAGCCCTCCCTGGCTCTCCCCCGCCTGCATCACCGCCGCAAACCGGGCTGGGCGAACCGAGGGCAGGAGGAGGAGGCGGCGGTAGTGGCTGCCTTGCCCAGGAGAAGGCGGTGGCAGAGCCAAGCCGTGTCTGAGCGCCTCGGTCCTTTCCCCTCCTGCCGTCACCCTGCCCCAAAGATGAGGCAAAAGCCCTTACGCTGCGGTCTCCTTCACTGCCCCGTGTAGGGAACAAGTTCTCCCGCGNTTAGAACCCATCGGTTATCTAGTTCACGTTACAAAGAAACAACTAAAACAGTCTTGAGATAACAGCCCTGAGGTACAGATAACAGTCCTGAGATCAGCCACCCGGTTAGCACCTCGAGGATGATAAGAGTTCTTCCTCTTAATTACTTGGACTCTACTCCTGCAAAAACAGCATCACTATTTCTTACACCCGTCCCGACTCCTTCCCTCTGTCCCATGGTGGAGCAAGGGCCCCTGCCTTCCTTTCCTCTGCAGGTAGCGGCCAAGGAGAAGGTGGTGTCTCCTTCCCCAGGTTTTGTGTCCTCCTGTGCTGCTTGATGGACCAGAGCCTGGGGCTGCCTGCCAGAGCCCTCCCCCTTCACACGGCGTGTGCTTTGTGCTGGAGAGGGAACCAACCGCCTTTCACCAAACCTGGTGAGTATGAGTCAGGTCCAGCCCAGCAGGACACGTTGGTGAGACACAGCCACGTTGAGGGCTCAACCCTCCAGGTTTTCCCGCACAACCCATCAGAAAGATTTACTAGTGCACGTACCCAACCCAGCTGAATACGCTCCAGAAAGTCAAGCGGCTGTTAGCAGTAAAGTGAAACTGAAACAACTGGCCTTTGATTCTTTTAAACCACATTTAAAATCAAGTTTTTACACAAGCTGAAGAATTATTTCTGCTTGCACTTAACCTTCTCGTGAAGGACTTGGTAATGCTGGCAAATTAAAGGGAGAAAAAGGGTAAGGCGAGGCGTCAGGCTACTTTTCACTGCTGGTGCAGGTAAGCCCAGCTCAGTTGAGCTGTGATGGATCAGCCTGTGTTGACAGGCCAGGGGCTGTGCAGCCTTCCTCTTGCAGATGCATCAACATTTTGGCAGAAACACACTGCGGCTGTCTGCCTCTACCCACCCCGCTGTGGTTTCCCTGCTGGAGAGGAAGCAGATGGCAATGCAGTCTCACAGAGCTGTGGCAGCAGAGCTGGGACTGGGTGTGCCAGGACTCTCTCACTTGCTTCCACTTTTCCGATGCTGGTATTCAGCCATGTGTTTTGAATGTTTTTCCTCTCCTTTTGTACCTATTCCTTCAGCTTTTCTCGCTACCACAGGGAACCTGGCCAAACTCCAAGGAGATGTGATGTTGAAGAAACTGGCTTTAAAAAAAAATTCTCCTAGAGCGTTCTCCTAAAAGCAGTGTTCTCTCCCAGCAGAGGGGATTTCTGAGTAAACTCTCAAAATGTTTCCTAAGAAAGACCACGAAAAATCCCACAGATGCAATCAGGGCGAAGAATTCTTCTGTGGTGCAGGAAGATGTTGGTAGAAGTTTCCTTTGGAGACGTGGTTGTCTCACATCGCCTGTGCCACAATGTCTTCAGCTTCTGCAGTTGACCCCACTCACGTCCTAATTAGGACAAAGTTTTGCTGTTGGTGTGATGCACCTAGCTGTTTCTCTAAGGATAGCAAAGGCAAACCCAATGTGATGATGGTAGGCACTTTGGTGGCACTCTGTGATCCAGAGGAGGAAACCAGGCATGGTTCAAAGCGCCAGCTACCTTGGGCTCTTACAACAGGCTGTGCAGTTTTGCTGGGGTCTCTGGAGAAGAGACCAAAACCTCTTCCTCCCTCACAGACCATCTTCTGCTGTAGGAGGACCACGGCAGGGTTAAATACCATCCCTGGCTGGTCTCCAGAGTCCAGGGAGTCCTACTGTCCCATGCTGAGTGGGGAGCATTTTGCGTGGCCACACAGCTGTTGACACCCCCATCCCTCCTGGCTTGAACCTTCCTCCGATGAGCACAAAGAGCTCTCCATAATCAGTCCCTTCATCCCAGCAATCTCCAACATGGGTGCTGGAACTGCAACGGTTTGGATTTTCCTAACCCTTAACAGAAAATGTTGTAATGGAAAAAGCTGGGAAACAAGCCGAGGACCCTCAAAATCTCAAGTGCACGTTCTGTGACACTGTCATGGTTTAGGCCCATCTAGGAACAAAGGACCACCATAAATACCAAGGGCCTTTGGAACTCCCTAAGGACAGGGTGAGCCTAAGGAACTCCCTAAGGACAGGTGAGTGAGCTTTACTTATGGTCACAGGCAAAGCAGATATGAGTACTCAACTTGGGGAAGAAAACAGAAATTAATGTAATCCACCACCAACCAAAAACATAACAAACAGTAAACAGAGATAATACAATGACGAAGAGCACAACCAGCCCTTTAAGACCACCTTCTCTCCACCCCTCCCCTCTTCCCCAGTTCAGAGTCCTGATCCCAGTGACTTTGTCACCTCCCACCACGAACAGCTCAAGGAGGCTGGGAATGGGGTTTTCAGTCAGTCCTTTCCCAATGGCTCCTGCTGTTTGTCTCGTCTTCGGACAGATGGTCTCCTCACTGCCCCCTCACCCCACTCCATCACGGGATGCTGCACAAGCCAGGCAGCCCTGCACAGGCTGCTCCGATGTGTGTTCATCCCATGGGCTGCAGCTTCTCTCTGCCTCTCGTGTGGGGCTGCTCTGCGGCCCGCAGGCTCCAGCACAGCCTGTGCCATGGCCACCTCCTCACACAGTCTCCTGCCCATCCAGGCGCAGTCACACAGAGCTGCTGGTGGCTCTCAGTCCTGCCACTGCCCTCCATGGACTGCAGGGGCTCAGCTGTGTTCTCACCGCGGCTTGCAGAGGGGTCCCCAGTCTGGCACTTCTCCTTCCTTTCTCTTTCTCCAACTGTGGGGTCTGCAAGGTCGCCTCCATCTTGTACCACGCTTACACCTCCTCTTCTGGCTCAGATTTCCCTTATTAAATAATGATGGAAAAAGCATTACATGGGCCCAGCCGGGCTGGAGGTGGTTCCACCTCAGAGCAGTGGGATGTTTAGAGAACTGCTGACTGTAGCCCCCTCCCCCGTTTCCAAGCAAAAAGTGGCTTGACACAAACCCATGACAGACATCAACTACTGCAACTCTGTTTTCCCAAGGAGAGATCTTGGAGAGGTCACGCCTACAAGGCAGCCAGGAACCCTCATTCACACACATGACATCTGCATTGATGAGATCCTCCTTGATCCAGCACTCTCATTTCTTCATGAAACAGAAGCAAGCTGATGGATTCAACCAAGTAACCCCATTTTTGGGTAGTGCCATCAACCCCAGGGTATGACAGAAGACCAACCCCCAAGAGGGCTTTGCTGTGGGGCCTGCTGCTTGCAAAACAGAAAACCAGGAATGCCAATCTGACGTGCATCTTCTTCCCCTTGGCCCAGCCTTGCACCAACGCACCCCCAAGAAGCACCAGCTGGAGTTCCAGTCCTCGGAGCAGCCACCACATCAAACCCCTCATACGTCTCCTCTCACCCAGCTTTAGAATCAGATCCATTGTCCCCAAGGTAACTTTGTCCCTTGTTTCTAACCTTGTGCCTTTCCTTCAGAGCCACAAAAAACAAGCAAACTTTTTACTCTTTTTTTTTAATGGCAAGCTGAGTGCAGTGCCACCAGGCTCCAGATGCACCCAAACCCAGTGGCAGAGCACAGAAAGTCAGCTGAAGAAACACTTTAAGGACCACGCTGGATTTAGATAAACATCCTGTACGGTTCACGGCCATTCCTGATGAAAACCTGTGCAGACAACTCGAATGGAAAGATTTAGTGCAGACACTTATAACCACATACTCTGAAGAGAGTCTAGCTCACACGCTGCTTTGATTGATGGTACCTTAACCACCAGCTTTATTAAAGATAGAATTCCACAGCACAGATAATGGCTCTTCGTTGTATCGAAAAGTGTGATGTGAGGAAAGTACAGAAGCTCAAGAAGATTTTGACATGCAAGACTGTGTTTTTCGGACCTGCAGGGGAAAGGAGATTGACATCAGTCACTCTGGTCACACCTTCAACTGTGATTTGGTTTAGGAATAAGGGTCTGCTTTCTTTAGAGCTAAGGACACTGTGGTAGGCAAGGTGTGGCTGAGGGCTGGCCACAGCAGTGTTCAGGAAGCACGTGGGAGTAGCCCTGCTGCAAGTCAGTGGCCACACATCTATTTTTTTTGGGGGGGGGAGGTTGCTTCTGTTCCTTGCCTCTGCATGCCCACCACTTCCCGCTAAGGAAAGCAACCCACGCTCCCCCCCTCACAGCACAGAAACCACCATAACTCACTGTGATTATGCCAACACGGCTCAGAAGTCTGCATCTGCAAAAAAAATGGCAGAGCATTAGAATTTGGGGCAAACAGCTGCTTCGCTCTCCCGTCCCCATGCCCCCACCCCAAGGCAGTAAACCAGAGCTGCCCTGGCTTGGCTGTGGGCAGGCTGCCTCCCCACACTAGATCCTTCTTTATATTGACCAAACAGCAAGTTACACTTTCCCTACGTAACTCAAGACCTCCAAAAACCCTGCCACTACAGCACTGCGCTTCCTGAGAAGCGGAACAGAGATACAGCGGCTAGGAACGAGCTCTGGCTTCTGCACACAAACAGCAGCAGAGTATGGCAGAGGAAGAAAAGCACACGGTACCCCACTGGAAGGACTCCGGTTTCGGTAAGGCAGCGTGGGCCACCCTGCAGACGTAGACATCGCCCACCCTGGGGGTGAAGGGCGCGTACACCAGGCGCTGGAAATACCACTTGTCGTTGAAAGTCATGTCGGTGTAGTGCACGTTGCTCATGGGCTCCCCGTTCTTGAGAAGGGTGATGGTGATCTTGGGCGGGTGGAAGCCACTCACGAAGCAGTTGAGGACGTTTTCTTGCCCCGGCACCGCACGGTTGCGGGAGTACACCTCCACCTTCGGAGGCTCCAGAGAGTTGACTAAGGAGGGGGACAGTGAGTGAGAATCGGGGTTGCACCGGACACCTCCCTCGGGCACTATAACCCCCCCCGCCCCGGACACTATAACCCCTCTTCTCCGGGCACTNCCATCCGCCATCCCCAGTCCGACCACGCTGACCAGTGCGACCAGCGCCACAGCGGCCACTCTGAGCGCCCGCTCCATGTCCCCGCTGCCCCGGGCGCCCGCGTCTCTCCGCAGTCGCCGCCCGGCAGCTCTCGCCTGCTTTTATATCCGCCGCCCGCCCGGCCAATGGCGCTGCGCAGCTGCGGCGCGTCAGCGGTGTCCGGGCAGGGCGGCAGCGCAGAGGTTGTGCGAGCCAGGCTGCCGTACGGCCACCGCCGCTTTCGCTTTCGCTTTCCTTTCGCTTTCGGGGCTGTGGCCCTGCCCGGTCCCAGCCCTGCACGCCCGTCTGTCTGACCTCCGCTTTGCTCGGCACGTGGATGGGTGGTTGTTCGAGCACCACACGGACACCCCGGGTTAAAGACCGAATTTTTTTCTGCCGCCTCCGCCAGAAAAGTTGTTGAGTGCTGTTATAAATTGAGACCACAATGGATCATAATCCAATTATAATTTTATTAATTGTAGCAAGTAGAATATGAGCAAAGACAGCGCTGGACGACAGGGGAGTCTGCGCTCCACCAACTGTCGTGCTGATCAACTCAATCAGTCCCTTTTTATAATGTTTCACATCCATAGCTGTTAAGTGGGAGTGGTATTCTGCACCTGCTTCGGTTGCTGGGGAAGATCGTCTGCACCTGCTTCAGTTGCTGGGGAAGATCGTTTTCTGCCCCCCAATGGTTGTTGAGTAAAATGTCCTCTTCCTTCATTTTCTCTTCATATATCCTTATATGGAGTTGTTTTGTCTTATCCTCTTGCCAGCTTCTCGGGACATTTAGTGGTCATTTAAGCAATACCTTTTATGTTTGTATTAGCAAATTTTCATTAAGTTTTGCGGTTATCTAATTGTTCGCATAAGCGGTCTTTTATCTTATTATTACTTAACCTTTATATTAAACCAAACATAACTCTCAATAAACAATATTCTAATCTATAGTTTCTCACAAGTGCCGAAGCCAGCTAGGCTAGATATGCTTCGGGGTGACCCAGTAACGCTGCTCAGAGGAGAGAAACACAAGCGGCTGTCAATAGCAGTGTTATAAATTTAAGGCCAATAATCTGGTTCAGCCTTTGAAGGCCAATGAACAATTTTATTAATTACAGCAAGCGATAGCAAGCAAACAGCGCTGGGTGCAGCCGGGGAGTCTGTGCTCCGCCAACGGCTCACACCACACTCCCCTCATCAGTCCTCCTTTATAGTCTTCTTCGAAGCTTCCACATCTGTATCTCTCAGGTGGGGGGGGTGATCTGCTGAGTTGGCTTCAATTGATTTCGCAGGCAGGATGGTGGGCCTCTTCNCAGGTAGGGGTGATCTGCTGAGTTGGCTTCAATTGATTTCGCAGGCAGGATGGTGGGCCTCTTCCTTGCAGTTATCAGTTCCTGCTAAGCCGGTAAAGTTTTAACCAGATAGGGTTAAGTTTGTTTATTCTCACACCCTGCGGTTTGATCTTTATACAATCCACTTCTATATTTGAGTTTCAACTCCTGATGAACAAACATGCAGTTATTATCTATCACAGCAGTATTAAGAAAACCAGGCTTAAAAAAAAAAAGGGGAAATGAACCAGTATTGAAGAGGACATAGGGGTTTTTTTTTTTGTACAACTAGGAGCTTATCTGTGGTCCTACAGGTCACTAGTTCTGGCTGGGAAGCAGATGTATGTTATCTTCATCCGTTTGCATAAGGATTAAAAAGTTGTTAAAAAAAGAAGATAAACGAAAGTCACAACTACTGGGGAGAAAACAGCAGTATCACGGAGCTCCTCTTAGCACTGAACCCTGTAAGACTTGTCCTCCCGATACATTCCATTTAAAAACCTAATTTAATTCAAGAAGGAGGTACAGAGATCATCCCCCCACCCAAAGGCAGCGGGATGAATCAGTAGAGACTGAGCAAAGGAAAAAGCTGTTAGTGCTTTGTCACCCATCCCTACGGGACCAGCTCTGATACAAGCTCTTTGTTCCTTTGCTGACTGCACAGTGACCGGCACTGACGGCCACGCAGCTGCTGCTCGGGGGGTTTTGCTGTGAGATAAGTGGACACATGTCCTGCCAGAGCGTCATCAGGGTCTCTAGGCAGAAATCGATGCTGACTACTGTGTCAGTGGCTAAGCTGGCATCCAGGGTGGCTGCCCCGGAGCGTGGCCCACAGGATGGTCTGGCTCTGCTCAGGTGAGCGATCCCCTCTGTTAGCATAACAGTATATAAAGTTAGAAGTAGTTCGGCTAAGGCTTGAATTTAGGCCTGATGAGTAGTTGGAATGTTTAATGTTTAGCAACTTTGGAACTAGTGGGGCATGCTGAGCTTGTGTATTCTGGCTCAAGCAAACAAACAGATTAGTGATGTGTGCGGAACGCTGAATCTTGTTTTTCTCAAAGAAATCGTTATCTTAAATAATTATTTGTTTNAAAGCACCGCATAAAACAGCCACGGTTGTTTTGTGTTTTCCTACGGGAACGGGCAACACCTCCACTTGAGGCGGATTCGTTACGCAAGGAGCCCGTTGCGGGACACGGGTCCTTTCTCTGTGCTGGCACACAGGCCCTGCCCTTTGGAACGGGAATCCCTGGAGGTGACCGATGGAACCAGCGGACTTTCCCCATAAGGACAAGCTGAACCACCACTTCCTTCCACTTTACAGTTCTGAAAGGCTGCACCAAATTGACCAGAAGAGCCAAATCTTCCTTTTCTAGGCTGCTTCTCCTTAGGTGGGAGAACTATTAAAGGACTGGGTGGGGCGAGACATGGCTGAAGTGTTTCGGGAGACAAGAGCAGTCGCCGGCGCTCCACAGGACACAGAGGTTTACAGCTTCTTCAGCCGGCTTCTGCTGCCCCGGGCTTTCAAATCTGCTGCTGCAGATCCCCGAGGTGCTTCCAGCCGGACCCCCGGGTCTGCCGTGACGGCTCCAAGGGTCAGCGGTTCGGGAGAGAGCGCGGAGAGCAGTGGGAAGAGCGGGGCTCGGCTTTCCTGTGCCCCTAGAGACGGCCGATGTGTGCACACTTTATCCCTTCGCTGCCGGGGCCGTTCACCCGCAACGCGCTCCCCGCTCCGCGCGCCCCCGGCCGGGCTGCGCCGCCGCCATTGCGCATCGCCGGGCGCCGCCATGCTGTACGGCATGCGCGGAGGCGCCGCCATGCTGTACGACACGCGCATGCGCGGAGGCACAGCCATGCTGTACGGAGGGCGCCGGTGGCGGGGCGCCGCCATGCTGTACGACACGCGCATGCGCCGAGGCGCGGTGCCGCCGGCGCGGCGGCGGCGGCTGCTAAAAGGCGGTGTCGGAGGCGGCGTGGCCGCGGGCGGTGGGGCGCTATGGCGGAGGGCGGCGAGCCCGTTGTGAGTGCTCGCCCTGCTGCTCCCGGCGCTGGCTCTCCCAGGAGCGGAGGAGGCACAGCCCTCGAGGCGCTGGCAGGGTGCCGTCCGCTGCTCTGTGCTCGGGTGCTGCTCACGCCGGGCGGTGGGGGGCTTGCTCTGAAGCCTAACGGTGCCACGTTGGTGTTTAAGCCGTTCCAGCATCACCTGTGTTGGCAGGGGTCGTGTCCAGGCGGCTGTGGCTCCGGCCCCGGCAGGCTTCAGGGGGCTCCTACCTGGTGCTGAGCCAGCAGGTCCTGCCCTCGCTGGTCGTGCTGGTAGCTCCTGCTCTTCCCTTTGCAGCTGCAGAGCAGCCGTGAGCCCGGGGGGCTGCCCAGCACCACGAGTGGAGTGGGAGGAGGTTGGGTTCTCTCCTCTTTAGTGGGGTCCCTGCTGCTTTTCTCTCCAGATCCTTGAGGACTACTTGCTGGTGGAAGATGCGCTTCTGCTGGAGGAGGTGGCTGAGGAGGATGAGGAGCTCGACCTGTACAACGAGATGACTTTTGGGTTAGGTAAGACCTCAGGGGAGCCCCAGCGTAGCGGAGATCTGCCAGCACCCAGAGGGGCAAAGAGGATGAACGTGGGGGCTGAGGAAGATGTATTCCTGCCTGGTGAGGAGCTGGGATCTTAGTGTGCACCGCCTGAGCTCTAACCCACCATGATGCATTCTGCTTCCTCCCTTCAAGACCAAGACTCCGCTGAGGAGGGTGTTGCAAAAGCCCTGATGCCTCTGGAGATGAGCCCTGAGCTGGCCAAAGCAGTGGCAGAGGCAACTAAAGCTGGGAAGGAAGCAGAGCCTGGTGTGTCTGAGCAGGCAGAGGAGCTGAGAGAGCCCCAGGAGGAGGCTGGGAAGGAGCTGGAGGTTGAGCACATCAGCTCTGAGTTGGAAGAGGAGGACGAGCTCGGAACCGAGGAACAGGAGGAAGACCGGGAGCTCAATGACCTAGGAGACCCTGCAGTGATGAAAGCTGTGCAGAGCAAACCCCCACTGGAGGTGATTTGCGAGCAGGGAGGGAGGGATCCCCGCCTGGCTGGTAGGGGATGGTGGGGGCGTCTTTCCGGACCTGCAGGATGGCTTTATCCTACAGGGAGGGGCTGCTGGGGACCTACTGGTCCCTGCTCCATCCCCACACCCATGCACCCATGGGTCCTGCCCCCAGAGGGCACCAGCGGGTAGTTTGGTCCCTTTCCAGAGAAGGAATACCTGCCGTGCCAGGGCTGAGCACATCCTTGAAACCTCTTCTTTGGTTGCAGAGCCAGGACTCGGCGGTGCTGGACAGCAGGATTGGTGCTTGCTGGGCAGAGTTTGGCAAAGAGAGCATGGTAAAAATGTTCCTTCCCACCCGTTGATGAGGCTGAGTGGTCCCTATAGTCTCTCCTGCTCCCCTCCTCCTGTTCTCTTTCCCTATGCTGACCATCTCCCTGTCTTCCAGTTGTCGATGGACTCCACAGTGTGGGAGCCCTGCCCTGGCAGCATCCCGCCCCACCACATGCTGGAGGCGGGTAACCCTGGCCGTGCTCCACGATACTCTGGGCCAAGGCAATTTAGGGTGGCCAGGAGACCTCTTTAGCCTCATCTTGAGTATAGAGGTGCACAGATGTGTCTCGAGTGGCAAGACTGTAGGTGAACGTGCCCACACTAAGCAGAGCCTGGGTTTGAAGGTAAAGCTGTTGAGCTTAAGGAGACTGGGACCCTCATAGCAGGTGTCTCGGTGGGAACGCTGCTGTTGTGAGCTGCCAGGATGGGAGTCTGACTAATGTGTGGTCTGGCCAAGCAAGGACTGAAGGTTTCAGTGAGCTGCCTGAGGTAGGGGCAGTTAAAGTGATCCCAGCTGGGCCCCGTTCTCATCTCCTGCTGCCTCCTCTCTGCAGGATAAAGTCAGCCTCCGGGTTCTGGAGAGGGCCTCACCATCCACCAGTGTGGCCCTCGATTTCCTCAGTCCCTCCTCTGTGCAGAGGGGCTATGGGGGCTTGCCCCGGCCCAAGTGCTCCAGCTTAAGAATGATGTCCCCCAAGTCCTTCCCTCAGCGCTTTCTCCAGCAGGTAACAGGTCTGGGAGGGCTTTTGTCCCTTCTTTCTCTGCCTTCCCCTCCCTAGAGGTGCAGCCTTGAGGACTGTCCCAGTGATATCTCCCATCTCCTGCCCTGCAGCAGTCACCTCTGGTGCCTCGCTGCCCATGCTCCTCTCAGCCCTTCACGCTGGCTCGCAGACCCTCTCCATTCTTCGCTTCTAACCAGGTACACCAGTGGGTCACCACCGTGGCAGGGGATGGGGACAGTGCCTCCCCAAAGCTCTGCCATCCAGGGCAGACTTTGCAGCTGCATCTAATCCTGAACACCTATCTCTGTCATTTTTCTGGTGAGGAAAGTAGAGTCATCACCGTAGCCCTTGCTTCATAACTCTGTATTGATGTGCCTGGGGGACCTGCACCAGGCACAGTGTTGTGCTTGGTGCTGTACTGTGCACTGGTGATGGGCCTGAGACGTTTGGGTTCCTTTGCCTTGCTTAGCAGGATTTGGGGGAGGGGTGGTATCACCTTCCCCCTCTGTGCAGGGCGAGGGTAGCCTCTGTGAGGATGGGAGATAGAAGCCAGCATGGCAGCCCTCAGAGACCTTCTGAGGGCAAGGCTCAAACTCCTGATGCCTTCTCTCTATCCCTCCAGACCACAGGGTATATGTCTCCGACCCCTTTCCAGCCCATGTCACCCAGCATTGGCAGCCCACCTCAGCCTCTTGCCATGCACTTTGGTCCCATGTCTCCCTCTTTGGATCCTGCGCTCTTCTTCAGTCCATTGGCCAGCAGTCGGCTGAACGTCAGGTAGCAGGATGGGGAGCGGGGTGCTTGGCTGGGACCAGACGAGCCCTTCCCTAAGCAGCTGGGGATGGCTTGTAGTGCAGGTGCTGAGCCCCCTGCCCCACTCTGGTCTCCTCTGCAGCACACCCAGCCACATGACCCAGCTGCACCCCCAGCACCAACGGATCCTGAGCCAGCAGCAGGTGCAGAGGTACAGGGGACCGAGGGGAACGGTGGAGGCAAGGGTGGCTCTGGACAGTCACAGCAGGCTGCCATCTTCTCCTGTGCCAGCATCTCTCCCAAGAAGGTGTGGTCTCCTGGAGTGGACCCTTATTGTGGACTGATGACCTCAAAGGAGAAGGACTGGGTCGTCAAGGTGGAGATGATCCAGCTGCAGAGTGAGAACATGGATGATGACTACTACTACCAGGTGAGCTCCTGCCACTAGCACCCATGGCTTGTTCTGCTCCTCAGTGACTTCATCCCTTTGGGAGCCAGAGGGTGCCAGGGTCTGCAGTACTGCCCTCCTGGCTATACCTGTCCCTGCAGGCTTACTACCACCGGCTGGAGCGCAGGCAGGTGGAGGAGGAGCTGCTCAGCAGGCACAACAAGCAGGAGCCGCCCAAGCTGGTTACGCCCTTCATCCAGAAAGTGGAGACTTATGACTCTGGTGAGGGGCTGGGGCAGGCTGTGGGGGCTGGCTGAGGGCTCGTGGGGTGGGCTCTCACCGTATCCTGTGTCTCTCGCAGTTGTGCGCATCGCGGGCTCGCTGGGCCAGGTTGCGGTGTCCACCTGCTACAGCCCTCGCCGGGCCATTGAGGCCGTGCACCATGCCCTTGTGGAGGAGGTAGGTGAGGAGAGGCCAGGCTGCTTGGTGCCCTTGTTGTCTGGGAGCACCACTGTGAGCTTTCCCCAGACCCTGGAGCAGCTTTAGCAGGAGCTTTGGGAGCTGCTGTGACTGAGCATGAGTGTTGCCCTGAGCTGCGGGATGGGGAACATGGTTGGAGCAGGTGCCACCTCAGTTGGTGGCAGCTTGTCCCCTGCCAAGGGGCAGGATGGGGCTCTGTGCAGTGGGAGCTGCATGTGATCCTCCTTGTGGGACTGCTCTGATCCCCAGGGATTGGTGGTGTCTGGTACTGTCTGTAACTGCTGTGCCTTCCTTCTGCCTTCCTTTCTCTCCTGAAGGCTGCAGGGAGCCACCGGCTTCGGGCACTGCACAGGATTGAGAAGGTAAGTGAGCTGCTGGGATTCAGGGTTGATGGCGCAGAGACTCTGTTTTCATCCAAAGAGCTCTGTGAGGGGCCTTCTGCCTGGTTATTCAGTTGGCAGAAGGTGCTCCATGCTGCCTGTGCTGTTTCTCCAGCTCTTCCTGCAGCTGCTGGGAGTGGAGGAGACACAGCGGAAGATGTCCCTGTCCTTGGAGGAGCAGCAGCCCTGCTGTCAGGAGCAGAAGAGCCAAGAAGTAGAGCGTATCTACCAGGCCTTGAAAATTAGGGCTTGCAGCAGCGAAGAGTGAGTTTATGCTGTGGGGAGAGGGGAGCAGGTGGCATGTCCTGGTCCTCTTGGAGCTCAGATGGTCATGATGAGTAGTTCTGGGGTCAGAGAGGGCTGGATCTTGTCCTCTGTGTGTCACTGTGGCCTGTGCCAAGCTTGCCCATGAGCCCCATCCTCCACCAGTACTGATGTTGGTCCTTGTGGATGGACAGAGATGCTACAGGTCCCTTGGGATCTGTGCTAATGGAGCCTTTGTCCCCAGGGAGGCAGAGGATGAGTTCCTGCAACTCGTATGTGTGCGAAAGGGCAAGAAGCTCATGGCCCGGCTGCTGCCTCACCTGACTCAGGAGCAAGCAGAGAAGATCCTGCTGACCATCACCCACCACCTGCCCTTCCTCATGAAGAAGGACTTGCTGGATGAGGTGAGCACCTCCAGCCAGGGCTGGGGCAACCTGGGTACCTCCTTCTCTTGCTACTCTTGCTGCAACAGGGCACCCTGGGCAAAGGGGGTGGGCCCCATCTTGCTGGGCCTCAGCATGGCCAGGCAGATGGTGAGGTTTACACGAGGCAGGAGCCTCTTTCCCTCCCTGGCAAGGAGGAGTAAATGCCTCCAGGAGGGGCTAAAGCAGTCTTGACTGCAGTTTCCCTTCTGGAGGTGTGCAGCATTGACCCTCACGTCCCTCCCAAGGTGTTGGGGATGGGGCTGTGACAGCTTGAGCAGTCTCAGATCCCTGCTCTCCCCTCTGCCCTGTCCAGTCTCTCCCCCTGCTCTACAGCCCATTGAACAAGGTGGTGGGCAGGATGACCTTCAGCAAACTCATCGAGGTCCTGCAGGAGATAACCAAGCCTCTGCCCAAGTCTCCTGAGATCCCTCTCACCATGGCCTTGAAGAACCAGGTAGGTGACCCTGAGGAGAGCAGAGCCATGCGGTGTCCCCAGGGTGCCACCACCTCGGGCTGTGACGCTCCTGGTGCTTCTCTGCAGTTTGGGATCTCCTTGCTCTACTCCCTGCTGAGCCATGGCGAGAGGCTGCTGTCCTCTGACACACCGCTGGAGCCGTGTGGTGGGGACTTCGAGACGTGGTGAGAGGCTGTGCCAACGATGGGCTCGGAGTTTGCTGGTTGGTGGGGTGCTTACCTGCTGTCTTGATGCCCCCCCAGGACAGACACAGTGTTCCTGGTCGCTGGAGAGCTCTCGCAAGTGCCCAAGGCCTCGCTGGTAGAGCCTCTCTTCTTGCCCAGCAACCTTCTCTTACTCTTCTGCCGCTACCTGGACAAGCAAACCGTCCACCAGCTGGAAGCCAAGATGGAGTGAGTACTGCCTGGCAAGGTGTCCCTGCCTCTCCTGGAGCTTCCCTGTGAGAGGAGCAGTGGGATGTTGTCAGGGCTCCCTGTCTCTGTCCTCTTAGGACTGACCCCATTGGCCACAAGCTTTCAAACCCCTTTCTGGCCTGAGCTGATCCTTGCCGCTCTGCTCCTGCTCCCCTGGGGCAGGTCGGCGTTGGCTGCCAGCGTTGTGTGACAGCCTCCTGCTCCAACTTGTTCCCTTACCACAGGTGCTCCCCACTGCCCTCAGAGCCTGCCATGCTGTGCTAAGCCCCGTGAGCCCTGATGGGAGCTGGGACCAGTGGGGATAAGCAGGGCTCAGGGCTGTGCCTCTGAGTTTGGAAGCGAGCACTTACCCTGGTGCGGGACACTCTGGGTGAAGCGGGCACTGGCAGGGCCGGCCCTCGAGGGCTGTGCCTGGGAGCACAGCACAGGGAGGCGGGTAACTTATTTTGGCCTCACACCCTGGAGCAGCGAGTGGCAGCTCACAGCAGGTGCTGAGGCAGGGGTCTGCACAGGGGCGCTGGGAGCACCTGGGGGTGAGTGACTTTGTGTACAACACTTGATATAAAAATAAAACGGTGATTAACGAGCTCCTCTGGCTCCTGTGGGCAGCAGCTTCTACTGCAGGCAGAGGAGTCCTGGGGACAACATCTGGGCGTGGAGACCCCTGACCAGGACATCCTGTGGTGAGGATCCAAGTGTGCAGTAAAGGGGAAGGAGAAGCAGGGACCCAAGAGGAAGAAGGGGATGGAGAAGGCAAGGTGCTCAGAAGGCAGTGGAGGAGATCAGGGGACCAAGGCAGTTAGGGACAGGGAAACTGAACCTTGGGGAGAGGGAATGGGCTAGGGGAACAGGGATGTGGTGGGGAAGATGAGATCAGAGCTTACCCCCAAAGAAAAGGAAAGTTCTGTGCACACAGGAGGGAGAATGTGGGGATCTTAAACATATATGAGTAGGTAATAAAAGACCTCACTTCTCTGCTGAGCTCTCAAAGGCAAATTAGTCCAAGGGCTTGCAGCCACGGTCGTGATGAAGTTCCTTGAAACATCTTGATCTACTTTAACTGACCATGATTCTCCCAAGCCGATCCTCCACTTGCTTATCCTATTTTACTGCTGATAAGTTTTTCTCTGGGCCAGCTCTGCCCATCCCTTACACATCCCTAGCCACTCACTGCCACATTGTGTCAAAAGAATGACGCTGGTGGGGTGTCATGGGGATGGAACCCATAGTTGCAAACCCACTGAGGCAATGCAGCAGCTGGGGGTGGCCCACCTGCAAGTGAAAAGTTGGGCTTTGCCTAGAGCCCCACCTAGAAACAATTTCAGGTAGGAGGGAACTAGCAGCTGCCCACTGATTTCTATGAAGTGATGAGGATGCCAGCGAGTCCTTCAAAATAAGGATAAGCTGTGTTATGTTTTCAGTTGCAATGGAGCAGAGTGCAGACCTAGTGCCAGTGCCCCTCACCTGAGAGCCAGGGTGGATGAAGGAAGTGCAATATAGTTTCCATTGTGTGCAAAACCAAGGCCTCCAACATAGAATGATAGAAAGGTAGGGACTGGAAGGGACCTTTAGAGATCAACCAGTCCAAATCCTCTGCAAGTTCAACTAGATCAGCTCACAGAGCAGCGTGTCCAGGCGGCTCATGTAAACCTCCAGAGAAGGAGACTCCACACTCTCTCATCTTAACAGTGAAATATTTTTTTCCTTATGTTTAAAAAGAACTTTTTGTGTTCCAGCTTCATCCCCTTGTCCTGTTGCTAGCTACAATAGAAAAAAAAGGATGCCCTGATGTCCACCATTTATATACTTGTAGCTATTCATCAGATCTTCCCCTCAGTCTCCTCCAGACTAAACAGCCCCAGTTCCCGCAGCCTTTCCTCGTATGAAAGATGCTCCAGTCCCCTGATCATCTTGGTGGCCCTGTGCTGGACTCTCTCCAGCAGTTCTCTGTCCCTCTTGAGCTGAGGAGACCAGAACTGGACCCAGGACTCCAGATGAGGCCTCAGCAGGGCAGAGTAGAGGGAGAGAAGAGCCTCCCTTGACCT
>WBNH01008302.1:157553-179926 GCA_013401255.1 Urocolius indicus
TCCCTCAGAGCACCTCGGGTCACCGTGCTGGGGGTGCCGTGTGGCCAGGCGGGTGCCGAGGTATCAGGAGAAGGCTTCTGCGAGCGGGTGGCTCCCTCGGCTGCAGGACTGTGAAATGGTTGGTGCTGGGCCAGTCGTGGTTTCTCCAACCTGTCAGTGTTTGCAGAACCCATCTAATTCAGAGGAGCCCACACGAGGGAAGATGTCTTGGGCGTTTTCTAGGGGCAGCTGCCTGCTTCTCGATACGCGCCCAAGTCAGGGTCAGTGACCGGTGAGCAGGTCACCTCGCTGGCTGAAACCTGGCAGTGACCTCAGCTCAGCCTTGGGAGACTTCACAGGGAAGAGCCCTCTCTGTCTTCCCGCAGTGTCAACTCCTGTCCGTTCAGCATCCTGAGGGGGCTGGTGTGGCCCTTGCTGCCCTTAGCTGGTTCCCTGCTCACGGAGAGGATGGTCACCGACACCTTGGTGACTTCCCTTGCTCTACACTGGCACAGGTGGCTATAGGAGAGACCAGGGAGGTTTGGTGGTACTTGTTCAACAAACCAGGTCGCTGTGTTGCTGCAGGAATTCACTGCTGAAGCAGGGATGTGAACCATTAAGGCCTCCAGGGCCTTTTTGTGTTTCTGATTGTCTTCTGTGTGCAAATCTCTTGAAGGTTCTCAGTGCTAATTTATGGCAGCGTTGCTGGTCACTGTCTTGAGTAAACATTAATACAGATAGACAAAGAGAAGAGGAGTTTCAACACTGGCTGGTGCTTTCCCCAGCTGACTTCAAGTTGGGTTCAGCAGGTGCACCAAGTGAGGATGTCTGCCGGAGGGGCTGCAGCAGCACCTGCTGCTCCAGCACTGCAGTTACTGGGCTTGGTTTCTGGAGCTCTGCTAGCTGAGGTTTGTCACCTTGTTCTCTGCAAGGGCTGACACTGTTGCCCCTGTCTGCCTTGCCTAGGCCTTTTCCAGCCTGCCTGCTCCTGCCAGCAGGGCAGGAGGAGCTGGTGTCTCTGTAGGAAGCTCTTCAGAAACCTTCACTTGTCTGCAGTTTCCCAGCCCTGATGTTTTGCCTGGGCTGGGCTTAGGGAGGCCTCAAGCAAGAGACGGTGACCGTGGGCACACAAACCTGCCTGTGTCTGAGAAGGTAACTGGCCTGGCCAAACCTCTGCCACGGGCATGAAGCTGGACCTGTCTCAGCCTGCTTCTGGTGGAGCTCCTGCCTGGTTGTCCTTGAGCCACACTCACTCAGCAGTGGCCTGTTTTCTGCTGCTTAGCTTAGCAGCAGCAAACAAGGAAGATTAGGGGAGATATGGGTAGATTCTGCCCCACTTGAGCTTGTGAGGGTGAAACTCGCCTTGTTCTGGGCAAAAGAGAACAATGGGCTTGTACGTTTTGAAAGCAACGTGGGGAGATGCCACCTGGCCTTGCAAGAGGAAGATGCTGGTACCCTCTGGCTGGCACCAAGGCACACCAAGTCTTGAACTTGTGGGGACNATTTTGAAAGCAACGTGGGGAAATGCCACCTGGCCTTGGCTGGCACCAAGGCAGACCAAGTCTTGAACTTGTGGGGACTTTTCTTTGTTGAAGAACTGGAAAATGCGGCTTGTTGCTTTGTGGTGGAGACAGCCTCCCAAAACAGATGAGGGCCGGCTGCACTGGGCTTTCCCACACATGCGGCGTCACTCGGCTGAGACTGGAGTGTGTTGACTTAAAGCAGCTTATCAGCTGCTTAGTGGTGGGTGAAACAACTCTCATAACTAATACTTGGCTCTTGTGTGGGACCTGGCGGCTTGGCTTGTTTGTCTGCCCTTGAGCATCACCAAAACACTTTCTGCAAAGCAAGGGAGAGGCAGATCCAGCTGGCTGCGGGCACCCAGGTGGCTTGACAGCACTTGGCCCTCAGAGAGCAGCCAGCAAAGAAGCATTTGGGTCAGACACAAATAGAACCAGAGCTGGACCTCAGCTGTTTGTTAATGAGGGCTGGATCCTGTGTGAGCAGAGCCCTCTCTAGGGATGCCCTCAAGTGCTGGCTTTTCCGACATGAGGTCTAAGTGTCAGGCTTTTACTGGGGGACCCAGGTAGCTTCTGCCTGTTCATGTGGTGGTCAGAGTGTGCTAAATCAGGCTTCTGAAGGGGTGGGTGGAGAGTCACGGGGTGATCTCAAAGACTCTTCTGTGGTGGCAAATGGAGAAGTTAGGAACACAATGTGGTATTTTGTAGGCTTAGAAGCTTCAGACAAACTGAGAAGCAGTCACGGGGGAAAAGCAGATAACCTTTTTCTGTGTGTGAGACCTGGGAGACTCAATATAGGGATGTTTCAGAGCCCCCGTTACCTGGTCTGTAGAGTGGGGTTTATTTATCAGCTTGAAGAGCTCCTACAGAAGCAGAGGATCTGCATGAGAAGTGAGTAGGTCACTGGTGGTAGCAGCCCTCTTCCTGGCTTGGCCGTTGGCTGGGAGAGGTCCCGGTGGTGCTAGCCCTCTTATTGGCTTGGTTGTCAGCATGAGGGACCTGGGTGGGTCTGGGTGTGATGTTTAGTGTGGCTCTCTCTGCTCCCTGCTCTCCACTACTAGCAAATGTAACTCCTGCCTGTAACTGTAATGAACAAAGGCAGGAGCAGCCCTGGCTTTCTTTTCCAGGAAAACATCCTAAAATAGAGGTGAACTCACCATCAAATGTCCCATAGGTGAGATGTACCTGAAGAGCTGAGCCCCTCTCAGAGAGCAGCTGCTATAGCATTGCTTTACTCCTGAAGGAGCAGGGGGAGCCCGTGATGTTTCCTTGCTGAAGAAAGTGCCAAGGAGCTGTGGGTTTGGAGTGGCTGCTGATAGTGCTCCATATACTGGCTGTCAGCCCTGGGCTGTGCTCTCTGAGGACGTTGATGAGCAGAACTTGCATCCCATTCTTGCTTGGGATAACTTGCACTTGCTCGTCTGCCTGCAGAGTGAGGGATGGGGTGTGCTGCAGTGCTTGCCTGCAGCAGGAATAGCTCTGCCTTCTGCTGTGGCACGCTGGTTAGTGCATAAACTCTGGGGTGAGTTTCAGCTGTCGGGAAAGTCTCCCCTGGAGAAGCTGCGTGCCCAAGGGCCCGTTTGCTGCGGCAGGATCAGCCGTGCTGTGAGTTATGGGGCTGGCTTGACCCAGCCCAGTCACGTGTGGGGAACATGAGCTTTGAGTCACAAAGCATGATGTGTGATGTGCCAGCATCACTTGGTGAAACACAGAGAGCTGTGCCCAGCTTTGTTCCAACCGTGACAGCCAGGGGTGCTGGAGGAGGGGATGGTGTGGTTCTATGAAGCAGTGCTGGGGCAGCAGAGCCCGGGAGCTCCTCCAGTACCACTGGGAAGTGAGTATGGAAACCAGCACGACCCAGTTGCCTTGGTGCAGACCCAAACCAGCCTTCTGGGGAAAGGCAGCTCAACTTGTGGTAGCCATGGAACTGATAGCACAAGCTCAACTACTGACAAGGCTCATGGGCCCCAGTGTCTTGCTTTTGGGCAAGCAAATCACTGTGGGTCCAGCAGGGACAGCTTGGCATTCCCAGGAGGTCTCCTGTTGGCAGCAGCTTGGTTAAGCACAGGAGGCTCCCTAGTGCTGCCCAACCTGCTGTGCTGGGGTGTTAATGCTGGTGTGCAAGGCACTGCCTGGAAATAGCACGTGTGGATGTGTTATGGGCACTGTGAACAGGAACATTTGTGTGTACTTCACTGCCTACGGCTCCTGACACCCGCAGTGCTGGGGCTGTGAGGCTCGTTCTGTGGGCTGGCACGTGCCAGTGACCTGCTCACTGGTCCCTTGCTGCTAAAAATCAGGGCTGAAATTCCCTCTGAAGTTTCTCGTGACACACAGTGTCCTTAGTGGCTGAGCTGCCTTGCTGGCAGTGGCAGTCATGCTCGCGAGTGGCTGTGGAAGGGATGCAGGCAGTGATGTCCTCTGGTCACTCTGTTCCTGCAGCAGTGACTCTGTGTGGAGATGAGCTGTTTGCTTCTCTGGCCTTTGTCCCTCACTGTAAATTACCTGATTATGTGCTTTTTATTCTCTTGCAGAGCAAGCCCACAGCACCAAAAAGGGAGTCCCTCCTCCCTGTGAGCAGCACCTCCAAAGAGAACGGGGTTCGCGTAGAGCAAGATGATCAGGACTTGTTTGCAGGTGAGTCTGTATCTACTGGGTGCGTGTTGGGGTTCTTGGAACTCCAATCCTGGAGCTGTTTGCTTTGGAAGCATGACATGCAGTCACCCATATTTCAGTCCTTATCTCAAGCTCATGCTCTCTTCTGCTCTGGAAGCACTAAGCTCTAGGAGTGTTTTTGGGAAAGTGGGAGCAGTCTCCTTCTCTAGCGTAATCCTGCAGGAGGATTAATTGTTTGCAAGTTGGAGAGTATTACACTGTGATTTGCTTTAGTTTTGTTACCTTAACCTATAAGGTGTCAAATGTCTTCTCACTCAAAAGGCTGTTGTTCTCTAACTTCTCTGCCTCCCATGTGGGCAGAGGAAGCATCTGTACTGGAGATGTGGCTGTTCCCAAGGAACTGAAAATGTAACACCCCTCAGCAGGGGAAAGCCAGGAGGGCCAGACCTTCCCCAGCCCTGGCACGCTGGGGCACCTCTTGCAGAGATGTTTGAGAGTTGGTTCTGGAGACATCTGCCAACAGATTGAAGTGTTTCCTTGCTCTGGATGGAGAAGCATAGTGGGAAGGTGCCCACCTTCCAGACTGAGTGAATGTACTGTGTAAAAACAGTCCAGCTCAGCTTTAGCTCTTCTAGCACACAGCCAGGAGGTAATGTCTGGCTCCTCCTGGAATCAGAAGTTCATTAGATTAGCTTAATGTTCTCCATTTGGGAGGGATGAAACACTTACTGCAGTGAAGATGCATTATCTTGCTCTTCCCAATGCTTACATGTGTCCTCCCCACAGATGAGGTTTTATTTTTTGCTAGTTAAGGCTCCCTAGATTACTCTCTGGATCCCCTGAACCTCTTGGAGAATATCAGAACTAGCTTTCCAGAACCCCAAAGTCAAGAGGCTGACCATTGCAAACTTCTTTTGACAGATGCCACTGTTGAGCTGTCTCTAGACAGCACACAGAACAACCAGAAGAAGGAACCGGCCAAAGCATCCAGTCCTGCCCCTTCCTTAGAAGTAGCTGCAAGTTCTTCTAGAAACCCTCCAAAGAGCTATGAGGAGGTGAGAACTGCTCAGAGCTTCCCAACTTGCCCTGCTAGTTTGTGACTGTAATTGTCAGGAATGGGTGTGTTTACTTATTTGTAAACACACATCTGGAATGATGCAATTAATAGAATTGCCATGTTGAGTGCCTTGGCTGATATCAGGCCATCAGTCTGGGACTGATAGGGCTGGAGTGGAGTTCAGGTCTGCTTTGTTGCTCCTGTGGTGCTGTGGGCTGCTTCCAGAGCTGAAATGGCAAGTAGCAAATCTGGTCTTGGGGAGGTGCAAGCCCTGACTTGAGCTCTGGCACACTGTATTGCTGCAGACAGAGCCAGCAGTATGACTGCTCTTGTGTGTGTTCCTAAAGTCACAGTCTCCTGTGTGACACAAGAATGCAAAGTCCTTACATGCAGCTTGTAGCCTGGCTGCAGAGCCCAGTTAATCAGGTGGTATGTGGCCTAAATCTGGAGTTTCTCCTGTAGAGGGACTGCAGTTATTTTGGGAGAGAAGGAAAATGCTGCATCTCTGCTCTGTGGCAGTGCCATCAGTGAAGGAGCAATGCAGAATCAGGCCAGGGTCAGCAAACTGATCAGCTGCCACCTCAAGTTTGGAGTCTAAAGGCTGCTTGAGGCCAGCCTCAACTTTACTTCTCCCAGTCTTTTAACACCTTTCTGCTGACAAGACACCACAACGCATGTGAAGCCAGCCTGGTGCCTCTGTGGCCTGTCAGGGCAGCACTGCTGGTACAGTGTGGGTACAGCCAAGGCAGGGCTTGATGGAAAGACCCCTTTGGACTGGCTCTCCCTCCCCAGCTGCCTGTGCCCTGCAGCTTACCTCTGCATAGCTTCAGATGAGAATGAGAATCACGATGCCCAGGTTCCCCAAATAGAACTGCCTTGCACAGAGCTGAGGCTGGACTTGGCAGAGTTTCACCTTGGGGCTGAGCAGCTGGTACATCACTCTGTGCAGAGAGCAGTGTTGTGAAGGCAAAGCCCCTTTGGATCCTTGTAGCCTGGAGACCAGTGAGAAGCTTGAGGGTTTTATGGAATGGCCTTGGCCATACTGAAGTGCCAAAGGTGCCTTGGCAGTGTGATGAGCACACTGTAAGGTGTAGGACTGTGTGGTTTGAGGTGGCTCAAGTCTGTCTTTTAACTTACTGCTGTCCTGTGCTTGCTCTAAACAGCTGGAAGAAGAGGAACAGGAGGACAAATTTGAGCTGACTGTAGGAGTGAGTGACCCAGAGAAAGTTGGTGAGTTAACATCCTGTCCTGCTGCACAGTGAGGTGCAGTTAGCCAGGCAGGGCTTGGCAGTAGGACTGGATATGGCTTTTGTCTCCACATGCCACAGCTCCAGCTTTTGAGCTCTCTCTGCAAGTGCAGACTTGATCCCGGAGTATCTTCTCAAAGATTTCTTCCAGCGTTGTCATGGATTAACTACAGCCAGCACCTAAGTGACAGGGCAAGAGGAAACAGCCTCAAAGTTGCACCATGGGAGGTTTAGTTTGGAGATGAGGGGCAACTTTTTCCCCAAAAGGGCTGTCAAGCCCCAGCTCAGGCTGCCCAGGGCCATCGTGGAATCCCCATCCCAGGAGGGATTCCAAAGCCATGTAGCTGTGGCTGAAAGCTGTGAGTTAGTGAAGGCTGTGGCAGTGCTGGGGAAACGGTTGGACTCAAGGGGCTTAAAGCTCTTGTCCAACCTCAGTGGTCCTGTGATTACCCCTGTGGCTTCTTTGGGTCAGCTCTTCTGGCCGTGCTCCCTCCCAGCTCCGTGTGCCTCCCTCAGCCAGCTTGCTGGCAGGGCAGGGTGAGAAGCAGAGAAGCCCTTGATGCTGTGCCAGCACTGCTGGGCAATAACCAAAACATCCCTATGTTATCAACATTCCTTTCACCGTAAACCCAAAACAGCCCCATACTGGCTACTAGGAAGGAAATTAACTCTGTCCCAGCTGAAAGCAGGACAAACATCTACAAGAAATAAAGTTGCACAAAGCAAAAGGTCACAAACGAGCGAGGCACAAGCAGATTCTGGAAAGTCAGGAACCTCAAAGGCAGGGAGCCAGGAGTGGGTTTTTTGGGAGGGTGAAAGTTATATACGCAGTGGCAGAGCCTTGGATCTGGAACTTGACTTGACCTGCAGGCAGCCCTGTCCTTAACTGAGTCTACTATTCCATACTCTGGCACCTTCCCTCGCAGCTGTGCTTGAGCTATGCCTTGCCCAGGAAGGCAGCTCAGGCCTCAAACTGAGAAGCAAGAGGAATTCTCTCTGAAAGTGGGGATCAGAGGAACTTGGCCAGCTCCACGGCAGCCCCTGAGGTGCAGAGAACCCAAAGGAACGTCTGTTCCCAGGCAGCAGCTTATGTGCTGCCTTGTAGATCGGGTGTGTTAGGGGTGGCTCATCCTGAGACCCCGAGGATGAGCTGCCAGGTAAACAAGCAGATTTCTGTGTTAGCCAGAGAAAACTGCCTGAGACGTCTCAGAGTCCAGCCACGTGCAGCTGGGGGCTGGCTGAGTTGCATCTTGTGCAAGGGCTGCTTTTCGTACGGCCCTTCCGTCCAGCCCCAGAGCGGTGTGCTGGGCTGACGTGGGGAGGTGGCCCAAACGCCAGCGGCACAGCGAGCGCCTGCTTGTCAGCACTGGCTGCCCGAGGGAGTAAAAGGAGGCCCATGGGGCAGCTTGGGAGGTGCCGAGTGGGTGGGAGTGCGGGGTCCTGTGGTGAGATGCTGCCTGTAGCTCTGTGAGAAGGTTTGGGGCTCCGCTGATCAGGGCCGGCAAAGGCCAGGGGGTGGCCAGAGCCCTGTGCTTGGCATTCAGGTGACAGTGCAACGTACCAACCTCACGATACTAATGTGTGGTTCTGTTTTCCCCAGGGGATGGCATGAATGCCTACGTAGCCTACAAAGTGTCAACACAGGTATGTCTGACTCCTGGCTCTTGAGGTGAGCTGCTGTTCCTGTTCATGCTTGAAGGCAGCTGGGCTGTCTGGTCTCAGCCAAACCAGTGGTGACCTAAATAGCCAGGAGGCCATGTTACATGGATTCAAGAGTTGTGATCCACCCCTGCAGATCAAAGCATGAGCCCAGATGAAAAATAGGTTTTGAATCTATTTGAGAGGAGACTGTCTGGGCTTTTTTCAGCCAGTTACCTCCTTGCAGTCCTGGCTGATGGAGATGCTTGGTGTTGGGGTGAGCAGTGGGAATGACACCTGTTAGGGAGAGCCCAGGCACTGAGGCCATGGCTGAAGGTTCTGTGCTGACAGTCGTATTGGATGAAGCTGGCCTGAACACAGCTCTCACTGAGGAGCTGCTGCTGTAGCAAATTTTGTGTTGGGACCTGCTCTCCTGGGCTGGTAGCAAGAAATGGAGCCTTCTGCTGCCCTGGTTTGAGCTTTGGGCTGCTGCTCAGAGCCCTGCAGAAAGCTGTTCCTAGCTGTCTGTGCAGTAGCTGCTGCACTGGGGCATCCCACGGTCTGAAGGGGACTGGGGAGCTTGTTTGCCTCCCCTCCTCACTGCAAACACAGCCAAAAGCCACCAGTGACCTCTGGAGCCTCGAGGTACTAAAGTGTGCCCTGAGAGCTGTGCCTGCTCCTGTGCAATGCAGGGCTGATGTGATTAGGCAGTAGCAAGGCTTACCCAGCAGCCCATGGCCACAGCAGCAGCTGCTCCCTCATTTAGTGGCATTAATACTGCTGCTTGGTCTGAGCAAATGTCCTAGGAGGCAAGTTACTGGAAACCTAGGCCAGAGCTTGCTCTGTTCATTCCTTAGATCACACTCTACTTCATCTGCAGAAGTGACAGCAGATAGAGCTGGCAAGGCTGGGGCCAGGGGCACAAGCTTCCTTAGGAGAGTGTGACCCAAGTCTCTTCTCTTCCTGCAGACCAGCATGCCAATGTTCAGGAGCAAGCAGTTTTCGGTGAAAAGGAGGTTCAGTGACTTTCTGGGTCTCTATGAGAAGCTGTTGGAGAAGCATGCCCAAAACGGGTTCATCGTTCCTCCGCCTCCTGAGAAGAGTCTCATAGGTGCGTGGTGAAGGTGCAGAGCCCTGGAGCAGGTTTTTCTGAGGCCTGGAGCATGGGCCTGCCCCAGCCTCCAAGCCCAGGGGGGAAGCTGCAAAGCAGCCATGGGAAGCAGGTGTGGAAAATTATCTGGGCTCTGTGGCACAGACAAAACTCTGGCTCCATACTTGGAGCACTTAAAGCCTTGTTTGACTTCACAGATGCCTCCACATCTGCCTGATGCAGAGAAAAATCTTGTCCTCTGTGTCGTTATTGAATCACTGTTCCCTTGAGTGCAGACCTGTAACCCTTCCACACTTGCATGGCATTGTTCTGCCTCTTTTCTGGACATCAGCTTCCACTTGATGTTAGGTGCAAGCAACGTTTAAATTCCCAAATAGCTCTTGCTGGTGCAGGGCCTGGTTCCTCTTGTGAAGTATTTCTCCTCTGCTGTCGCCCCAATAGTCTTAACAAACCACGCTACCTCACGTGTTGAGTCTAAAGCAGCTCATTAATTGCATCTTCCTTCTGTGCTAGGGATGACCAAAGTGAAAGTTGGGAAAGAAGACTCCTCCTCTGCAGAGTTCCTAGAAAAAAGACGGGCTGCTCTAGAGAGGTACAGACCCCAACAGCTATCCCCTCCTGCCCCAGCCAAGCAAGGAGCCTCTGCAAGGCCAGCCTGGCTGTGCTCTCCCCCCTACATGAGAAAACCCATCTGCTTTGAGCTTTGCAGCAAACCTGGAGGCCACCAAAGTGTTACAACTGCAGAGAGTTACTTTGACTCTGTAAAGCAACCTCTTGCTTCAAAAGCCTCTGATTGTGTTGGGTCCAAATCTGGCCAAACTCTTCGGCCAAGGCAAGGGAAAAACTGCTCTCAGGAGCCCAGCAATGTGAGTGTTTAATTGTACAAATAGTGCAGGTCAGGTGAGACACAACTTGAGCTGTGTTGAGCTGGCACCCTGTAATCACACAGCCGTGTGTGGTCTTGTTCTGCTGCCTGTGCCAACAGCTGATCTCTCTGGCTTCAGCCTCTGCAGGACCCCTTGGGGTCCTTGGTGAGCATGTAAGGCTGGATCTTGATCTTGTGATGTATGGAGTCACATTTTTGCTAGAGCAAGTGTTAATGAGAGGTGTGGCAGGTCTGGTCTTGCGATCTGGTCTCACTGGAGCCTGCAGAGGGATTGGGATCTTGAGGGGTGAATGAGAGCAGCGTGTTGGGCCTGACCTGCAGGCACTGAGCTGCTGTTTCAGGGCAGCTCCCAGCGCTGGGGTGGAGCAGGTTCTGCAGCCGTTGTGACTCTCTGTTCCTCCCCGCAGATACCTACGGAGAGTGGTCAGCCACCCAACCATGCTGCAGGACCCTGACGTCAGGGAGTTCTTGGAGAAAGAGGAGGTCAGTAGTTGGGAGTAGCTGCAAGTGCCCTGGGGATGTTGGGGGAGGCAGGACGCAGACAGTTGAGGCAGGATGCTTCAGAGCTCAGTGAGAGATGGGAAGGCCCTGTGAGAGCTCTCAACCACAACGATGAGAGCAGATGTGGTGGGTTGACCCTGGTGCCAGGTGCCCACCAAAGCTGCTCTGTCAATCCCCTCCAGCTTGTGGGCTGAGACAAGGGCAGGGAGATCACTCAGCACTGACCAGCATTGAGAGTGAAAACTTGACTTGAGGAAAACTCGTGCAATTTATTGCCAATCAAATCAGAGTGGGATCATGAGAAATCACACCAAGTCTTGAAGCGCCTACCCCCACCCCTCCCTTCTTTCCAGGCTTAACTTTACTCCTGAATTCTCTTCCTCCCCTTCCCCCAGTGGTGCAGAAGGACGAGCAGTGGGAGTTCTGGTCAGTTCAGCACACGTTATCTCTGCTGCTGCTTCTTCTCAGGGGGAGGACTCACACTCCAGCATGAGATTCCTGCTTTTGGAGACAGTCCTCCACAAACTTCTTCACTGACCTTGGCATTTGCAGAGTTGTTTTTCTCTCATGCTCTTGCTCCTCTTTGTTGCTGTTGTTTTGCAGCAGGTTTTTTTCCACTGCTTAACTATGTTCTCACAAAGGGTTGCCACCGTGGCTGATGGGTGCTGCTCTAGCAGCTTCTCACAGAAGCTGCCCCCGTAGGCCCCTCACTATCAAAACCTTGCCAGGCAATCTTAGTACAGCAGAACTTTCTCCTGTGTTGGTGCTTGTCTAAGCACTGTGCTCATGAAAGGCTCTGGCCTGGCTCTTGTAGGGGGGCACATGTTGGGAGCAGGGATGGTCTTTGTTTTCTGAAATCCGTGCCAGGGCTGGGGCCTGCTGTGCTGGGACGTCTCATGCTGTCCTGGCCTGATGCTTAGATGTTAAGGGAGAGCTGGGTCTGCACTGAAACATGTGGTCTCTGCTCCTCCAAGGAGAGTGTGGCTATGCACAACTGCACACCCAGTGTGGGGAAGTCATTTGTAAAGAGGCTGAGCCCTGGGGAAACCCCAGCCTGAGTGATCCAGCACTGACACTGCCCGAGGGCTCTGCTATGGGAGCAGCCATCATGCAAACACTTCACTCTGCTGCTGAGCAGGTGCACGAGTTAGAGCATTGCCATGTGGTGGCTGCTTATTAAACTGCACTTGCCTCCTGTCAAAGCAAACTGAGAATCACAGAATTGTTTTGTTTAGAAAAGACCTTGAAGGTTGAGTCCAACCACTGACCTCGCACTGCTGAGCCCACCACTAAACCGTGTCCTTCAGCACCTCGGCTTAAATATCTCCAGGGATGGGGACTCCGCCACCTCCCTGGGCAGCCTGTGCCAGTGTCTAACAACCCCCTCAGGGAAAAAGTTCTTCTTTTCTCCAGGAAGAATCTCCAAGAAGAATTCCCTGGTGCAACTTGAAGCCGTTTCCTCTCATCCTATCACTTGTTACTTGAGAGAAGGGACTGACCCCCTCCTCACTGCAGCCCACTGTCAGGGAGTTGTAGAAGAGTGATCGTGTCTCCCCTCAGCCTCGTCTTCTCCAGACTGAACACACCCACATGTCTCAGCTGCTCCCCATTAGGCTTGTGCTCCAGACCCTTCCCCAGCTCCACTGCTCACGTATGGACACCCTCCAGCACCTCAGTGTCTTTCTTTTAGTGAGGGGCCCAAAACTGAACACAGTACTCAAAATGTGGCCTCACCAGTGCTGAGTCAGGTCACTGTCCTGGTCCTGCTGGTCATTGTTGCTGACACAAGCCAGGATGTCTTTGGTGTCTTGGCCACCTGGGCACGCTGCTGGCTCATGCTCAGCTGGTGTCGATTAACACCCCCAGGTCCTCTTCTCTCCAGGCAGCTTTCCAGCCGCTCTGCCCCAAGCCTGTGGCATTGCATGGGGTTGTTGTGACCCAAGTGCAGGACCCAGCCCTTGTTGAACCTCATACAATTGGCCTCAGCTCATTTCTCCAACCTGTCCAGGTCACTCTGAAGAGCCTTCCTGCCCTCAAGCAGATCTATGCACCTGCCCGGCTTCATGCCATCAGCAAACATACTGAAGAGGCACTGCATCCCCTCATCCAGATCATACAGATGTTAAACAGAACGGGCCTCAGCACTGAGCCCTGGGGAACTCCACTGGTGTCTGGCCAATAACTGGACTTAACTCCATTCCCCACTGCTCTCTGGGCCCAGCCATCCAGCCAGTTTTCTCTGGTGGTGTATCGAGTCCCTTTCTTGCTGGAGCAAGTGTTCATGAGAGGTGGGGCAGGTCTGGTCTCCCTGGAGCCTGCAGGGGATTCTGACTCTCGGTGAGTGAATGAGAACAGCGTGTTGGGCCTGACCTGCGGGCACTGAGCTGCCCTTTGCCTTTTTCTGTTGTAGCTACCAAGAGCAGTAGGCACCCAGACCCTGAGTGGAGCAGGAATACTGAAGATGTTCAACAAAGCTACGGATGCTGTCAGCAAAATGACCATCAAGATGAATGAATCTGACATAGTGAGTACTGGGAGCCCTTGGGCCCTCTTGTCCTGGTTTAGGCCCATCCAGGGACAAAAGACTACAATTAAATACCCCAAACTCTGGAACTCCTGAAGGACAGGAAGGGTTTAATTGCTGCTTATGGTCCTGGACAAAACAGACCAGGCTGCTCAGCCTGGGGAAAAAAATGAAACTTAGTTTAATCCACCTTGAACTGAAACATAACCATGGGAAATATCTAACAGAAAAGTAATACAGAGCAGGGTGAATGATGGAAGTGCCACCAGCTCTTTCAGATCACCTTTCCCCCACCCCTTCTCGCTCCCCAGGCTCAGAGCCCTGAGCCTAGCATTGTTACCTTCCATCCCCCATAGTCAGTGCCAGGGGCAGGGAATGGGGGTTGCAGTCAGTCCTTTCCTGATGTCTCTTGACGCTTATGACACTCCTGAGGAGAAGTGCTCCTTGCCGATCCTCCCTTTGCTCCAGCTCAGGGTCTCTCAGCCACCAGGCAGCCCTGCATGTGCTGCTCCCATGAGATGCTGCAACCCCAGTTCATCTTCTCTGGGCTGGACTCTGAACTGCTCACTCCTTCTCTCTGCTCTCACCCTCTCTGGCATGGGGTCTCTGCTTCTCATCAGCAGCTGCAAGGGTGTCTCTGGTTCAGCATCGTTCCTTCTGTCTTCTCCTGGCTGCATGATCTGCATGGTCGCCTCCATCTTGCCGTTCCCTTCTCTTCCATCTCCCTCATACATTTCGAATTCCCATCCTTAAAAGGTGCTGGCAGAGGCACCAGATTGGCCCAGCTGGGCTGGAGATGGGTCTGAACCCCAGAGTCAAGGGAAGTCTGAGAACTCTTTTGCCAGGTCTGCACTGCAGCCCCCTCCCCCTGTTACCAAACAAAAGTGGCTCCTCACAAACCCATGCCACCTCCTCAGCCTCGCTCCAGAGCCACGTGCTCGCCTCAGCCTCAGCCTGGGTGCCAGGGGCTGGGGATCAGCTCTGCCTTTGCTCCTTGCAGTGGTTCGAGGAGAAGCTGCAGGAGGTGGAGTGTGAGGACCAGCGGCTCCGGAAGCTGCACGCTGTCGTCGAAACGCTGGTGAACCACAGGAAAGGTACCGAGCCGGGACCTGCCGGCCCTGCAGCTTGCCCAGAGCAGTTGAGCCTTGTGCGGTGCCAGCGTGTGGGTGGCCCAAGAGGCACCTCCCAAGGTCTGACAGCGCTCCCTTGCCATTACGGCCTCTCAGCCTCCATCGTGGGGAGCGGAGGTGAAGCGCTGATCCTGCCTCTCCTTTCCAGCCCTGCGAGCTCGGGGTGATGGTGCTGAAGGAAGCCAGTGTCCTTCTGGACCGGGCTGCCAAGGCAAACCTGAGCAGAGCTCATCTTCTTGCTACTCCCATATCCTCCTGGGGCAGGGACCAGGGCTGTTTTCTTCCTCTGCGTGTCCTGGCTGTGTTCTGCAAAGCTGTGCCTATCGTCCTGCTCTCCCCCAAGTTGGAGTTGCCCACCTTCCTCCCACCCTGCGGCAGGGGCTCTTGAGGTCTCCTGGGGCTGCAGAGCAGGAGCTCCCTGGGCTGAGCTCGAGGCTGGCGCTGCGTTTGTGGCACGGGGCCCTGCTTGACTCTGTTTCCCTCCCCAGAGCTGGCGTTGAATACAGCCCAGTTTGCCAAGAGCCTGGCCATGCTGGGCAGCTCAGAGGACAACACGGCCCTGTCCCGGGCACTGTCTCAGCTGGCTGAGGTGGAGGAGAAGATTGAGCAGCTGCACCAGGAACAGGCTAACAATGACTTCTTCCTCCTGGCCGAGCTGCTGGGAGACTATATCCGCCTTCTCTCGGTTGTGAGGGTAAGCAGGCCTCTGGGGCAGCCTCTGCTGCCTGTCCTAGTACTGCCATTAAGCTTAGGTGTGCTGGGAGGCATCTGGGCCTGACTGAAGCAGAGGGCATGGCATGGCGTGCCTCTGAGCAGCCCGGGCAGAGGGCGTGCTCACTGCTTAGCCAGTCGTGTGCCTGTTGGATTGATTGGATCAGAAGAGTGGGGTACAGGCCTGGCTGTGCCGCTGTTCTCCAGGGGGTATGGGGGGCAAGTGCACAGCTTGTAGGTGGCCTCAGTTTGTCAGAGCTGAAGGCTGTGACTACTGCAGAGGCTCTGAGCTGGTAACCTGTGATCTGGGTGTTGCAAATCAATGGTCCAGGTGCGTACTGGGGAAAAGCTTGAGCCTTCAAGTGTGTGCAGCCACCGTGAGGCACTGGCCTCCTTGCTGGAGGCTGAAAGAAGCAAGTCCCAAGAGAGCTGCAAGTCAGCAGGCTGATTCAATCCTGTCCTGAATGTGTCCTGCCTCTGGAGGCTACAGAGGCCAGACCACAGCCCAGGGAGTAGGAACCAGCCTCCTGGGTCTGCCAGTCTGTGCTGGGAGGTGTGGTGTGTGCTCCAGACCAGGACAGAGACCTCTTGACAGTGATAGAAGGTCATAAGACTTACCTGGGCTATCCTGGTAAGGAGCCCTAGTTTTGCCTTAGACTTCTGTCTCCTGGCTGCTCTGCTCCCCAGACCAGGTGATCACAGACCACATTCTGCTCTTCTAGCTCTTCCCCACAGCCTGGCTGACTGTGTTTGGAAGCCTAACGGGGTCTTCCCTGCTTGGGCTGGTGATTTGCGGGGCTGCTAAAACCATCTGTCTCCTGGCAGGTGCCTGTGAGCTGCTGGAGATGTGTGGGACAGGTAAAGGCAGCTCCTTGCAGGGCAGGTGGGCTAGACATGGTACTTGGTATGTGGGGACTTCAGGGTGTGGCCTTGGGCCTGTTGGGCTCACAACGAGCCGTGTGTAGAGCTGGAGCTCTTCCAGTGCCTCTCTCCTGCCAAACCCTAGAGCAGGTGGGCAAATCCTGTGTGGAGGGAGGCTTCAAAACTGCTCCTAAGCTGTGAATTGCCTGTTGTTGCACCTGGGCTCCTCCACTAGTAGAGCAGTCCACGTTCTGGCCCAGCTTTGCTTATAGTAAGGTGGGTCCAGGACCTGACTGGTGAAAATGTCCCCCTTGCCAAAGGTGTGCTGTCCCTGTCAGCAGAGCTCCCTGCTGCTGTTCCCGCCTCACTCTGCCCATCCCTTCCTCACAGGGAGCCTTTGACCACCGCATGAAGACCTGGCAGCGGTGGCAGGACGCCCAGACCATGCTGCAGAAGAAGAGGGAGATGGAGGCCAGGCTGCTCTGGGCCAACAAACCAGACAAGCTGCAGCAGGCCAAGGAGGAGATCTCAGAGGTGAGTCTCTGCTCAACTCCTTCCCTCTGCGGCGGAGCAGCGGGAAGGGGGCGGTGGGCCCTCTGAGCTGAAGGGCCGGCTGCCACCCAGCAAGGCGGCCTCGGGCTGGGCGCAGCGGCTGCCTCGGCTCAGCCCCGCTGCCTGGCACACAGCGCGCTGCCTCTCTCCGCAGTGGGAGTCCCGCGTGACGCAGTATGAGAGGGATTTCGAGCGGATTTCGGCCATCATCCGCAAGGAAGTGATCCGGTTTGAGGTGGGTCTGGTACAGCCCTACGGCTGCTCAGCCTCGGCCAGGAGCAGCAGCCTGGGCTGGGGGCTTGCCCTGCCCTGCTCCCAGCGCTGCGCAGTGCTTGTAAATCCAGACCTGCACAGGCTGGGGCATCGCTACTGTGGGCAGAGCTGGTGTGTCTTGGCTTAGAGGAGCTTCCACACAGAGTTAAAATGAAGGTGGGTGGGCAGAGATCTCCTGAGTCGTCAGAGAGGCCGATCCTCAGCATCTCAGGGTCGTGGGCTGATCTCTTTGTGGGGCCCCAGGAGGAACATGAGCATCCTCATGGTTTCTGTCTCTCACCTCCACCCCTCCCCAGTCCAAACCCAGCAGGTTTTGATGGTTGTGTCATCCTCGTACTCACTCCTGTACCCATCTTTTGCAGAAAGAGAAATCCAAGGACTTCAGAAACCATGTCACTAAGTACCTTGAGACGTTACTGCACTCTCAGCAGCAGGTGAGTAGCCTCAGCCCCTGCTGGGGTTTTCTCTCTCAAAGCTCAGTTGTCACGGCTTCCTCAAGCATGAACCTCTGTAGGCTGAAGCAGGGCCCCACTTAAGTGTTGCACCACCCTTGATGCCTTCTCAGGGGAGGTTGTGCTCTTTGGATGAGCTGCTACCTCCCCAAAATGCTGCCGATCTGGCTCTGGACATGTCCTGCAGGCTCCTGACTGCCCCTCTCTCCTCTCTGCAGCTGGTGAAGTACTGGGAAGCCTTCCTGCCTGAAGCCAAGGCCATTTCCTAACTGGACCCAGCAAAGGAGTGCACCTCAACTTTGCCTTTTGGGTTTTTTTTATACATATGCACCATACCTCCTCCTCTTTTCCACGTGGACGGACCCCGTTAGGCACCCTGGAGCTGGTAGAGGTCTAACCCCCCGAGCAGCAGCTTCCCAGCCACTAACTCTTCTAACTGTATATTTTTCATTTAGCAACATATATTTTCGTACTGAAGAGAAACTAGTTTCCTGCTTTCTGAGCAGCCCTGCCCCAGGGGTGACCCACCTCTGGCACAGGGGCATTTTTTCAGGCTGGGGTTTAGGGCTCTAATGACTGTCTTACTCCTGCAGTGCCATTACAATTCTGTAATAAAACTTGTTATCAGGGCAGCAGGTCTGCGGCTGTTGTTGGGCTGGGGCAGAGGGGCAAGGGCTGCGGTGGCCCTGGGGGGGCTGGGGAGGGGACACGGGTGCCCTTTCCCCAGCCGCTGCACCCACACTCCCCTCATTTCGCTTTGGCTTCCTGCCACCCTCCCAGCAGGGGATGTTTTTAGGATGGGAGCTCAAGGAGCCCGGGTCGTGGCCCCTCAGCGTGGGGTTAGGGGCGATGTGGCCTCCCAGAGTGTGGTGTGTTGGGGGAGCTGCCCTTGGGGAGGGGGCTGCGAGTTTCCTTCCTCCCAGGGGCAGCTCTTTAATCCTTCACCCCCAGCCCTGGCTTTCACCCAAACCGATACCTCTTCTTCTCCCTTGAAAAAAGGAAAAGGCACCTTGTTGTGACTTCCCGCTTTCCTTTCCTGTTCTCCCGGCACAGCCTCATCCCCGCCGTTCCGCTGCCCCCTCCTCCCTCGGGCCGCCCGGGGCTGGGGCTGCAGTCCCCGCTGTCCGGGGGGCTCGGGGGGCGGCCCGGGGCTCGCCTCGCCTCGCCTCGGGTGCGGGGAGCGGGGCTGACGCGGGTCGCGACCCGGGGGAGGTTTCGCGGGGGGCAGCACCGCTCCGCCTCGCTCCCGCCTCTCCCCCCCCCCCGCGCCATGATCGCCGTCTCCATCCCCACGGCGGCCCCGGGCAGCCCCGACCGGGCGCACACGGTGAGGGGCGGCTCGGGGGGGATTGGGCTGGTCCCGGGGGGTTCCCACCTGCCCCGGCGGCTGCAGGTCCCCGGGTGTCCCGGAGGGAGGGGGGAGGTCCCCGGTCCGGGGTCCCCTCTGGTCTCTGTCTGCCCCGGGGTGCCCCCACTCGCCGCGGGGACGGGAGGTCCCGGTGCTCGGGGCTGGGTGGGATGGCTGGTCCCTTCTGCCCCAGAGCTGTCCCCGGGCGGCTGTGGAGGGCTCTGCCTGCCCGTCTCGGGGGGGTCCCCTCTGGCTCCGGAGCTGGAGGGTCCTGCCTGGCCTCGGGGGTCTCTGGCTGCCCGAGGGTGCCTCCGTCCACCCCAGGGTTTGTGGGGGCTCTGCCTTTGCCGCTCCTGCTCTTGGGGGCCCATCTGCCCTGGGAGTGGGACAAATGCAGACGTGCCCCTTTGTCCTGGGGAGTGGAAGTCCCTAACTCCTGCCACGGGTCCCTTTGGGGAGGGGGTGGGGTGGGGAGGACACGCTCTGCCCTCGAAGGGGACACGAGGCTGACCGTACCAGGGAAAGGTGCGGGGCACGGGGCTGCAGGGTGAATGGTGCTGCCCGAGGAGCCTCTGCCCTGGCGTGGGCTCTGTGTGCGTGTGCTGGTGTGGGAGGGGTTGTGCACATGTACTGGGGAATGGGGAGAGTCCCTGCTATGAGAGAAAGGGGTATGTGTCCCCTGCCTGCCCGGGGCGGGGGGTGGAGGTCTGCCCAGAGGTGGCAGGAGGGGGCAGAGGGGGTGAGATGGCCACAGCTACCTCAGGAGTTGCAGATCTATCCCTGCCTCCCCCATCCGGGTCTCATCTGCTCCTGGGGTCCTGTCTGCTCCCATGGTGTCCCATCAGCTGTGGGGTTGTGGGGAGTACTGTCCCATTCTACCCCAGTGCTTTAGGGGTCCGGGGGGGGTTGGGGGAGTGTGTGTATGTGTGTGTGTTTATGTGTGTGTATGTGTTTGTGTGTGCGTGTGTTAATCTGTATGTGTGTGTGTGTGTGTGTGTGTGTGCGCGCGAGCACCTGTCCTGGACAGTGTGGGGGAAGGAGGCGGCCGTGACCTGGAGGCCCGTGGCTGCCCAGGAGGAGGGTGGTGGCTGAGGCTGGGGCCTGGCGCAGGTGTTCTGCGTGGAAGTGCTGTGCAATGGCCGGCGGCACACGGTGGCCAAGCGCTACAGTGAGTTCCAGGCGCTGCACAAGCAGGTGAGGCCCCCCCTGCACCACGGAGGGACACGGGCAGGGGCACCCGCTCCTGCCCCAGCGGCCATGCTGCCACGCCGTGCTCTGCCCTAGATCAAGAAGACCTGCAAGGTCCCCGACTTCCCGTCACGCCATGTTCCCAACTGGATGCCCAAAGCGCTGGAACAGCGGCGGCAGGGCCTGGAGCTCTACATCCAGGTACAGCAGTGGTGGCTTTGGGAAGGTGGGGTTGGTTTTGGAGTGCTAATTCCCCTCCCACCCTGGGCACATGGCAGGGTGTCTTGTACCACAACAAGGAGCTGCCTCAGGATCTGCTGGACTTCCTGAAGGTGCGGCGTGGCCAGCAAGGCCCCAGGGCTAGCAGCCCCTGGTAAGTTGAGGAGCTTTACATCCTGCATGGTGCTGGGATCGTTCCCTCTCACCGGTGTTAAGCACCTCGAACCACGGCTTGCGGACTATGGAGACCAGCTGGACTGCAGCCAGGTCCTTGGGGACCTGGCAAGACCCTTCCCCAGGCATTGACATCCCCTCTCCTCCAGCAGCACCGGCCACCTGCCCTCCCAGCGGCCCGTTGTCAGCTTCTGCACGGCTCCCTACACGTGGGCACCGGGCACGGGTAAGGAGCAGGACCACAGCTGCAGGTCCCCATGGCTTCCCAGGAAAAAGGCTCTTTGGGCGACCCCCAGAAATGTGGTTTTCCTTTAATGGAGCCTGGGAGGGAAACAACACCCCTCCACAGCTCCTGCCTTTCCTTTCACAGCCCTGCTTCCTGACACCATCCTCAGCGGAGTGCTGCAGGGCCTCTACCTCCCCCACTGCTGCACCCCCAGCCCCGCAGCACCCTGAGCCCCAGCCAGGCTCCTTGCGTTGCCCCTCAGCACCCAGGGCCACCGTGGTGAGTCGGTGGTGGGACTGAGCTCTGTGGTAAAAATAGTCCCCCCTCAGTGGGATGGGGCAAGAAGGGTGTCTGGGAGAAGCTGAGGGGCACTGCTGCACGGCGACTGCTCACCAGACCCACGCTGCTCCCCAACAAAGCTTTCCCTGTGCAAGCAGGAGCTCCACCTTCTGCTCACATCTTTTGAGGCTGTGGTAGGAGCCCTTGAACCCTGAACCACAGTGGAAAAACACCTCAACATCCGAGCTTGGGTGCAATAAAGCACTTGGGCTTGACTGGCAGATGGCTGGGCTCTGTCTTTCTGCAAAGTGAACCCAGGGCCAAGCACAGCTCTGCCCTTGGCTCGAGGACACAGGAAAGGATGGGATGGGGGGGGGGGGCAGAAGGATGCCCCTGGTTGAGGGATGCCAGCAATCTGCACCCCTCCAAGAACAGGAGAGAGGGAACTCTTAAAAAAAGATTGGTCACATTTATTGGTGCACGTGCCTCTTACAAAAGTGGCAGGAAGATGAGCCAGGCCCCGACCTGCCCGCTGGCCTGCTGGAAGGTGGTGGGAGGAAGGTGGGCAGCGGGGTCGCAGGGCACAGCGGCTCTGCTGCTGCTCCCCAGCCCCAGTGGCGACAGGGAAACGCACAGAGGGGGAGCAGGGCAGCCCCAGGCCCACAGCCCTTCGCAGCTGGGGCCCTGGCAGCTGCCTTCCAAAGACAGTGGATTACTCTTTGGCAATGGCAAATGGCTTCTCCACCTCAATGGTGCCACAGTCAGCGATGACGACGTCCTTCAGGGGCTTGTCCCGGCTGTCGGTCTTGGTGTTCTCCACCTTCCTCACCACGTCCTGGAGAAAGCCAAGGCATGAGAGCAGAGCAACACTGGGCATGGGCAGAGCCAGCTCAGCACAATCCCTGTCTCATAAGGCTCCTCCCAGCCCACTCCCCACAGCGCTCTGCCCCAGTCAGCTTGCTGAGGCAGCATCTGCCCCTGGGAATGGATCAGCCTTTAAGCACCCATCACCCCCTTACCATGCCCTCCAGCACTTTGCCAAACACCACGTGCTTGCCATCCAGCCACGGCGTCTTCACCGTGGTGATGAAGAACTGGGAACCATTGGTGTCCTTCCCAGCGTTGGCCATGCTCACCCAGCCAGGGCCGTAATGCTTCAGCTTGAAGTTCTCATCAGGGAAGCGGTCCCCATAGATGCTTTTTCCTATGCAGAGGAAAGAAAAGGGGCAGGTTGCTCTCCGGGTAGGGGTGACAATGGCAGCTCTCCCCCACAGGCTGTGTTTGGGTGAACGAGCACATGTAGAGGGGACGTGAACCGCAGGGCTGTGGGGAACCACAAGCCTCGTGCCACCACCGGGCAGTCCCGGGGGCAGCTGGGCAGGGACCAGGAGCGTGGCCACTGCCTCACTTCAGCGCGGCGGCTGCATCCTGGGGCTGGCGTGGGCCAAATTACCTCCAGTGCCGTCTCCGCGGGTGAAGTCTCCTCCCTGGATCATGAAGTCCTTGATCACACGGTGGAACTTGCTGCTCTTGAAGCCGAATCCTTTCTGGGGACGGGGAGGGAGAAAACAGCGTGAGGCCAAGGGCTGGACTGGAGCTTGTCCCGTCCGGGCACTGGGCAGGAGCCTCTCCCTGGGCCTCACCTCTCCGGTGGCCAGCGCCACAAAGTTCTCCACCGTCTTGGGCACCGTCTTGCCAAAGAGCCCGATGACCACGCGGCCCACATCTTCCTCACCGATCCGCAGGTCAAAGAACACCTTTGGGGGCAGGGGGTGGACGGAGGTTTGGGGGCTCAGCGGAGCTGCCCTCACTTTGCAGGGACAGCCCTCCCCCCCGAGCCCGGCTCTCAGCCCCCCCCAGCCCTGCTCTCAGCCCCCCCCA
>WBNH01008302.1:181072-241098 GCA_013401255.1 Urocolius indicus
GGCGGGACGGAAGGGGCGGTGCGGGCGCGGGTGCGGGCGGCTCGGCGGCTGCCACGTTGCCCCTCGCTCGGCGGCTGCCGGCGGCCAATCGGGGCCGGGGCGGACACGGACAGCGCCTGCCCCGAGCCGCTCGCTGTAACGTTTGCGTGGCCAGTAGCGACCGCCGAGCACACCAACCTCCCAAGCGCCTGCGTGGGGGAGATGCCGGGGTGCAGGGCTCGGGGAAAGCAAGCTGGAGGTTTCTGTTCTTGGAGCACCAGAGTGGCCCAAGACTGACCTTTGGGAACACGAATTGAACAAAGGCTGGGAAACGAGGAGCAGTGTCCCACCGGAGCCCCTGTCACTGAGCAGCGTGAGCGGGACTCACGCTGCAGGTGCGGATCCAGCCAAGGCTGCTCCTGACACGCCACGTCGGGCTCGTTGGTGGCATCTGCTTCCAGCCGTTCCTCTGTAGGGAGGATAAACAGCAGCGGCTCTTTGCTCTTGGTGGCTGAGGCCGTGGAAGCAGCGCGGGGCTGCTCCCCCCGTGAGATGCCCGTGAGCAGAGCACCCGAGGCAGCATCCACGGGCACGGCTGCAGCAGCGCCTGTGCCGAGGGCTTCGCTGCGTGAGCCCGGGCTGCCAGGCCTAGGCAGTGCCCTCCCACTTGGGAAAGGCACGCTGGAGAGGACCAGATGCCGTTCCAGAGATGTGGGGAGCACACGGCAGCATGTTTTGGTGTAGGTCACATCAATGGTTTAGCCATTCTGCTACCCGGGATGCTTGAAGCAGGAATGTGCAGGCACACAGAGACGTCGGTGCCAGCACGCCTTGGCCAAGCTCTGTGGGGCTGAGCTGTCTTGTGGCTGTAATGCACAGAGTGAAGAAGGCCCCTTAAGATCCCGCGCTGTGCACTGTCCCCTCCGAGGAGCATCTCACAGCAGAGGAAGGCTGCCAAGAGTGCCCAACAGAAGCAAAGGAAAAGAAATTTCAAGCCATGTTGTCAAGAGGTAACAAATACATCTGTTCATGGAGAACAATGCAGCAGTGCAATGTTTTATTGAAAAAAAAAAACCAAACCCCTCGTCTCACTTGCTACCTCAGAAGGCTCCGCACGGCCAGGCCGGCGGCCGGGAGCCCGGCACCGCTCCCGCGAGGCAGAATGCCCGGCTTCCTACCACAGCACAGCTGGCTCCGTCCACCCCACATCGCCTCCCAGCTCCCTGGGGACAGCGCTCTCCTCAAGCACGGCACCTGCGGGTAACCTGCCTTTTCCTTTTAGAAAAAGCCATCCTGCATCTTTACCCTTTTGAAGAGTCCAGCGTACGATTGTAGTGCAAGAGGGCTTGGTACAAGTGAGCATTACCAGCATGCTGTGGGGGGGACAGTCCTCCCCTACAAACACATCATCGTAGGATTAAAAGAACATCGTATCTCCAGAGAGGAGTAGGTAGTGGGTCACGGTGAAACAGCTTTCAGACCAACCCACTTAAAAACAAGGTCAGGAAAGTTTCTAAACAATCAAATACATTCACTTTAAAAAAAAAAACAACCCAAAAATAAAAACCAAAAAAGCCCAAAGTAACAACAAAATAGAACATTTAAGAACAAAAACTGTTGAGATGGCCCCTTTTCCCCCCCCCCCCCCCCTCACCCTGCAAACACTTATATATGCTGCAACTACAAGCTGCTCCTTGACTGGAGGCAGCAAGGAATGACCAAACACGGCAGGAGATGCAGAAGGAATTGAGTTCTGGTGACAGGCACTTAGTGGGGCTTGGGAGGGCAGCAACAGAAGTGTCTCAGGGCTGGGCTCCATCTGCTGCGGGCAGGATCACTCCCCAGGCAGCACCTCTGCCCCTTTCCTCCCCTCCCAAGATGCCAAACCGTGGTTTCCTACAACAGAGAGGGGCTTCTGGGAGCCATGGGCAATGGAGGAGTTCAGAGAGAAAAGGGTGGGAAGTGGCCACGGTCCCTGTCCTCCCTCTGGCAGCAGGAGACGGGAGGGCGCAGTGCACTGGCAGACGCCTGTGGGACGTGAGGGGTCCCCTCCCTGCCCTGCCATGGTACAGCTCCTGGAAAGCACTTTGCAGGATGAGGTTGGATGCCCACGTGTCCTGATCTGCGAGCTGTGCTCCTCGGGGTAAGGCATGGAGAAAACACAGCGGACAGTGGCAGAGTTGCCCCACAGGGCAAGGACAAGAGGCTTTTCCACCCTGGCATCGTGCCTGTGCCTGCCTGATGGACAAAGGGCCAACCTAGAGGCTCCCTGCCTGGGGTCATCTCCGGCCCTCCAAGCCCATTTCTGCCCAGCCAGAGGAACCACATCTCCCCAGAGTGCCGCTCAACCAACTCCAAGCTATGCAGATGATCGTTAAAAAGATAATGAGATTTGGTCTCTCCCTTTTCTCCCTTCATGCACTTCGGGACTCTGGGGGTCAGTCAGGCCCAAGCAAATCTCTCAAGTGAACAGTCCTAGCCTGGTCAGAAAGACAAAGTACAGGAACCTATTCACAACCTCCCCAAAAGCCGCTCGAGTTCTCCCATAGCCCTGCCTACAGTAACCCCCGGCTGCCGTGGCCTCCTCTGAACTAGGAAATGCTGCAGCAGGTCACAAGTTTTATATTGTCCATCTGGGTGCAGAGAGCAACAAGCCCTTTGCTACCTATTGGTTTGGCTCAAAAGCGGTGCACAGGCACCGTGGCTTCTCCTGCGGGGTGGGACGGTGGCCCACGTGCCCCAGACCCACGCTGACACAGAGGATGTGAAGGCTCTTCCAGTCAAACCTATCTGACCATCTGGAGATGAAATCAGTGTTAAGGCAGTGAAGTATCCCCTCCCCTGCTGGGGAAGCTTTGCTCCTGCTCATGGTTTCTTGTGGAGGATGTGTGCTGTCGCCACCCTCCTGGCAGGGATGTGAGAAGGCCGCCTGGTTGCTCACACCGAGAAACCGCTTTGGGAAACATCTAATCCAGATCTACCGCTGAAGCCAGCACAAACTCCCCCGGCACAGCAAGGCTGATGCCGCTCCCTCCCTCCCGCCTTGCGCCTCCCGGCCGGTTGGGTCAGGCACGGTGCAGGAAACCATGGTAGGGACATTCACCGCAGCTAGAAAGGGTGACTGAAAATTCAAGTATGCTTTCCTCAGCACGTGGCCCATGGCAGGAACCCCAGCCTGGCACGAGGCTCGCCCACATCCCCACTCCAGGGGCCTTTTCTGCATCCCACCGTCTTCCCAGCTGAATGTCTGTCTGCGCCGGCCCCGCGAGCTCATGCAGAGATCCACAGATACAATGTGCATCTGCAAATGCTAAAAGTAATTAAAAGTGCAACGACGTCAGCTTCTTTAAAACAATCCACATTGCTCTGTTACCGTCAGAGGAGGGAGGTGTCAAGGGAGCCAGAAAAAAAAATAACCCTAACTGGAACAGTAGATTGCAAATTTCTCACAGCTTGCACATTACAGTGTAACTGTTCTCAGGAGCTGGAAAGGGAACCTGTCTCTTACTGCTGCAGCAGTCAGGCCCTTCTCCCATGCAAGCCTCCTGCCCTCTCCATTGAGCCTACGGTATTTCTTCACTTAAGGAGGGAGAAGGATGGAGGGAGCAGAGAGAGCAGGGGAGGGAGGGGAGGAAAGTGAGCAGGAACTAAGCACAGTCCTCAGGTTTGCGTGAACGATGCCTTTGCCATAAACAACGGGAAGAAGGGTCAGCCAGCCAGCCCCCCTCCCAGGGCAACCAAGACCTGAGCCAGCCACAGTCCTGGTCCCAAAAGGAGCTTCAGGCTTGGAGTGAATGTGGGAGACCATTCAGCAGATCCACCCCATAGTGGTTTGTTTTGGAACTTTTTCTTCTCTTTTTGGTTTTAAATGTCACTTTTTTGTGTGTTTTTTTGTTTGTTTGTTTGTTTCTTTCTTTCTCTCTTCCTCCTATGCCTCCTCCTCCTCCCCCCTAAAGAGAAGACCCTTCCAGTGAGACAGGGCAGGAGCTGCAGGCGCGGTGGTTCCTGCAAGGCCCAGGAGGCACGGGTCACTTGTGACGCTGAGCCGTCTTCTTCCGTTTCCTCTTAAAGAAGCAGCAGCACCTGGGGCACAAAGGACAAGGCAAGTCAGTCCTGCGCCTGGCACTGCAGGAAGCTCCCTTGCCACCCCTCCTTCCCAGACGCATGCAACAGCATCGCTGTGTGCCAGGCCAGGGCACGCCTCGGCAGATGCTGGCCGGTGGCCGTCACCACCAGCCCAGGCTGGCAGACCTGCCAGGGCAAGTTCAGCCGTGTACCCCGGGGGTCCCTCTGCTCAGAGGCTGTGGGTGAGCACAGGGAACAGCCCCTGAGCGCTGGGCTGTTTCCCTCCTGAGGCTCGACCGGAGCAGGAACACGAGGAGCTGTCTGGGAAAGCAATGAAACGAGCATCCAGATGCTCTGCTCCCTCTGTCCGAACCCTGGAGGAAGCAGACTGGGACGGCAGCTCTGGCTGCTCTTCCCAGCTATGAGACACAGTTCCAAAGAGATTTCATCTCAGGGACCAGGTTTCTTTACTGAACCTTTCAGGATAATCAGAGCTTCCACCTTGGATAACTCATTCAGTGCCAGTATGCAGAACCCCTGCTTCTTCCCCCATCTGATGTGAGGGAGGAGCACAGCGCCTGGGGATTAGGAGAAGCAAGAAGGATGGAGAGTGGAGGCTGAGGTGGGGAGAAAAACACCCATCGCAGCTGGACTGAGAAGAGCGGTGCTTTCACTCGTGGGAGAGACTGAAAGGAGCCGCCCAGGTTTGCTTGTCCTGCTGGCTTCCTACACAGCTACTTGGTGTTTGAGGCGTATCTACCTTTCTATCCTCCGCCCACTGTCAAGAATCCTCTGCACAGAAGAAAAGTGTTTGTCCTATGTGAGTTCTGCTCCTGAGCTACATCTCTTCCTCCCTTCTGCCATTACAGTCACCCCCAAGGAAGCGCAGGCAGAAGGGACGCCTGGCTAAGCAGCAAGAGCAGATCTGAGCATGCAAAGACCACTTCTTTTCCCACAAGCATCTTTTATCAACAACCAGGCTTAAACCAGTTAAAACCACTGTTAACTCCAAATTCTTGTGCGTTGGGTCTTTTGCGGCTCTGAAACGTCAGCATTACCCTTCTGTCCTCTCAGAGCTGGAGGAACAGATTCATTCTCGCTCATTTCCCGCAAGGTGCTTCCCCCAGATGCACAAGACTTACTACGGGGTTCAAAAGTGATGGGTGGTGCCCCTGGCCCTGCTGTGAGCCAAGCCTACCAACATGGGCTGTCCGCTGCGGAGGCCGAACCCTTCCAGCACGGAGAACCCAAAGAGCTGCAGCAAAAGGGCCCCCACCGCTACGCACTGCTCTGAGCCTGCCTGGGATAAACGCCAGTGTAATGTTCACAGTTCATCTTTAGGCTCCAAAATGGGCCCAGTCTGGCGGCAAGACGAGGTAAAATGCAAAGCACTTGTCCCCAGGAACACAGCCCCGAGCAACCTGTGCCGACTCCACCACCGCGTGCCCGGCCTGGCGCTGGCAGCGTGCGATGGAAGCGTCCCCAGCCCCGGCCCCTGTGCACCGCTGCCACTCGTCCTCCACCCAGCACTGCTCTTGTGTTTGTACTGTCCCGGGCCATCTGCCACCCTCTCCGGCTTCAACCTGTCGCAGTCTTTCTCTCCCACAGCAGCCACCTTGGGCAATGGTGAGTAAGGGGAAGGATGTTATGGGGAGAGAGAATGGAAGATGCATGAGTTATGACTTTGCATGCAGCGGGTGAGGGAAGAAGAGGGCTGAGCAACATTTGTTTCCCTGGGCACCGAACGAAGGGAGATGACTGGCTTCTGTCTGTTTTCCCATGTGACTGTCTTTTTAGGCTGTTCATCAGAGGTCTAGGGAAGGGTTCAGGAAAGGAAGTCCTGGCAGTTAAGACAGGCAGAGGCAAAACACCAAAACAAAAGAATAGGCAGGCTGACAATTACAGAACGTGATCTCTCTGCATGCAGACAATGCCCAAGAGAACAGCCCCAGACTACGACATACAGAGAAGCCAGAGATGCCAGAGGTACTGGAGGCAATGCCTATGGAGAGCAGGGCAGAGGCGGTCAGTCTCCCATCTAACAAGGACATTCCTCGCCACACACAGGCTTTGTTGCTTTGCTCCGCAGTGATTCCCACCCTTCAGCCCTCCCTTGGACCTACAGACTCCTCGACTCAGTCTCCACTTGCTCCTCTGCTTTCTGGGTACATGGTTTCCTCAACGGACAAGAAGGGCAGGGACACCTCCATGCGACAGCTTGGGACCGGGACACTGCAGCTGCAGCTTCAAACACCTGTGAGAACCATACATCTGCCTGCACTGGGCTTGGATCAACGCTAATCCCAACCCCTCCACACCCTCCTTTCCTGGACAAGCCCCTTCACCTTCACTCTCAGCTGGCAGCAGCAGACATTTTTTGGAAAGGAGCCATCTCCTACCCACCTTCTCCAAGCAAGGGCTCTAGCTGGGGCTTTTGTCACTAATGAGGACTCTGTGGCCACACTCTTTCTATCCTCTTAACAGTACCAGCCCTGGCCTGTGATTCTTCACAGAAACTCCCCTGAGGAAGTGACTGTCGCCTCTCCTCAACACAGAGTACAGAGCTTCCCCTTCACAGCCGTCTGTGGGAGGAATTCCCGTGTGATGCTCGGCAAGCCTGGACCCGACTCTGCCCAACTCCATTAGACATTGTCTGCTCACACGGACAGAACAGTTTGAGGGAGATGGTAAAGCCAAATAGAAAAGGATTGAAATCTGTCTTTTGCGTCTCTCGGTTCAGAGATCAGCCGAATCACTTGGCCCAATGCAGCCGCTCAGATATAGCCCACACCCTCCCCAGTCAATATTGCGTGTAGTCCTCAGCATGGTCCTAAAATCAAAACAGCTCTGGGTTGGCTTTGACTTTGTGCCTTTTTAGGGTTTGGTCAGTTTGATTTTGCCAACCCCAGTCTAGTCTGGTCCGCTCCCCCTTGCATGTGGACTGGAGAGAGGGACTCACCACAAGTTGAGCATTTTCAGGCAGCTACAGAGAGTGTAGAGAAAAAACACAGAAAGGAAGAAAGAGCAATTAGTTCACAGAGGTGGGATGAAAGCATGTCACTGCAGCCATGCAAACATGCAGTGCAGACTGGCAGACACACACCATGCCTGCCCACCACCCGCCCCCAGCCCCTGTACCACTTCTGCCCTTGCCATCGCACCACTGACAATTGACACCTTTTCCAGGGTCTTCAGGCCCTGTTAAAGACCCCCATGTTTTCCAGGAAGGCACAGCCCCATGAGGTTCTTCTCTGGGGCTGGGATCAGAAAGGGGCTCAGAGCCACCAGGAGAGGAATATGCCCTTGTCTCCTGCAGCTCTACCAACGGAAGGCTCAGACCCTGGATCTGTGCCAGGGACATCCCCTTCAGCAAACCCCACGGATGGGATTGGGAGTTCATCTCCCACCCACCCCAAAGCAGAAGCATCTGCACAGCTCCTGTGCCTGCAGGGAAAGACCTTTCCAGTACCCCATCTCATCTCAAAACACAGGCCCCCGCTCCAGCTCCTTCTAGCTCTTTCTGGCCCACTTTACTGCAGAGTAAAATCCAATAGTCCTTTGCCCTCCTAATATAACTGAGGAGGTTTGTGACCACAGATGCAAGGGATGATGAAGCCAGCCCTCCCGGGAATGAAGCAGACCGCTCATGGGAATTACAAGAGACCTCAAACCTGTCAGCACAAAGCAGCTCATGCTCTGCTTCCCAACACCTCCAAAATCAATTTGGGATCACACAAACAGGGGCTGGAGGGAGACAGAATAGTTCCATGTGTTGAGGGCCATGGCTCCTTTTCACCTGAGCTGACAACTCCCCTTCACATGGGTGTGAGGCCTGGATCCTGGCTTTGCTGAACAAGGTGCTGCAGAAACAGCCTCAAGGTGGTTCCTATCTTAAAATCCAGCTTTTCCTGGCACTGAGTTTTTGTATCAAGGACTGTTAAAGGTGGCTATTTGCCCCATCCACGGAGCAACCTCAAGGCACATACCTAGGAGGCACCCACTTCAGCTTGACCAAAACAGAGCCTCTGATGTCAAACAGGTGGTCTCTGCAGGCTGCACTACCCATATCTAAGAGGAATGTTGCACCTCACCATGTCCCCCACTCCACTGTAGTTTATGAGTGGCCTGCACCAAAACCAAGGCTTGCTCCTTTGGCTGGGGGGAGAAAGCGTATCTGTTGCTCGGGCACATTGCTGCCAGGATCACGCCCAGGCTGCTACCAGTGAGCCCGATGGCGTACAAAGGTGTCCTGAGGTGCAGAGGAACAGCCAGCAGCAGGCCTTCGGACTGACATGTACCTCTGGACCTTTGCCATCAGCACCCTCTTTCTCGCTCCCAGTTTTCCTCTTCACCATCCCACAAGCCATTCCTAACAGAAGTTGCCTCAAAGGCTGAGACAAACAATGTGGGACAAGTGACACGGGTGTTAACAGATACACCGGTTACACCAGTTACAACCAGGCACTGGGACGCATCACAGCACCGACCAGCCCTGGGGGCTCTTTGCCCCTTGCACGGGGAGTGTCTGCGTTGCACTGCAAGCTGCCAGGGTCCTGGTCTAGTTCAGAGGCAGCAAGGAGGTCCCATGTCAAGGATCATGCAAAAGGTGACAGGATGGTGCCAGATGCAGCATTTGTGCAAAGGAGGCTACAACGGTCAAAGCGGCAGCTTTGTACATCAGTTCTCACTCCTGACCACAAGCTGCAGAGCAGAGGTCAGCTCAGAGAGAGCAATGCTCTTCCCTACTAGCAGGAAAGCTGCTTCTGCTTTCTCTCACTCTGCTTCCGTTGGGCTGGATCACAGAGAGAACTCCCCCTCCCTGCAAGAGTTACTTTAGGACCATTCTGGATACCTGGCATCCACTTCTTGCAGTCAGAAATCAAGTGTTAACTTTCAGACCAACCACCCCTTCACCAAGCTGTGCTCAAGCTACTCCTACTCTCTCAGCACGAGAGTACAGCAAATTCTCCTTTTGGGTCAGGAGACGCTCTCCGGTGTTCCTGGCATCAGTTCATATGACTTTGGTATTTGTGCTACTGTCTTGCAGTACATGCTCTGAGTCAAGAGTTATGTTCTCCGGCCATGACATGTGTCAAAAAGAAGCAGCAGTGGCAGCAGCAGCACTGAAGGCACCATGCACAAAAGCAGCAGTATGCGAGGAAAAGGGCATGGGACACGAGTGCTTCACCACAGGTAAATATCCCCACTCATTTCCCAGGAGGAGGATTAATGACCACACCGGTGGAAAGCCTATTTGTAAAGCAAACGTACTTAGCTTCCTCCACCACCTCCACCTCCGCCTGTGCCGTTATGGGCGCGTTGGAGTGTGCCCCGGTCGGGTCGTCCACGTTCAGCTCCCCGTTGGTTGAGCTGACCACCTGAAACACAAACAAACACCCTGTTAACAAAGCCCCCGGCACATGATGCCTCTTCACCCCCCTGGACAAGGGATGCTGTGGGAACTGGGAACCTGCAGAATAACTTCTGCTTGCTCCTGTCCTTTTGCATCCTCTTTAGCAGGCTGTCAGATTCCTTGGATGCCTTTGAATTCAAGGTTCTGGAGAGGCCAGCTTGCCTCCTCCTGAGAACAGCAGGCAGGGGACTGACTGTGTCTGTGGGCACTAACTCACACTCCTGAGCTCAGCACAGGTCTTATGTCTCTGGGAGTAGCATTAAGGCTAAATGGACAGCCCTACAGCAACTGTCTTATGTTGTCTGCTTTCTCCTGACACTTTTAGAGTAGAGTGACTCGATCCTGTTGTCTGCCAGTACCATGGGAAGAAGTCAATCTAGAGCCACTGGATTCTCATTCCTAACACAGCCAGTTTCTGGAATTATGTCCTCGCCCAAAAGCTAAGCTGGTCTCCCAAGTAACAAATGATAGAACAAGAAGAAATTTCCTCGAGTTATGCCAGGGGAGGTTTAGATTTGAGATTAGGATGACCTTTCTCACTGAGAGGCTTGTTAGACACTGGCACAGGCTGCCCAGGGAGGTGGTGGAGTCCTTATCCCTGGAGATATTTAAAAGCCACGTACCTGATGCACTGAGGGACATGGTTTAGTGGTGGGCTTGGCAGAGTGAGGTTAGGGGTTGGACTTCATAATTTTCAAAGTATTTTCCAACCAAATGATTTTACAACTCTACTGATTTGGCCTCTTGTCTCTTTTTCTTTCACAGCTGACATCGTGGCTTACTTCAGCATTTTGATAACAGAGATGACCATCCAGATTTCCCAGCTGCCACCAGCTCTGCATTTTCCAGGGGAGCACATAATGTTCTGGATAATTCATCATTGCTCTGCTGCCACAACCATCACCAAAGCAGCCTGTATGAGACCAAAGTGTGTCTGGCCCTATCTGGAAGGTAGGACAAGCTCCTGAGTGATGCTGCTTCAGGGTCCACGGCTGTAACCATGTGTGGTTTCTCTCCTGCTCCACCTCTTCACCTTTCTAAAGGTAAAAGGAGGTGTCTCCCATGAGGAAGGCTGAGGTGCTACCCAGTATTGCTGGTGGCTCTGGATGACCTGACCACCAGAGCTGAAGGGAAGGAAGCCACTGCAGGAGATCTCCCCTGACTGTTCAGCGCACCTATCCGTGTTCGGTTTCAATACTTCAGCTCTGCTGGCACCCGTTGTGTCTGCAGATCAAGTTCCACAATCAGTCTCTGCCAAGACAGGTCAGGACTTGGCTGACAGGGTTTTTAGAGCTCTCCTCAAGTGGCAACCCCTTGTGTTCCCTTCCCATGCCCCTTCCAGACACATAACACTGTGGGCCCACCAGGTTCTCCAGACCCCCACACTTCCCAAACAGCTTTGCAAAATGCTGGCACTTAATTGTGCTATTCTCAGTGATCTTCCCACACTTTCTTCAGCTACTTGTTAAATTGCATTTTACAGAATGGCTGTAATTTTCCTCCTCTTTTTCACGTGCCAGCTAGGAACGTGGCTAATCAAGAAAACAACAACAAAAAAAGCATTGAACGCAGCCAAGTAACAGGAATAACTAAAACTTTCACCCTAAACTGCATTTTGCTGAGGGGCACCCTGCACTACTCATCTCCAGCTCAGTTCTGTCCTGCTCCAGGCACTAATCCCACTTCACCAGAGCATCGTGTCTGGCACTAGAGCCAGCTCTCACAGGCAAACCTCTGCCAAAGAGTTCACCTTGCCAGCAGTGTTTGACAGCTCTCATTTGCTCAACTGACTCTGTGTCTTCTCTCTAGCATGTCCTTCCTCCTGCTCTGGTAGCAGGGCAAGAAACTCCCTCCCTGGACCCAAGGGACAACCAGAGGGAGCTCTGGTTGTCCAGCCTCTCACACTGGCCATCCTCTGTTTCTCCATTCTGACACCCCTGGATTTCCACAGAGAAAATCCCCAAGATGGGGATGGAGGGGTGCTTTAAAGACCAGACTTCCTAATACACACTCCTTTCTGTGTTCAATTTGACAATGCTGACCTCAAAATGGCTCTCAGAGGAAAAGCTTCATTGAAGCAGTAGCAGTGACAATGTTGCCCATCACAGCCTAGATCCCACAAAAGCATGGCTTGAGTGTCAGGTACAGGACAGGACCTGACTGGCTTGTGAAATGGTTCTCCTGGCCACAACAGTGCTGTGAGTGGAGGAGGATTCAGGGGATTTAACACAAATTCTGGTGTGGAGGTTGTACACATTGAGAGGAAGAGGTACCTGCACTGATCCTCCGTGCCGATCTGCAGCCAGATGAGATGTCAGGTAGGAGGTGTTGGTCTGCCGGCTGGGCTGGATCTCCCACTCCCCACGGCGGTCAGATGACACCTGCTCCAGTTCAGATGCACGAGAGAAACACAGGAGAGGGTAAAAGGTGAATGAGGGGAAGAAATAAAAAGGATGTTTGTTAGTGAGTTAGTTTCTCTGCAAAAAGCAAGGCATTTAAACTTCTGGCTAGACTAAACTTTCTCTTTACTGAGTGCACCTCAGAGCTGATTTCAGCAGTATCTGCAGTAACCCACTGCAGCAGTGGGTTTCTTCTCTTCCTGCTGCTAAATGAAAAGAAAGATCTGATCTATTCAGGAAATTGTTACTTTACACGGCTTCATTTCTATGGATTTCAGCATAGAAATAAACACCCTGACAGTATGTTTAACTGCCTCTGCCAGGTCGCACACAATGGAGCACTTGGCAGGGCACTAACATTGGATACAGAAGCTCGACCTCCCTAAAATACGTATTTTTAAACTCAAATTTGCAACATAAAACAAAGACACATTTTCTTTCACCAAAAGCCAGTTCCACACTGATTCACCTGTACAGTGCAGAGGGAAACATCCACCACACCTGCTTGACTGAAGAAAGGGTTGGTGGCTTTTTGGTTTTCTGCAGAGAAGTAGATAAGAAACTTTTGCTAACAGTTTCTTCTTTAACTCCAACAGATGCAATCTTGAAACAATTAAATTATTAGAATTTTATCTGTTTTATTAGAAGAACCCCTTTCTACTTGCATGTGAAGCTCCTTACAGGTCACTCAGCTTTGCTGACAACACCTTCAGCATTCACCTAAGGCTCGGGTGGATATCAGTGCACTTCAACTCAATCAACCAGCTGGAGAAACTTCCCAAGACGGGGAAGTGTAGGACAAATGGGTAGATCAGTGTTGGCCTCAGGCCAAAAACAAGTGACCTAGTTGAGCCCAAAGTGACCAAAGGCACACAATGGAAAGGTGACTCTTTGGGTAATATATACAAATTTAAGCAAATGTTTCACAGCTGAACCACAGATTTGAAGGGGCAGAGCAACAGAGACTCCCCAGCACACGCACCTGGCGGGAGTGATGCAGAACAGAGACACCATGGACCTGCCCAAGAAATAACAGACTCAAGTGGACAAAATCCAGGTCATCAGCAGTGAAGCTGAGGTACCTAAACACGAGAGGTGCACAGGCCCTGCCTTTCCTCAGCACTGCTTTGTGTTATGCCCTGCTGCCGTGGCTGATGAGCCTGAGCCCCGGGCAGAAGAAGAGAAGACAAAGGGCTCAGTGCCACTGTAAAAACAGAGAAAAATAAGGCTGCAAGCAGAGAAAGACTCCTGAAACCTTTGAATGAACTTCCAACACTACCATATGCACTCTCACTCATGTAGAGCAAGAGCATGTGCAAAGAGGAGGAGAAAAAAACAGTCTCATGGCATTTCATAAAACATTCCCTGTCATTTCCATTGCACGTGACCTCTGATTCCCTCCTGGAGTGGCCCATGGTGCCACTCCTCCTTCCCAGTGGCCACCAAACCCAGTACATAGCTACTATTTCCCCAGAGGTGCTCTTGTCCAAGTCTTACTGGACAAGATCTTACTAACTTACTGTTGGTCTTTCTACACATTCTTTTCCTTAGTCCACAACACTACTGACACTTTTTGTACTTGGTGACCTTTGAAGGAGAAGCACTTGCCCTGGAATACTTTTTTAATGGCTCCAAGTCCCAAGATTTGAACAGCTGGAGAATTTAAATGCAGGTTTTAAAAGCCAGGAGAAGACAGGTGTTGAGTGTGGCTTCCTTCAAAGTACCATACCATCAGGTTTCTTGGCTAGCCTGGGCAATGCAGTGATACCATGCTACGTCCACCTTAGACGCAAGCTTGTGCCTAGGAGCCTGGAAGCAGTTTCTAGGAAAGGCTCTAGCAGCCACAAGAGCCAGACTTTTCTCTTTCAGCTCTGCAGCTAAGTATGTGACAACAGGGCTTGTAAGCAGGCTTAAGCTGAGCTGCCCAAAATGCAACCCAAGCAGTGAGACGGAGGAAGTGATGCCCATGAAATCGGAAAGCATCAAGTTCCCACCAACACTCATCACCTTCCAAATTAGAACAGCTACCATCTCACACTCATCAGCTACCAAATTAGAACACAAGGCTGGCACATAAAGATGGAGTGGGAAGGGCTCACCAATCTTGGATAGTTAAGGATATTCCTGGAGGAAAATGCTAAAAAAAGGACATCACACTCTCCTTGGTGTCTTTACTGGGAACCAAACATTAGAAAAGAAAATCTACAGTTATTACACCCAGAAATGAAAACAAGGCAATTAAATCTGGAGATGAAGGCAGGCACTTGAACAGAACCTGTGTTCCCAGTTCACTGCTCCAGATGTTTTTGCTTTTTGCTTCAGAGAAATTGTTTGCTCGATACTTAACAAGAAATAACCCTTGGAAGAGAGTTGTCTATGTTCTGGTGAGAAGAAACTGCTTTTCCCTTCATATTGGGATATTAAGTATTTCATCATCCTAAGTAATTTTCAGGTGAAAAAAACCCACAAAAGCTGCTACACAAAACAGCATCAAGATTATTTGAGAGGCTCGGAGCAAGGACTGGACGCTGCCTGCATAATATTTTGGGACTAAGACAGATTTATTTGGGCTGTGTACTATAATTTGTGAAGTAACATGCTTGAAAATGAAGCCAGTTGTCATTGTCTGTTAAAGGAAACATGATGCTTCATGTAGGCAGTGTGAAGAGCTGTTGTCTAAGTGGACAACTAGAGACTGCCACCCAAAAAGGGGACGTTAATGCATTAATCAGGCAATATAGTAAAGCAGATTATTTTTCTAGTACTTTCAAACCAGCTCACACTAACCAGCATGCACAAATACAGCACCACACACGTGCTTCAAACTATTCAGCTTCCTACGAGCAACACTTCTAACAGGGAGCATTCATTCATCCTGATGGCAGCTGATGGCTTGAGATGTGTTCTAGTCTATATTAGCTGCTCTACCATTCAGAGCCCAGCTGTAAGGAACAAGGAAAGTTGAGCCCAGACAGGTTATCACATCTCACACTCCATTCTGCACCTCTGAAGCCCAGCTTATGCGAGCTGAGTGGGAGCAGAGATGCAGGCAAGGAGCTAGAACGGCACAGCAGTTAGAGGAGCAGAGCAAGCCCAGAACCACTCACTGGGAAGTAAGAGCACCAACAGTTCTAGCTAGGAGCCAGCAGTTGGAGATCTACTGAACTTCTGATCAGTTCTGTTAATACAGAAAATCCAGACTCTCAGCACCAACAGAATTTGACAACTCGGAAAGGAAAAAACGAGGAAATTCAAATTCACACACTGGCAGTTCATCCGGACCCCAACGCCCAGCCTCCCCTTGGGGTCCTACCCCAGCAGTCCTTCACGAGCTGTGAGGCCCAGGCCACGTACTGGACACCCTGAGAAGGATGTGCTGGGCGTGTGGGGACATGTAAGTCCCTATTGCAGCTACAGAGCCCATGGGAAGGGAGTAGCTGGGGACAGGCTGCCATCGCCATAACTGCTGCTCTGCTTCATAGGCCACGTGCTAGGAGTAAAAGCACCCAAAAGGCTTGGTGGCTGGGTAGATTAAGTATGGCCCAGGATGGATAGTTGACTTAAACAGCTTACCACAAACTACAAAGAGTGACCCCCCTCCAAAGTGTATTTCACTTGGTTCATGATCCTGAGGAATTCCACTGGCTGACATGGTATTTCATCTCAAAATCCCAGCCTCTAAATTAAGCAGGACTTGTGCTTGCCATGACTAAGGCAAGACTCAGCCCCAACCAACTCTAATGGCATTTGGCTTCTGCTTCTCCAGTTCAAGAGGAATTCAGAGGTGCCAAACTACAGGAGCTGCCAAAGCAGTTGTGAGCAATGCACCTGATTGCGAAGGGCCTGCTGCGATGGTCGATCCCTGTGCATGTGGCTGTCTCTTGTGACCGCAGATGTCCCAGAATCTACGTGAACAGATCCCACTGGAGTAGGCTGGAAAACAAAGCATTCATTAGGATCACAGAATTGTTGAGGTTGGAAAAGGCCTTTAAGCTCACATCGAGTCAGACCGTTCCCCCAGCACTGCCACAGCCAGCACTAACCCATGTCCCTCAGCCACAGCTATGTGGCTTTGGGATCCCTCCAGGAATGGGGACTCCATTATGGCCCTGGGCAGCCTGTGCCACGGCTTGACAGGCCTTTTGGGGAAGAAATTGTTTCTGATCTCCAAACTAAACCTCCCATGGTGCAACTTGAAGCCATTTTCTCTTGTCCTGTTGCTTGGGAGCAGAGACCAATCACTCCCTGGCCACATTCTCCTGCCAGGGAGTTCTGAGAGCAAGAAGGTCTCCCTCTTCTTCTTCTCCCTCTTCTCAGCCCCCTCTCTAGGCTAAACACTCCCAGCTCCCTCAATTGCTCCTCAGCAGACATGTGCACCACAAACCACACTTGTATGGCTGGCTCTCACTGAATAGAAGCAGGAAAATATCGAAACTCTGTCTAAAGGTACTGACGATAACCACGGAAAATGATAGGCAGGGCTACAAAATCCCCACGACTCAATGGAGATGTGGTCTGATGCTGGACACCAGCACCAAACATCTTCCATAAAAATGAATTAAAAACATGCAGTTTAGTGTTTGTATTGATGTCAGATCCCACCTAACGTGTCTCACATAGGATTCTTACAACTGAAAACACACAGACTTGTTTTCCTCATCTCATCGTCTTGCTGCTTTTTGAAATCACACTTGCATAGAAACAAGACATGTTAAAATTAAAGCTTCATCTGCTCTATTCTCACCAAAGTCATAATCCCTGCTCACAACAACAAAATCTCCATAGCAACTGCTGCAGTTGTCAGCAATAGCACACCTGTTTTACAAGATGCTTTTTATCAATTGCCTTCAAAATTAAACCAAAATAAGAAAAATCCTGATTCACAAAGGGGATGATTTTTGATCAAGTGTTTTGAGCACAGTAAACATTAGTGACACGAAATACAGAAGGGACAGTAAATGACAATGGTACCAAGTTTAGCACTGAAGGCATTTGATCTGGGACTAGTGACAATTAATTTACAGGTGCCTTTGCCATGGCTGGTGTATGGTGACTGGCGTTAGCAGGACAGCTCTCAGCAGAACACCACAGAATACAGTGACACACAGCCAGTGTAAGAGATTGAGACTTCTCCATCAGATTTCTCCAAGACACATCTTTTGGCCAAAGTCTTCTTGAGTACAAATGGCTTTTGACAAAAGAAGTAACATGAATCACAATTATGGTCCATGTGGTGTCACAAAGCTGCGAAATGGAGCTTGGTTACTCCCACATTTCCTTGCCATGTGCTATAAAGAGCTGCTTCAGTCTCTGGACTAGCATAAGCTCCAAAATCTTTTGAGTTTAGAACTGGTTTGCTCTCACTATTCACTGGGCATCCATCAGAGCTCTGCCTAGAGCTCCCATACCTCTCAATAAGACCTTGTCTCTCCTGCATTAAGATATTGGTCTCAAATACTGTGACAGACTAGAAATTAAGCCTAGTCGCGTTCACTGCCACAGGTGGGGAAATTAGGTTTGAATGTCCCAGGAGGGCAAGCCCAAAGACACGTAAAGAGGTCTTCTGTCCCTTCAGGAAACTTCTTGGCACTGCAAGAACACCCCTGCACACAATGTCAGGACATCTCACTGCGTCAAACGGAGGAGAAGAGAAGTGAAAGTTTTGATCCTAAGATCACTGGTATTAACTGGGAACATCAGGAACAAAAGAGGCTAGTGGTGGGGAAGGCAATGCATTCTGCAGGGACAACTTACTATTGGCCTGCCGACCCAGTCATAGGCATAGTCAAAGGTGTAGCCTTTCTTTTCAAACAGCTCAGTGAAGATGGTTCGTAAATAGTCGTAGTCTGGTCTCTCAAAGAAGTCCAGTCGCCGAACGTAACGGAGGTACGTGGCCATCTCCTCTGTTGGAAAAGGGGAAAAAAGCAGTGGCATCAGTGCTCTTGGAGCTGACATACACCCTGGAAATATGCTTTGCAATTCACTCCAGCAAGGCCTTCCCAGGGCGCAGGGCTCAGAGTTGGTGCTTCAAGCTGGACTGAGGGACAGACTGCCAGTGATGCGAGTTGTCCAGGCTCTGCTGAGTTCAGCTGAGCCATGTGGATCCATGGAAGCTGAGGATAGCCAACAGGTCTTCAACTCCAGTAACCTACCAAACAGCCTTTTGTTGCTAGATGAACCTCATTCAGCTTTCCAGAGCCCTCCTGCCTTGCTCAAAGTCTAATAATCATTTGGTTTTACTCTGAATGAGTTGCTACAAACAAAAATCTGTGTTTTAGCACTGAGCACCACACTGTGAGAGAACTGTCTGGGCTGCCTGTGCTGCCTCTGGCTTTTCCTATCAAAGCAGTTGGCTTTTAGTAACAGTCCACAATGCAAATAATTTCAAACAGTGCTCAGGCAAAGATGGAAGTTCCACCTCTGCTCGAAAGAGCTGCTACTCCATCTCAAATGTGAGTTCCACAGCTAGTTTTATTCTATGTTTTTGTATAAAACCAAACACTAAAACACACTGTATGACAAATACCAACTCACTGACCCTGCCAAGGGGATGCTCACGTGTATGTCTGCTCACACAGACATTTAAAGTAGCCATGGCAACTTCAACCGGGGACGGGGAGCAAGAGATGTTGGTGGGCACCTCGTGGCACTCCTGAGCTCCAGCAACAACTAGGGTCTGGCTGCCCATTGGTCAGGCCCTTGACTATTCCAAACAAGCCTTGGAAGGGGAGGCTCCGTTGCTAATTTGCCTGGTGCACACCAAGCAGTGTTTGGCATTAAGCTTTACATTGCTTTCCTGTACCAGGCTTGCACTTTGCATGCCTAGAGATCTGAGCCCTGGTAACCCATCTGGGAGGATGGTTCATAAATAATCACTATCTGGGCTCTGAAAGAAGTCTAATTGTGGAACATAACAGCCCTTCCCAGATCCCTTCCCTTGGATCCAGCCAAGGCAGGATGTTCGAGCAGAGCTCGGTGTGAGGTGTCTGTACGCTGTGGCATGACTGATGCACCAGCATTGTTTTTGTCTTTAGCTAAGAAAAATAAGAACCACATTGCTTATTGATACTTAACTCCGGCTGTGCCTTACAGCTGGCAGGTTACATGCAGGTAAAAGAGGAAAAAAGAAAAGGACGAGAAGAAAGGTAATCTCTTCTTCCTGACAGTATCTCCAAAAGGTGGAGGACCACCAGGTTTCAGATGAGCAAGGAATAGATGGAAGTTTTCTTATTTCCCTTCAGCCCACACCTGCAGGTGTGATGGAGCTCTGAGCAGGGAGTCATGGGGAAAAAAGGAACAGTCAACTTGAAGCTGTTCTGCTTGGAACTAGGTGGATTTGCAAATATGTCTGGGGAATTAGCACGACTGGAGCAAATGATTCCTTTCCAGGCCTGCTGTTCTTTGTGCTGTGAAAGAGCCGTGTGACACAATGGCTTCTATAGGAATGAGAATAATTGTGGGGACCTGGGTGTCAGGATGTCAGAAAAGCACCAAAAAACTCCACTCTGTGAAAGCCACATGCAACTTGATGAGGGCTTTAACTTTGTGCTCTCCTCTCCTGGCTGCAAGGTGGGCTTTATTTAACTAAAGAACCCGTGCTGGGCTTGGCTAGAAGCGTATTTTTAGTAACACTCTCCATAAAACTGTTGTCAGAAGGTGAAATTCAAGGACAGACACATCATCCCATCTTCTAAGCTGGCCACCTAGAATTTTAACACCCATAAAACCTTAAATGTGGAAAAGAATTTAATCAGTAGATCCAATACAGTCTCCTGGGAACGGGAAAATAATGAGGCCCTCTTCAGGAAGGAAGCCAAGAGGGAAAGCAGGAACACAAGACACTTGAGCATTGTCCAGCCTCCTTGATGAGAAGAGTCATGTTCATTTTAAGCCCCCAGGCCTCATCAGTTTACAGCAGCAGCTCCAGTTATTTGACAGCTTGAGGGACAACACAACAGATATACATCATCCAAAAACTTTCTGATAGAGCTCAGAACCATCATATTTAACAAGCTCTGTCCACCTTCAACTGCATCTAAATGGTCCCTTCAGGGTTTTACCTGGAAAGTTCTCACAGAGAACTTCAACTGGAGTGTTTCTTTTTGTGTCTCCAATCTTCTGATACCTCTCTTTTAAGGTGTCAGCCTGTAGCGCACAAAGACAAAACAGTTGTGGAGAAAGAGTTCAACCATGTGATAAACGACATGCTGTATGGGAAGAAAAACAAGGTATTTAATGCCAATTCTGGGCAGTAGCAGCAGATGCTACCTGTAACTGAACTGCATCCCAGACTACACCAGCAGGAATACTATCTCACCCTACTCTTATTCTCAGCATACATCTTACATGCTGTCAGCAAAGAACACCTGAGGACACATTCAAAACATCTTCAGTACTTGACAGGAAGGACACTCATTAGCATTTTACAGGGCTCATTTCTTACCAGCCCAGTCGTAAGGACTGCGAAGTGGAGTTTTCAAGGAACAAGAAAACAAAAGCTGCACAGACTAGGACTAGACATCAGTGTCCTGTTCTCGGCTTAGAGCCGTCGGCCATTGAGATGCCTTCATAACCAACTGTAATAGGAGATAAATTGCAAAGGCAATTTGGGCTTTCCTGTTCATCACAGAATGCCACCACATAGATGACTCATATACATCAGTCAGGCTTCTTCCCAATCCTGTGCTACTCCCACATTGCCTCTCCTTTCAACCCAAAACAAATTAAACATTTGGTCATCAAGAAAATGAAATAATGTTCAGTTTCATTTCCCACCTACATCCCCCTCTGAAGCATAGAACTCTGCTCCAGTTGGCACCCTAAGAGCAGGTTTTATTGCCTCCACTTCAAAATATGCCAATTAGAGCTGGCAGCAGCGTAATTGTTGTCTTGCTTGAGATGTTAGCACAGACAGTATAGACCGAAAATGTAAACTAAGGAAATGTAGATGAGTGAAGATGCTATTTTCTAGATCGAGCGGAAGAAGATGTGCTTGTTTTAGGGCTCAAGAAATGCAGGACAATGAGGTGTCAGCTAATTCTTATTAAGTACATCACTGAACTGAGGACATTTTGTTGAACCTTATCTGAAGCTGGAATTATTTTAGAACAACTCACAGCAGTTGAGTACAACTAAGTCAGAAACAAAATATGTAATAGAATAACACACGTTTCCTGAGGTGTGAACTTAAGAGAGATCCTGATTTCTTTCACAACGACTTTTATGCTTGAGAAACCCTTTGTTTTTATGAAGTGTCACTAACACCTCTGACGTGTCTGACAAGACTAAGATGAGAATAACTCTGGACGGATGGTGACAAGCCAGCTTAACAGAGTCTATCACACAAGCCACTGCCACTGGCTGCAGAAGCACTCTGCTGAGCACCTCAGCCTAAAAGCTGGTCTCCTTTCCCACAGGGTACTAACAAGTCTAACAGGAATTATTGTTTTCATTAATAAACCTTCTCCTAACCTGATCCAACCCAATCTCTTTGCTCACTAAAATTCTAAAGTTGATCACAGTAGCTTCATCATCAGGAAAGTGACCGAGAAGTGAAGATGTGGCTACCAACAGCTTCAGACCTGGCAAATGACTTACTACTGATTAATTCAGTTGACAGCTGTTAGCTGCAGTTCCCTAACTCAATTGCTTGCAGCCCTCCACATTGTGCATGACATTTCATAAACTTCTAAGCACTCAGTGTCCAGTGTTTTGGAGGGTAGCCAAGCTCACTGCTTCTGCCAGAAAAAACAGTTTTTCAAGCTGGTCTGTCTGTGCATCTAAACCCATCAAACTGCTCCCATTAGGAACACGCTTTGCGGATGCAGCTGGAGGACTGTGTGCTGGAACTCGACTCTCAAAACCAACCACTGTGTCCCAGTTGCACCTCAGAGCGGGGAGGCTTCATGGGACAGCAGAGCTGCTCCAGCAGCTCCATGGCTCACTCATTGCCCTCCCTGTCCCAGCCACTTGCCTGCTTCCGCTCAGTCTTCTCTCCAGATCTGTACTAACTCAGCTAAAATAATGCCAAGTTTAAGTGACAGGCAACGTATTTCTATATAAAAATCTTTCCTATAGGTAAAGGGGGTTGGATTAGATGATCTCTAAAGGTCTCTTCCAACTCTACCATTCTATGATTCTAATGATTCACCTTGTCATTAACACTTCATGGACACAAAGGAGTGACTGGATTTTGCAAGTGTTTCCTCATTGGATTCTCATTTGGGCAGAGATCAGACCAAGTCTCAAAGGGTAAAAACTAAAGTCGAAACCTACCTTCAATCCTTGCCAGGGCAGACTGCCTCGGAGGAAATACATAAACATATGACCCAGGGCTTCCAAGTCATCTCGCCGACTTTGCTCTAAAACAGAAAAGAGAACAAATTATTGCTGTAGCAGCAGAATGGATCTGAGATCTAATCAGCAGCCACATCTATTTCTGAGATTAAGTTATCCTGGCGAAGTTCACTTGCTGCCTGTAGCTTGGACCTTGCGCAAAACCACCTAGAACCTGTTACAAAAGCTCGTATGATATGTAAAGATCAGAAGGCAGGAGGTAACACAGAAGCTGCAAGACATAGGGCCCAGCCTTGAGCAGAATGGATAAGAGGTGGAAATATTAATGGCAAAAGAATAAAGCAGTTCCCCAGCTCCTCTCTGGACGGTTGGTGCTGCTGGAGCACCTGCAAGGTGGTGCTGGATGATGTTATTTCCTCTAACTGCACAGGGACAGGCTGCAGCTGCAGGGAGCTACCATGTTGCACAGTGCCAGCTCTTCCCTGGCTGCCTCTGAAGCTCATCCCAGAGCAGATAAAAAATAGTTCCTTCTAGCACTGCTTCTCCTTGCCCATGTAGATGTCATGATTATAAGGAAGGAGGGAGGGGGTGAAGAAAGGAGGCCTCAAGCCAAAGCAGAAAGCATGCATCTACCACAAGGTATCAAAAAACCCAAAGGAGGATACAAGAGAGAAAAACAAACGGATGGGACCAGTGCTGTGCTGGACTGCACTGCATGGACTTGGGCTCCCTGAGCTCATAGGCCCAACACAATGAAACCTCCTCTCCACCTGCACACAAGTAACGTGCTGCAGAGCGTGAAGTGGAGCAGATGTAGTCACACAGCCCACACACCACAACAAACTGTGCATGAACTCTCCCTGATGCTGCATCATCTGCAAGACGAGAAAAAGGCAAGTGTTTTGCACAGCATGACTCCTTAAGAAACAGCAGCAAATGTAACCCTCGTAAGATGCAGGGGGTGAGAACACTCAGCAGAAGGGAAGGGAGAGGATAGCTCCTGCCGGTTACCCTGACACAACTGTAGAAAGAGGAGGGGGAAAAAAGAGGCTGTTTTGGGTAATTTGTTGCAATGATGCAGATGGACTTCTTGGGAAGATTCTTGAGTACACTTGTCTTTCTGAAAAAATGAGAACTAGGCTCCTTTATTTTGCTTGGTCCTTGCGTGAGAAGGGCCCCACTCCACCTGGCCTGGCCTCACCACAAAGCACAAGCCCCACAAAATCCCTCAGGCAGCGTCTCCCACAGCCAGCAGCCAAGCCTACCCTCCTCAAATACACCCACCCAGAACTGATGAATCTGCATGAACCACAGAGAGAGCTGCAAAAAAAAAAAAAAAAAGGGTCCTAAAGAAGGCACGTGGTGTACTTCAAATATGAGCACATCTTCTTCCCACATCCCCCTGCAGAGTCATCCACAGCACTGGCAGATCCTGAGCCTGCTCTCACTCTGGCTGCTCATTCCTGCATTCCCTCCTGACTCTTCACCAGGTTTTCCTAAATTAGAAGTTGGCATCATCCCTCCTTACTCCCCAAACAGAGTGAGCTCTCCAAGAGCCACCAAAGCCGACAATGCCTTGATCTCCTGGCTGAAGACTACTCAAGGAATATTCTGTTATCTTACTGCTCTTATAAGTGAATATAAACATTTCATAAGGCTTTTTGCCTTTCAGCCACAGAAATGTAATCTTTGCAGAAGAGATGGAAAGCAGGTTTAAAATCACTTAAATCATTAATTTTCTCCAATGAATTATTAGGTCAGGGAACATCCAACTGTAACACCTGAAACTGAAAGGTAGTGGTATGGAGCTGTGCTATAAAAATCTATTTAGTCATCACTTAGTGCAGCAATTACCAACCCCCTGCTTGCCTTTTATCAGTGCAGGGTGGCTACCAGTCCCTTAGTTCCTGCTAAACACTGTAATTATGAGGCTTCCAACATTTCAGTTGTCTCAATTCCTTAAAAGAGGAAAAAAAAACAGCCTCACAACTGCAAACAGCATCAAGAGGTTTACAAACAGCTTGAAGGGCAGACGAGAGCTGTAAGCCCTCAGAGGGCTGCAGGACCTGGCCCAGCAAGCTGCCAGCAACCACACAGACCTTTGCCGAGATGCGTGTTGATGGACATGTATCTGGCCGTCCCAGTTAAGCTCTTGTGTTCCCGGTAGGGGATATGTTTTTTGGTTTCTGGGTCAATGTACTCCTTGGCCAATCCAAAGTCTATGATGTGAATGACGTGCTCTTTCTTATTGCCTTGCCGGCCGATAAGGAAGTTTTCTGGCTTGACATCTCGGTAGATGAGGTTCTTGGAATGCACATACTCCATTCGGGATATCTGCAAAACCACCAGGCAAAAGTTATTTGTGAGCAGAACAACAGCTGTGCTGCCCAGCTGCCGCAAGGCAGGGTTTGCTGCCCGGCCCCACGCCCCAGCCCGCCACCACCTCATGTCTCAGCTACTGCACGACAAACGCAGCAGCAGAGGGAACATGAATTTGTCAACCCTATTTCTCCAGCTACTGTACTGTTCTCTCTGACTTTATTCCTACAGAAATTGTTTCCGAACTGTTACCACCAGGACATGGCTCTTGGAAGGATGCCACAGGGAATTGCAGCAGCCTTTTTGTATTGATTTTAAACATACTAAACCGGTTACCAAGAGCTCTTCCCTTGCTCACAGCCTTCCCTTGTTGCTCTGTGTCTTACCACTTTCCTCCCTCGACCCATATGTTGTCTTAGATACGCCAGATTCCTGAGGGAGGGGGATTTTTGGGCAGGCAGAAGCCTTACGATCCTCAACAATGACTAAAATGAATTAATTTCATTGGTTGTCAACTAGGAATACCTGGAGTATTTTTCAGCTTTTGGCTACCCTTGTGCTGGCAGTAGGATGGAGATGGGAAGGCAGAAGGGCAAGAGCCTCACTTCCAAGGCAATGGAAGGCCATTTCCCTGCTAACAACACATCTTATTTATAAATATGTTTATCATTCATGTTGTTTTTGAAGCTAAATACAGGTCAGGTCAATAGAACTTACCACGTAGTTCTCTGAGTTCCTGACTTCATCGACGTTTCCAATTGGAAATAACTCATCATTTCATTTCATTTCTTAACTTTTAATTTCCCTTTCAGGTTTTAAATGAAAACACATGAATTCCCATTTCTGGCTGTCCTGCTTGGAAGCCACCCACCATGCTGCAGGGCATGGTGGCTGTTTTAAATGAGATGCCTCCTTGGAAAGGCCATTTGAATCCACCCATGGTGGCTTGTGGAGCCACCAAACCATCACAGAGCTCTTGCCAGCTCCAACTGCACTAACAAGCATCTGTCTGCAGAGGCCACTGCTGCGCCAGTGCAGTGGGACCTCACAGCCTGATGCCATGGATTTGGGGAACATCGAAGGTGAGAGCTACCAGCTGCTTCCCACACCCCAAGCTCCTTGCAGGGAGGGAGTCTCTGGTCCCCGAGCAATTCTGCATCAGGCGGAGGTTGTCAGGATGGCTCTGCACCTCTCCCGGGGGCAGGATGGGGCTCTGCATCCTGAGCCAGCAGTTCCTCAAGCTGAGCCACTGCCCAGGCAGCAGTAACCCCCGTCAGTCCTTCCCACCACGCTAACTCGACAGCAACCACCGCTCTTTGGTTTCTTGCTCTGAATCCAGACACCTTCTCAGCTGGCAAAACTCAAATCTCTCTGTCTAGAGATCTTAGACCCACAATTAGCTGACGTGTGTGTGATCACCTCATCCTGCTCCCAGAGGTTCATCAGATAGTTTCTTTTTAAGGAAAACCTGCTGCATTTCCACCACTTGGAAAGAAGAAACAGGCAGTAGGGGGCAGCACTCCTTATGAAATTAAAAAATGCTGTACGGGGAGGGCAGCAAAGAGGAAAAAATTGACTGCAGGTGAATCAATCCTAGAAAATAGGGCTTGCTTAAAGGCTCTTCAAATAAGGTAACAGTACTTGTTGCCATTTTCTCCCCCCTTGAAGTAGTGATTGATTTCAATGCACTGAGAAAATGGGTTTCACAGCTAACAGCCATTATTTCTAATCAATTACAGGATGATGCAGAACAGAGCAGATGCTCTGCACTTCAGCCATTCTTCATGCTTTGAATCACCTCCAGAACTCAGCAGCAGATTGGAAGACAAAAAGGTACGTCAGGAGGCGATTCAAATTAAGATGCAAGCCTTACAACTGGAACAAAGCACTTCCTCATATCTCTGTACATAACAAGCTTTCTAACAGTGCCTGACTGCCTCATTTGACTCCTCCCTGCTATCAGTGAGGCTCAGTTGTTAAAGAGGCCAACAGCAATGCACCATCTGAAAAAATCCTATTTCTTTTTTGTTGCTGTTCCTTAAAACCTCCCAGTGAGGTGCATTGGCCAGGATGGCAACTCAGGCATCTCAGATGTCAGAGGAACCAATACACTTGCACTTGAAATGTGTGCTTTCCTCCCTTTTTCACTTCCACCACCCACACACAGATGCTGTTGCGTCTTTCATATTCCTTTCACTTTACTTCCACCTGCCTGGATGCTTCATGATGTGCTGACAGAGAGCTGTGTGCAGCCAACAATGGCTGGAAAGCACTCTCCAAGTCACAAATGTTTCCCAGGACAGCCTCAATGCTTTATTCACCCGAACAAGACACTCACCTTGTGTGTGGCTGCTAGTGATGGGGAGATGGTGGCTACCTGCGCTGTGTTGCCCTTTCAGGCTTGTTGCCTGAGAAGAAATGGGCAGCACTGGAGTAGCAAGACCTCGGCCTGACTCAAAGTCATCACACAGCTGGAGAAGAAGTGGAATTCCCACTCCAGAAATGTGCTGGATGCAGAGACATGGTGTCTGCTCTTTGTGTTTGAACTACAGGCTCTGACTACAGGCTCCAGCGTGTCTTCTATGGACAGAGAAACCACTGCAAGGATCTCGGACAAACTGTAGGAATTGCTTCTACACTGGAAAACCAATGACTGTGGAGCAGTGTTAACGTCTGCTCTGTTATTTTACCCAAAATAACAACACGCTGTGGCATTTTATCATAGAGCACAGGAACACTGCGGGGTCGATGCAGAACCTGCTTGCAAATCAAAGCAGGATTTCCATGGCCATGGCTGGCAGAGCCCATCTCTGGAGCTGCAAATCTCAGTTTCAGACGCTGGAGAAAACCCCAGGAGGAGAGAGCATCACCTGCCACACAGGAGGACCCGCAGGCGCCTTTGTGTCTGACAAAGGAGAGGATACTTGTGATATTTAAGCAGATGCCAAAGAAATCCATGCTTTTATTTTCCTTTCTCCTGCCAAGGAACTAAGTGCGCTGTTTTGGTGTCTCTCAGGCAAGATGACTTTGACGATCACCAGTCAAAAAACTTTTCACCATGACTTGGCCCAGATTGCACTTACAAGTATTTGCACAGCACCCAGCACAACGGATCTTGTCTCTGACAGCAAGTACTTAAAGTGAGGGTGAAAATAACACTGACTCCTGACAAAATTGAGCTGTCAATGAGCATTGCACATGTTGGACCTGGCCACAGGGGAAAAAACTGAAGCCAAATATAAAAATAAAAAAACCATTCTCCCCTAGCCCAAGCACCAAGTCAGCTTCACAAAAGCCCTAATATGCCTTCCAATTCACAGGCTTTGGGGGCCAAAGTCAGCAAAAATGTTTTTAATTGCCAGGCTTTGCTTCATTCAGGGACATCAACCACTTGATCTATTCAGCTGTATGTTGAGGATGGAGGAAGCAGTTCCAGTCTGATGCTCTGAAAGCAACGTGAGGCATCAGAGACACACAAGTTACAGCAGTAACGGAGAAGGAAAATTTACACCAGGGAAGGAAAACAGGGGAGTGCTCCAACACAAGTTTTCACTGACAGGTATCAAACAGTGAATTAGACCCAGAGTGCCTCTGATTCAACTCCAGCTGGGTTTTGGTAAGCTGCTGCCACAGCTCTGCACACAACACAGGCTTACCAGAAGGAACGTGAAGCCTAGTAACAACCTGAGGGCTGCATGGCTCATCCCCCTGTTGAGGCAGAACTTCCTATTGTGTCATCTCAGCTGAAAAGGCTCCAAAACAGGCTCTCCTTCTTGAAGACTCATTATTGGCTGGTCTCTGTCTCCCTCAGCCAGGAGAGGGTCTTGAGTCTTCTTTTACAATCAGGTTTAAATTCGCCCATGACTTCAGATCACACTCTTTAAAACAATGACAATATAATACGTTTCTCTTAGAGGGCTTCTCTTTCTTCTAATATCTGTAAAGGGTCCACCCCAGTCCTAGGATGCTGCTACCTGTCAAGCTAAGTAAGACCAGATGAGTACGTATGCTTATTAAAAACACATTTCAGGGATGCCTCTTGTTAAAAATTGACCACTGGAGACACACAAAGGAGATCAAGCACCACCACACCACATCCATAGCTCCTGCCTAGTCTTGGCACACAGCACACATGGAGGGGCTGGAGATGTGCTGCTGGAGTTATCCGGTGTGAGGAGGGAGAGGAGGTGGCTACATGAGACCTTGAAAGCAGCAGTAGTGAAGAACCACACAAACAGCAGAGAAAAGACTGGATGCTGGGGACAAGGGGGTGGACACTTAACATTCCACTAGCTCAGGGTACCTAAACTGCAAGCGTTGCTCTCCAGTGCAAAGATCTCCATGGCAGATGAAGGGATGGAGCCCAAGACAGGAGAGGAAAGGCAAAGGTGACTCTCAGCATCAGTCATCACCTGAGAGTTCCATGCTGCACAGGTTCCTGCTTTACCCTTATGTGGTCTTCCTGGGCTTAAAAAGCTAGACAATTTGAGGACATTTTAGTGAGAACAGAACAAGAATGCTGAGTTGTCCTTCACTCACTGCACCAGGGAAGGGTGCTCCTCTCTGCTGCCTGGGTGGTACTGGCCATTCACATTTTTGGAAGTCTCCCTGGATATTAGGCTTTGTTAACAAGTGTGTTAAGCATTGGATGAAAAACTGTTGGTGCAAGGCACTGACTTTTGTCAGGGAAGTCCTGTGTCTCCTCATGCCTGCACTTAAGAGTTACAGCACCTTAAACAGGCTCAGCTGGTCAAAAGCCAGAGCAAAACATAATTTATGGAAGCAAACCCACTGAATTTGACAGACCAACTTTCCTTCTCTGACGTGTCTCTCACACGGGAGTGTGACACAGTGACTGCAATAATTTAGTGTAGGAACTAAGATAAATCCAAGAAAATTTCCAATGGTTTCGTTCCAGCTGAGGAGCAAGTGCCAGGCCCCTCAGAAAACACATCTCAGAGGGCCAGGTATGCCCTTCTCCCAGGAAACCTCCCAGGGAAGGAGATAGGGCACTCCTGAAGATGATAAATCTGTCTCCTTCAATGCATATACTCCAAGACTACTCATGTAATCTTCCCAAGAAGATTGGAACGTCCCACAGAAAAGGCACAGCACTACCTGCTCCTTTTGGAGAACGTCAGCTCTTCCATTTGCGACTGCTTCTGGCTTCCCCCAACATCACCCTAAACATCTGTATTTCAAACTGGTATCAGTGTCTAAATGGCACTTGAGGTCACAGATCAGCAGATGATGCCAGTGAAGATCATCCAAGTACAGAGCTAATCTGGAAGCCTAGGGCTTGGCAAAAGGGAGCTGGACACTTCTGGGACAGTCTTGATTTCCCCAGCAGCCATGGAGGAATAAATGTACATGTTTACAACCAAAAGGTCACACAAGTTACATCAAAGGCTTTGCCATCTGTTGGCACTTGATTTAATAAAAAACAACACTATAAATTGATTTTCCACTGATGAAGGAACACTCAAAGCCAACTAGACCACTCAGCCAAAAGAGGACAGCTTCATGCCTCCAATATCTGGCAAGCACCACTCAAATTTCTGCATTTGTGACCTCAGTTTTACATTTGAGATTCTGCTGTGGCAAGCTTGAATTTATACAGAAAAGACTGTGTTCCTCATTCCCTTACCACCTTCTCTTTTCTTCAATGCTTCATCCACAGACCTGTTAACTTGAAGATAGCATCCCACATCTGCTGTGCCACTTGGGTATCTGCAGGTCACAGAGTGAAAACCAGAAAGCCAAACTAAAACGATGACTGATCAGCCCTATTGACTTGTGGAACGTCCCTTACCACATTTAGTACGTTCAGTTTTCACCTTGTCCACTTTCACTGCAAGCTTTACATATTCAAGCTATCACTTTCAACCGGGTTTCCTTTCCAGGCAAATTAGGGGCTCTGTGATGCTGCCCATAGATGTATTATTTTTCATCTGTTAGTAATTTAAACAAACTGGCTAATTTTGACCAAATATGACCAGGGCAAAGACCCTGAATGTTGGTATTTTGGCTAAGGAGAGCTCAGCTCTCATCACTCTGAGCAGGCTGGTAGCAACAAACCAGTAAAACTAGTAGGAGAGTGGGAGGGTGCAGCACTCCCTGTGTCCTGGGAAGCAGGAAAAGAAACGAGATATTCTGGGGGATGTCCAAACAGAGGGAGGGAGCTGGGTAGATACCTGGGGCAGAGGTGTGTAGGGGACACAGGATGCAAGTTCACAGGAATCCAGCTTTGCTGGTTCTGTGACACAAGGACCAAGTTTGCTTGGTCCTTGGTTTGTTTTGACCTTCTCTTCATAAACAAGAGTATTTCTCAAACCTGAGATGCTTTCTTTTATAAGTGTAGTGGTTTTTTTCCTGGGCTTTGGTAGCATAGGGACTACAGGGGTGGCTTCTTTAAACAAAACTCTGCCAGAAGCTTCCACTGTAGCTGACAGGGTTTGGGCCAGTCAATTCTAATATGGACCCACAGCTGACCCAGGCCTCACCAATTAGTGACTCAGGTAATGCCTCTGTGAATAACATATTGGAGAACAGGAAAAAGTTGCTGCAGCAGCAGCAGAAGGGAGTGAGAATGTGAAAACAACATCTCCACAGACACCAAGGTCAGTGGAGATGGAGGGGGAGGAGGTACCCAGGCACTGGAAGAGAGATTCCCCTGTGACCTGTGGTGCAGCCCATGGCGAGGCAGCTGTGCCCCTGCAGTCCACGGAGGCCACCAGGAAGCAGAGAACTACTAGCAGCCCATGGAGGAGCCCACGTGGGAGCAGGTGGATGCCTGAAGGAGGCTGTGGGAAGCTCACCCTGGAGCGAGTTCCTGGCAGGACCTGGGAACCCATGGAGAATGGAGCCCACACCATAGCAGGTTTGCTGTCAGGACCTGTGATCCTGTGAGGGACTCAGGGTGGAGCAGTCGGTACCTGAAGGACTGTTCTCCCTATGGATGACCCATACTGGGGCAAGGTGTGAAGAGCTGGCCCTGTGGGAGGTCCCATGCTGGAGCAGTTCATGAGGAACTCTAGGCCATGGGAAGGACTCACATTGGAGAAGTCCATGGAAGAATGTCTCCCGTGGGAGGGACCCCATACTGTAGCAGTGGGAAGTGGGAGGAGGCCTCCCCCTGAGAAGAAGGACCAGCAAAATCCATCTGTAATGAACTGACTGTAATCCCCATTCCCTGAGCTGCTGGCTGGGGAGGAGTAAGAGTCCTGGGAAGAGGGAGGGGTGGAGGGAGGTGTTTTATTTTTCATTTTCCTTGCTGTGTTCTGATTATTCATTAATAAATGAAACCATTTCTCCCGAGGCTGAGTCTGTTTTGCCTGTGACAGCCATTACTGAGTTATCTCCCTGTCCTTATCTTGACTCATTAACCTCTTGTTATATTTTTTCCTCTCCCCTGCCCAGTTTAGGAGGCAGAGTGATAGACTTGGTGGGCAACTGGCACCCAGCCAGGGCTAAAGCATCACAATAAGAAAGATGGAGAGAGACTGTTTACCAAGGCCTGCAGGGACAGGACAAGGGACAATGTTTTGAAACTGGAAGAGGTTAAATTCAGGTCAGACAAAAGGAAGAAATACTTCACTGTGAGGGCAATGAGACACTGATGGAGGCTGCCCAGAGGAGTTCTGGCTGTCTCATCCCTGAAAATGTTCAAAGGCAGGTTGGATGGGGCTTGGAGCAATCTTGGCTAGTGGAAGGTGTCCCTGCCCATGGCAGGGGGTTGGATTAGGTCTTTGAAGGTCTCTTCCAACCCAAACCTTTGTGTGATTCTACGATGGAAGGAGATTCTCCAAGTGACAGATGCCACCAAACCTCGTGCTGTAGAACCCATTCATCAGCTAACCTGGGCTTGAGGTGCTGGCGAGCCAGGATGGAGGTGGCTGGGGCAGAGGCCTGCCCGCTGTTACTCACCAGCTGGATGGCTATCATTAACACCGTCTTCAAAGTGAACGTCCTATCACAGAGGTCAAACAAATCTTCCAAGCTAGGACCAAGCAGCTCTAGTACCATGGCGTTGTACTTTCCACACGGTCCGAAGTAATACACCTGGGGAAGCCCTTCAGCTGGAGGAATATGGAAAGAACTGAAATCAGTCAATGGGACAACTTTAATACCATCTCTTCTGCATGTAAATCTCTTGCTGGCAGAGCCTTTATTTTTACCTCTCAGGCATCCTTTCTGTTTGATCTTGCCCAGCAAGCAAGTAAGTAAGTTTCAGCATGCACTGTGAATGAAGTCCAAATCAGTGCAGGCTTTGCACAGCTACACCCTTGAATATACAAATGAATTTCAAAGCAATGAAAGCGGCTATCTTTGGCAGCCTGGACATACAGAACAAGGCATGGAGTTCTCTATGCTGCACTAAATGCCAGGCAGAGTACAGTCCCAAACATGAGCTGGCAATCATCTGAGCAGTTAGGAAGACAATAGCCCTTGCAGAAAATGAGGCATGTTCAAAAAAAGGGTGCTTTTTCAACCAAGAGAATACATAGCCATCATTTTTCAGCACAACCTTACACAAAGTTTACTCTTATACTCATGAGAAAGTTTCCTTGTAAAAATAAGCAATCCCAGTCAGGAAGCATATGTGCAAACCATTTTGCTGCGAGTTGCACACAAAACTCTCAATGCCCAACTGGCAGGAGTCAGAGCCCACCCTGCCCACCTAACAGCTCTGCAACAGTGAGAGTAGCAGTATCGAGACTCGGCTGACAGGGGCTTTTTGCACAGATTAGCTCTCCAAAAGGCTCCAGAAGAAAGGGGAAACACCAACCTCGCTATCTGAATGCTCGACAAGCTGCACAAATTCACTCCTTGAATTACCTTTTGACTCAAAAAGGAAAATCAGAGCAGCCCACATAGGGAGGAAGTACAGGAGCTCAGCATCCTGGCACCAGTATCGAGCTGTGCAAAGCTTCTAAACACAATATTTTCAGTTTACACCTCAGAAGCTCTTCAAAAACACAACAGAAGGAGTTTTGTTTTGAAATACAGGGATTTGCTCTATACCAAAACACCATTTTTGCTTGAATACACACAGGTAGGACGTCCTGTAAAGGCTCAGCATAGGGAGCACTGCTGTGTATGCGGCCTTTTATCACAAAGCCACACTTGGATGCCATACAAGGTCTGTAAATTATATAGCATGACGCAAAAACATAGTGATTACACACGTTTATGGCATGTTTTAAGTATGTGCATACACTCCCCTCCAACATTTACATAAGAGACCAATACTAAAAATAGCAAAAAACCCCTTCCCTAATTACCAGACGTCAGAATTAAATGGCTTGTGCAACTGCAGAGGTTTGTATCTGCTCCGTGGCGTGCTCAGGCAGCCTGGGCCTGCACAGGTCAAGGCAGTAGAAAAGGGAAGCATTAAGGCTGGAGTGTGTCAGCAACCTAATAACTTCATGTCCTGCTACAGATTTAGGAAAGCCTCGTTAATCTGCCCTATGGCGCTCGTCAACCTGCCAACAATACAATAAATGTGGTGCTGAGATTACTAAAGCTTAGGTATCACTGAACTTATGCTCCCATGTATTACTCAAAAAGAACAAAGTGCAGCTTGACAAAGATTACCGTAGGATGGTTTTAATCTTGTTAACTCACATGCCTGGGGAATCATACAAGGTATCAGTCATCAGGAGGCATTAATGAGATATTGCAGAGTATAGCAGGAATCCTCAGTCTAACCAGAGTTCCTATGTGGAACATTAACCCAACCTGGTTTGGGGAGGCTCCAGCTCCTAACAGAGCTTTGAGTTTTTAAGAAGCATTAACGACTTTCAAATCTTCTAAGTAAAGAGGATAGTTTGATGCAGAAGTGATTCAGAAAGCCAAACAATGATGGGATGTGATCCAGGCAGCTCCAAAACATCCCCAAATCAACAAAAATGGTAATTTAATGCCATCGTCTTAGTGCTGAAGGTTTGAATAACTGCAATAGCTCTTGCAGTAACTCATGGTGAGACACTGAGCTTTCAGTAAAATCTGATGAGGACTTATCTACATAATTACCTCAAATACCAAGATCATCTTCTCGACATTTTAGAGAACAATAGAAGAATAATAGAAGAGAATCACAGAATATTCTATGAATAGTTGAAAGTGGAGACCATTATAAATTCAAGATAGATACACAGTGGGCACTTCTACATCACGGTAAATCTTGAAAAGTGCAAATCAGGAAGGAAACCACCTGGATCAGGAGTGTGCTAATCAAGGTGTATGGCAGAATAAAATTGCAGAAAGGCTCTTCAGGAAGGTGAAGAATCCTGTTCTCAGAGCAAGGGGAAAGCAGTACACTTACAGTCTCACTTGGTAAAGACAGAGCATTGCAATTAAAACAAAATTCCTACTGGTCATAAAAACCAGGAAGAGAAATTGCAGCAATTCTCAAAAGATGGGGATTTCAGGTAGGGAAGGAAGCAATACAACTCTTCGGTGTTCTCCAGGGTCCCAGCTCCTTCAGGCAGCTTTATCCACTCAGAGCCTTACAAGCCAAGAGCTTGGAGTGTCCTTCTCAGCTATAAACCTCAGGAAGGCTCTGCTCTTGTGGGGAGCTCCTACAAGGTGAAGCTGTAGCAAAGAACATTAAGAACAGCACCCTAATTGCCAGCCTACAAAAGACATAAATAGTTTCAGGCATATTTTTAGAGTTTGGTTTTTTTTCTTGAGGGTTTTCAGCAGCAATGCTGCCAGCTCTGCAGTCAAGAACTTACCTACTGGCTTTGCTAGAATAGAAATGCCGGAACATGTATCTAATTTTCAGACTCAGGCTGCATTGCTCACGTATCCTGGCTCCAAAAAGCATTGCTGACGAGCCCTGCAGAGTCTCCCAACCTGAACCAAGGCCCCTCAGCTCCACTTAAGTTACCAAAATAAAGTTCAAGAGACAGAGGTTAATGCACCCTCAGCTCACTCAAACACAAGCCAACAATTAGCACCTCTTTAAGAAGGGATACAGCTTGAAAGAGAAGATGTAAGCTTGATGTAAATATGAAAGGGTGCCTGTCGCCTGTGGGATCCAAGCAGGCAGATGAGGCTGGATAATTTCAGGGTGGTTCTCTGCAAACTTGGGATACAGGCATCTCTGGACCCATTCTTCTTAGGAACAGTAAAAAGGGCAGCCTAAGAAAATCCGCATAACATTTTCTTTAATCACAGTCCATCTGCATAGTTCATGATGTAGCTTGGCTCTGTTGCAGCAATAAGCATCGTGTCTTGGTGCCACTCAGTCCACTGCTATGGAGAGCCACAGGAACTCCACAAACATCATGAGTAGATCTGCGTATATTTAAGAAGGACATTGCCAACAAAGATTGACTGTGGAAAAAGTATCTTTTGTCTGGGCAGTAGAACTTGAGGTTTTTAATAGCAAGTGATTGTGTCAGCAGAGAAACGAAAAGGTTAAAGCAAGCCACAGTGCTGTGAGCAGCCTGAGCTAGATGAGCAGCTCCAGATTCGAAGAGCACAGGATGAAAAGCCACAGGCACAACAGAGGTCTCATGTTCAGGATTCAAAGGTACAACTCAACACTCAGATACAAAGCAGATCAGTTTAACGCAACTGATGCACAAAATGACGGCTAAAGAAGGAATTGCTCCATGGCTTTAAACAAGAATGACACATTGAGGGAGGAAAAATCCAGGCACAACATGTGCAGGTTCTCCTTTGGAGAAAATGCACCTCTTACAGCAGAGGCTGCTGCAAGCAGAAATCATCTGAGTTTGCTTAACAGCTTCAGTCCTGCTGCTGTGTGATTTGGCTCGACTACATGTAAGAGGCCCCGCTACACCTCTGCTCTCATGGAAAGCTTATCACCTCAATAAACACAGACTGATCACAGCGCTGGAATTCACACGCAAATTCTGCTATTTCAGCAGTGCGATGTGTTGGAAAAGATTCAAGCTGAGCACAGCAAAAACCTAGCCCAGCATTTTGGAGATTAAAGCATTGTGGCTGGAAAGAGAGCAAATGCAGACATCAAAGCCAAAAACTCAGACTCTGCTTCCACCACACTCCCGAGCAGCCACATAACTCCATGCCTCAATGTTCCTCTCACTGCTCCTGCGGGCTGCCACCAAAAGGGAGCATCCTATCCTCACTGCACCCTCAGCCCTCCCTGTGCTCATCTGGCTGGGTAGCAAGTGAGATCAGCTTCTGTTTGCTTGAGCTTGAATGCAAAAAGAGGAACAGTAGCAGTAGTAGAACCACTGCTCCTCAAGAGAGCTTCATCTGAGCTGTGTTAACACCAGGGAACAACATCTTTCAACACATTTTCATGGCAGGATCAAGAATCCTGGCTGACTCAAGTAGTGCTATCTTCCTGCCACGTGCTTTACAGTATGACTAACAGCTCTAATAACTCCTCAGACATCCAGCATACTCCAATAAACCACATTAGTCCAGGTATTAGACATATAAGTTGTAGTGACAGTCCAAAACCATTTCCAGGACTGGTTCTGAAATGGCAGCTGGCAGAGAGATGCCAATCAAAAGTTATGCCCAAGGGAAATCTCATTTTCCAGCATTGTGATCAATAGAGCAGGGTCTAGTTGGAGGCCTGTATCTAGTGGAGTCCCTCAGGGGTTGGTGCTGGGACTGGTACTGTTCAATATATTCATTAATGACCTTGCTGAGGGAACAGAGGGCACTGTCAGCAAGTTTGCTGATGATACTAAACTGGGGGGAGTGGGTGACACACCAGAAGGCTGTGCTGCCGTTCAATGAGACCTGGGCAGGCTGGAGAGTTGGGCAGAGAGAAATCTAATGAAATTCAACAAGGGCAAGTGCAGAATCTTGGCATCTGGGAAAGAATAACCCCATGTACCACTACAGGTTGGGGAATGAACTGTTAGAGAGTAGTGCAGGGGAAACACACCTGGGGGTCATAGTAGACAGCAGCTCTGTCCTCTACTCTGCCCTTGTGAGACTACATCTGGAATATTGTATCCAGTTCTGGGCTCCTCAGTTCAAGGATAGGGAGCTGCTGGAGAGAGTTCAGTGCAGAGCCGCCAAGATGATGAAGGGAGTGAAGCATCTCCCTTATGATGAAAGGCTGAGAGAGCTGGGGCTCATTGTCTTGGAGGATACTGAGGGGTGACCTCATGAATGTTTAACAAGTACGTAAAGGACAGATGCCAGGAGGATGGAGTCAGGCTGTTCTCAATGATGTCCAATGTTGACAACGGGCAATGGGTATAAGCTGGAGCATAAGAGGTTCCAAAGAAACAAAAGTTAAAATATCACTGTTCAGGTGAGAGAGCACTGGAACAGGCTGCCCAGATGAGTTGCTGAGTCTCCTTCTCTGGAGACATTCAAACCCACCCGGACGAGTTCCTGTGTGACCTACTCTAGGACATCCTGCTTTGGCAAGAGGGTTGGACTAGATGATCTTTTGAGGCACCTTCCAACACTTAAGATTCTGTGATTCTGTGGAAGATACAGAAAGCAGAAATAATCTGCTGTAGCAGAGAACATGCACTCACGCTCTGTACATGAGCATCATGAAAGGCTATGAAATAAATCTCATGCAACAGAGAGCAGCCCAAAATACAGCCAGGAAGAGATGAGGTGGTGTCACGGTTTGGCCCAGCCAGCAATGAAGCACCACAACAGTCTCTCGCTCAGTGTCCCCTCTTCACTCCTATCCTTGTTAGGATGGCAGAGGCCGCAGCAAAATGGGAAGAAAAAGACAAGGAAAGGTTGTTGTGGATTGAGACAAGGGCAGGGAGGGCTCGCTGCCAAATATGGTTCTGGGCAAAGAAGACTCCAGTGCTCGACTTAGAGAGGAAAGTAGGAAAGTTTACTGTCTACAAGAAGCAAAACAGAACAAAAAAAAAAGGGAGTAGGATGATGAGAAAATTACAACCAGCACTTTAAGATGTCCCTCCCCCATCCCTCCTTTCTTCCCAGGCCCAGCTCACTGCTCCCGTTATCAGAACCTCCTCCCCCAACAACGGCTCAGGGGGGCAGGAATGGGGGATGTGGTCAGTCTCTCACAGATGGGCTCTGCTGCTTCTCTCTTCTCAGATGAGGACAACTCCTCACATGCTTCCCCTGCTCTGATATGGAGTCCTTCCCATGGGACACAGTCCTTAATGAACTTCTCTGATGTGGGTTCCTCCCAGCAGCTGCGGCTTCTGCAGATACAGGGCCCCTCACATGGGACATGGCCTCTTCTGGGCATAATTTTAATGAGCTTCTTTGGCATGGGTTCCTCGCCACAGTTACAGCTTCTGTGAACAGGGATCCCTCACACTGGACATGGCGTCTTCTGGCCAGAGTCACTGCCCCTGATGTGAGATCTTCAGCAAAATGAGTCACTACCGCTGATGCAGGGTCTTTGATGAAATGTAAATAAATCTCAGCTTCCCCAGTCCTCTCCACAGAATGCAGGGGAGTCTTTGCTCTGGTACACCTCCTCCTCTCTTCCCTCACTGACCTTGGAGTCCGCATGGTTGCTTCTCTCTCTCTTCCCACTCCTTGCACCACCAGCAGCCATAAAAGAAGAAAGGAACAGAAGAAGGAACGAACAGGAAGAACCTTCCTCTTCTGGCTTCTGAAACAGTGATTCTGGAGGCTCCTAATTGTCTCAGACCCAGAAGTGGGTCTGGCTCAGAACTGGGGAGAGTTTTCAGCAACTTCTTACAGGGGCCATCTTTAGAGTCCCTTCTCCCTTTCCAGAAACGACTGTCATGTCAAACCATGACAGGTGGCAAGTGCAGGAAGCCACACAAGCCACCTACATCAACGGAAGTGCAAAAAGCCAAGTCCCCATACATCACACCAGCAGGAGACAACCACAACTTGTGAAAATGGAATGATCTTTTTTTGTTTTGCTCCCATGAAAAATTGGTTTCCACACTGCCTTAGATGCAATGTTGTCAAATAAAGAGAAGCTGATATCTTCAATTTCAAGAGTAATTACAGAATGATGTTATAACCTCTCTTCATGCATCTGAGCTTTACTGCCGAGGGGAGACACTCCTGAGAAATCCCAAATTGGATACCCAAAGAAAGAAGGAGGAGGAAGCAACCCAACGCCAAAGGCCTGATGCTTGTTGCAAAACCACAACCTACACGAGAAGCAAAAGCTATTCTTCATTAAAAAGGATGCAGAGACACGACAGCAGCGTCAGTGTACAAAACCTTCTGTCTGTTTTTAAAGCAGCACTGATGAATGGGATGTAGATTGTCACAAAATTCTCATTCAGAGTGAAAAGTTTATTTTTTATAAATCACAGAACACAAAATTACATGATAAACAGCATAAATAGCAACTGTGCAAGAGCTGAATATCTATAGCTAAAATTAAACATGTTCAAACAAATTAAACAAATTGCTTTAGAGTAGTCAAGCCATTTAAGCTGATTACACTAATGAGGATCTACCCTTCACTTAATTTTCAAATCTGAATAAAATCCTGGCTGAAACAGAAGCTTTGCTATTGACAGCGACATCGATCACATCTTTTAACTTTTTAAAACACCCCCTGTGATAGTGGGTTTAAAATCAACCTGAGAACGTTGGCTAACAGATTATGTCTATGAGCTGGAATTAAAAGAGCTCATTTTGGTCTTCAGGTTTCTGAATAAGGTGCTTCAAAAACAGGAAAAGGGGAGGAAAGTTACTGAACAGGCTTGTTACTTAGCAAAAAGCTGCCCTAAAGGTCTTTCAAATATTTGGTCGCATATGTTTCAGAGATATCTATTTTCAAAGTAGGACTGTAACACCTTTTCAGTAGAGCCCTTCACTTTCAACCTTAACTGGAGGAGTTTAGTCAAGGATAGACTTTGGGTGATAGAGACTATTTTCTCTTGTTTAACAAAACATCCAGCAGGTGAGACATGAAGGAAAACAAGAAGAAAATGCAACTTCTGACTCCAGTATCTTGCAGCTGTGTTGCAGGTGGGAAAAAAGGTGATACCAACACTTTCTCCCCTGATGACTGCAGAGGAAGCTGAGCTTCTCATGGGAAGAGATGACAGTTGGTACCCTGAGTACAACAGTTGTGTACAAGCCATAAGTAGGTAGAGCTACTCTCTCCTCCAAGGAGTTTGCAAGTAGAGTGTGGTTTCCATGTAGACTCCAGCTTCACTCCAGCAACCCAATGTATTTTGTACAGGATATGCGAGAAGTATTGGCTCCCCTGCTGTGTTTTCAGTAGCTTGTTAGCACATGGAATCATAGAATGATAGGAGTTGGAAGGGACCTTTAGAGATCAAATGACCAGAAAAAGGTAAAGGAAAAGGAAGAGAACTAAAACAGACTTGGGAAGGACAGAAGGAAGAACATATTTGTTCTTGGTGCTGGTAAAAATCCAAAGGGTTTAATTTTTATTTCAGTTGCAGAAAAACAATTTTCACAATTGTTGTTATGAAAATGGGGTGGCATTTCATTTTCCTTGAGTTATACAAGCCTGTTTCTTGATATCACGGCTTGACCCTTCACTATACACCAAGAAAGAAACAGTTTCACAGAGGATACCAAGAGAATGTTCACATTTTGTGTTCATAACAGTAAAACTAATAAAAAGATTGGGAGGAGAATCAGGCCCAGGTGGAATGGGTAAGCTGCAGGAAAACATTTAAAATCTGGGAAATTTACCAGAAACAGTAAGCAGGCAGTATTTTAGCTGTAGTGAGCAAACCACAGTCAAGCAAAACTGTTGACAAAGACAATAGAATGAAGTATAACATAATAAATTGCTTTTTTTTTTGGTTAAGTTATGAGAGACTGAATTCACATCTCTAGGATTCAAGGGAAATGATTGCACTCTAATCTCATGTTACTGGTGGACTTCATATTGATATACCCTTTGCAACAATCCCTTGTTCCAGTGACAACAGCAGGTGGCACAATCACCACCTTAAGAGAAGGACAAAAATGGTACGGAATTTAAGAAGAGTTATTTTAAATCACTCACAAAAGTTCTAATTGAGTTTCTAGTTTAATTATTTACCTTTACCCACACACATACAATACAAGGGGCAAGGGAGAAAAAATACCAACAGGTTTCATTTCACGAAGTTATCCCTGCTTTGCTTTCTGGAGCCCATCTTTTTGCTGAAAGGCGTGAGAAACTGCTGTGCTACAGTTTTTAACTTCTTGAGGGTTAAGTGAGGGGTTACAGCAGCCTTCCTGAAGGTAATGAGGTCTGCTCAAAAACCTCTCAATGTAATTCAAATATAGCCAAATGGGGAATCAGATGCCCAGGCTGCTTTTGTACCTCCAAGCTCAAGTCGAAGGTGTATGTCGCCGCGGCTCTGTGCCGTCCAAGCCTCCAGATGCCATGGGCAGCCGTGGCAGGGTGGGATCCCAGTCCCAGCATGATGCACTTGGCAGGACAGACACAGCTGCTGCCGTGCTGCAGGGTACCACACCAGGTGAGTTTTGCTAGTTGGTGCAAAGTCAGATCACGCCCGTGATGGCCAAATCAATTCTGCTGGTTAATACCAAAGGGAAACAGTTTCCTGCTCAGTTTTCCTTGGCTGTGCAGTTCTTGGATTGGGAAGCCTAAGAAAAATCACCAACAGCTCTTCATTGCAAGAGAGCGCTCAGCAGCACACAAATTTAACTTCAGAGGCACTGCCAAGGGAGAGAGTACTTCTTGGCAGATACAAAATGCTAAGAAAGCAGCAATAATAAAAGACTGCTGCTGAATCGCTCCTCTGCTGTGCAGAGAAACAGTTTGACAGCACCCAGTCCCAGGTGGCCCCTGTCCTGCATTAGCTCATCTCCACTGGAGACTGGCAGCTGCAGGCAGAGCTTTTACGGGCTCTGTCCTTCCTCTCCATCCTCATGCCAAAAATCTATAGCACGAGTTAAGTGATACTTTAAACTTGTGGTGCCAGAGAGCTGCAAAATAAGGTAAAACTGCCACGATGACAATGCAGAGGGAATTTGACAGCTCTAATTACAGCTCAGCTGCAACCCACGGCTCTGTGCAGCAACCAGGAGTCATTCTGGCCAGGATGGCTCAGCAATGTAAAGCAAAACTGGCATGAACACACAGTTTTCATCACTGATCCAACAACATTTGGGTCTGGGATGACAGATCAGACTGGTCCAGTACAGTCAGATAAAGCAGTCGACAGTACGAGACACGCAGCCTCTCCTTTAGGTGCTCCAAAGTATGACAATGCTTGGCCATGTGCAGGCAGCTGAAGCTGGCCAGCTTCCATAGCGGGACAATTCGGGTGGCATAACCATTCATGCCATCCCCTGTGCTGAGACTTGGCAGCAAAGCTGTGAGTGCAGCCCCACGGCACTCATGCTGGTCATACTAGGAGGGCATCTTGATAGCCAGAATGCTCTGTGCTGCCATCAGGCTGCCTGAGTGGTAGCACAGGCCCCAACAGGAGGACTGATTAAATAGTCACAAGATGGGCATTTGCTCCCACAACAGCATCGCTGAGAGTCAGTGGATGCTGAGAGGCAAACACATGGGAACTCCACAATAAGTCAAGAGATTGGCATTCATCAGTCCCATAACTATTGTAGTGTTTGAGGGAGACAGAGAATTGTCAGATGAGTAGGAAAGTGCTACCCAGGTGGTCGCTCTGGCCTAATAGAAATCCTCCCACTCCCTCTTATCCCAGGAGAATCTCCTGCAAAACAGAAGTTCAGACGTACTAAATAAGACATGACTTCCAGAAATCATCTCTTTGTTTCATCCAAAGATAGCTGAGTACCAGCAGGTCAGAATGGAATTTTGAAGGAAAATCTGCCACTTTCAGACAGAAAAATTATTACAAAACTGAAAGTCTACATCCAGAGCAGAGCTTGCTGAGAAGTCTTTATGGCATAACTGGATCCGTTACAGATTCATGGGCAGAGCCTGTGGCTCATCTTTTCAAGCTGGGAGGAGGCTTTTGAATACCAAGCAGGGCACAGCTCAGAAACACAACGCCCAAATCCATTGAATAGTCAGCCTGGGAGGTGGGCAGCCCTCTGTATCAGAACTTTACCTGCACCAAACCTCCCTGGCACAGCTCAAGTGTTTACCTCTTTAAGGTGAAGAGCACCTCAAAAACCTTCAGTATGTGTAAGATGCTGTTGCTTAGGAAGAAAATAGGCGTGGGATCCCACTAAATCAGGTACTCACCCTCCAAAAGGGAATCAGCTTTGTTTGACTCGAGGCAGTACTCAACACCTGACACATCAACCCTCCAGCAAATGGATTGGCATTTATAGCTCTAGATCTTGATTAGCTTCAAAGTGCAGCATCCCAACAGCTTGACAAATCCTCATAGAAGGGCCACGGAAGTGACACAGGCAGAACAACAAGGCTAACTGGTTGCTACATCCTTATTAATTATTATGGCTCTAATTGCATTACCGAGTTTTCCATTCAATGTGAATGTGAATTCCAGTTTATCTTCACACATTATTTCCATCTCCTCCCTCATATGGCTGAGGCACCCACAGTCCCAGGCAGAACCTGGACTGCTAGCAAGCCAGAGACATTTCAGCTCAAGCTTTGCTAGAAAGCACCAGAAACAGCAGAGATACCTTCATGATTAATGTCCCACCCCTCTCCTCCAGTCCAGCTGAATCCTTACAGCAGCTGGGCCAGCAGCACAACCTGCTCTTTGGAGATGCTGCTATCAGAAGAACCCAGCAAGGCATCAGGGATGGCTCAAATGAGACTGACTGCTACAGATTTACGATCACCCTTGCAGGGTATGTCAGGCTTCAAGGAAAAGTGTCTGCAGGTCCAGCACCCTGCCCTTCTCCAGTGTCACCGGGTTTGGTTTGTGATTACTGCAATGGATAGCGGAAGAGTAGGAGATGCATGAGGACTTTCTGAAATCTAAAAAGGAAACTGCCCCAATCTCATATTCAAATATTAATGGCCTTCCTTTAAAAGCATCTGACAGCTTCACATTGACAAAGCATAAATTTAGCCCAAGGAAGTCAAAACTTCTGATGTTAAGAGATGCTGCAACGTGCCCATTCAGGAAGCCCTTCTTAAGAAGGGAACTGCCACACTAAAAAACGACAACAAAAAAACAAGAACAAACCAAACAACCCAAGTATTTTTAGATAGTAAAATACTATCCTCCAGAGATCAACAGCAAGCCAGCTATGAAAGTAGGCAGGCTTTAACCAGGCATGTTACAGTAAAGTGTACCTTTTATTTTGCAATTCAAAAGCTCTGAAGTCAGAGATCTCTCAAGTTCAAAAGTTCACTGGACTGTCCAGAGTCTAAAACAAAGTTGCTGATAGCCATTCTTCAAGAGTGCAGATTAAGTGTGAAAGCCCTCCCTTCATGTTGCATTCTGTTTAAAAAGGTCATTTTCAGGCAAATGACACCATGTCTCCTCACTCAGCATCTCTAGTCTACTGCCAACAGCTTGTGTCTTTGCACGACTTGAGAATGAAGGGAAGAGTTTTTCCTCGCTGTCAGAAAAATCAACCCAACAGCCTAAAGCCCCAGGAATGTGAAGTAGGCAAATGGGTATCTGTTTTGTATCATCTCATATCTATAAGTCACTTATCTAGTACTTATAGTAGCTAAACATGTTCTATCATATTTTCATACATTTCAAAGGAGGCTGCAGTGCTCAAACAGAGTGTTGTAGCATGACAGCCATGAACAAACCTTTCAGTACATTGGATCAGGACATACACCTACTTCAGGCAATGGGTGTGTGTCACTCTAACACAAATGCAAACCCACTTTGGGGTGCAAGGAGGCAATCCTTACCCAGCAGCTCTCCTGCCCCAGCACAGCACCTTGCTGTGGGGAGACCTGCTGGCTTAACCTTCATCAAGGTGGCAAATGGGAATGGGATTTCTGAAGATGAAAGCGACCACAGCAACGGCTAATGGGCATGTTTGCACTCCTTAATTAAACAGAGGTGTAGACATCTTGCACTAAGCCCCATGTACGTGGCCTTGAGTTACTCCAGCTCCCTTGGGGAAAATCGTGCACAGGGATTTCCCTGTGCAGTAGCTGGTACTGGCAGCATGCTCCACCACGGTGGCTTGTTTACATTCATCTGTACAACAGGTCTGAGCAAAATGACCTCATTACTACATGAAGGACGGCATTGTGCAACTGGCATGGAAAGAATTTCTTTACAGAAGGACACCAGCAGGTACAAAGCATGCGGCACAGTCATGAGTAAAGCAAGAACAAGACAGAACAAGAAAAAACACACTCCACATGGGCAATCCTGAAAAGCTAACTTAATAGGCAGGATGGAGGAGGAGAAAGCTCAGCTACATTGAAAAATAATATACATGCAAATATTGACTACACACTGTAAAAGGCTCAGTTATTTATACCACCTTCATTTTTCCTTAGTCCTACTTTGGAACAAGTAAACAGATTGCTTTGCTCCACTGAGTTGTGCAATAGAAAGAGGTCCAAAAGTAAACATGCAGACTCCATATTTCACTAGAGGTGAACTTGTTTACAGAGCAAGAATTAAAACAACACAAGAGAACCCATCAATATTCTATATGTGCTGATATACCCCTCCTGACTCAGTAAATTCTGCTCATAAGCTCTGACTCATCTATTGCGTGGGCAATAGAGGAAAGTAGAGATCTTGGCTTCTTGGGATTCTCCAACATTTCAGACTCCCCTCCTGCTTTCCACCACGACACTGCAGAGGCTCATCATGTCTGACATGCACTCAAAAATGTCACCGACATGTCCTGGGGACCAGTGCTGGCTACAGAGCCACTGCGTGGAACTCCATGCAGTTGACAACTGGCCTTCCATGAATCACACGTGCCAAGGTGGGACTGCGAAGGAGTGAGGGAAGGTGTGACTCATCTGCCAGCTGATATAAAAATAAACTACTACTGAATCAAAAATGCATTACTTCCTCACAGTGTGTGCACAGGCTGAAGCTGTCAGTACACAGGAGCTTGACCAGTAGCAAAAGATCAGTCTCCTGATTGTGTGAAGATGTTTTCCAGCTATGGTCATGTCTCACGAGAGTGGGACTGGGCTCAGAGCAATAGAATGACAGTCATGCAGCACTGGGCTCCCTGTCTTCAAGAAAAGGCTTAGAGTTTGAAGGACAAACATACTCTGGGGAGAAAAAAAGGAGACAGTTACAGCTTTGCAAGCATACACCAATGCAGCAGACATGTTTGCCTCAACTCCTCAGCAAAATGATGCGTATGAAAAGAGAGAAGTCTTTTTTTTTTTCCTTCCCCTCCCCTCCTGAATAGTTGGAATACAAAAAGCAAGCTTTTGGACAAAGCTCATCTTAAACTCTCAGTATCTGGTTTCCATCGTGAAAGGGAGGCTCTACAGACATGAAGATGTGAGCTCCATGGGGTAGGACAGCAACTTGATGAGCAGAGGTGTCAGCTTTTGGGCTGCACAGGTGGGTGTCTGCAGCATCCATCCCTCTCCTGCAGCACAGGTGGCTCTGCTGCCGCAGCACTGCCGGAGATTGGGGCTGCCCAGTGCCATGGCACACAAGTGGCTTTGCCACGCTGTTCTTCCCTGGAGCATGGCAGCTTTCCAGGGGTGTTCATCAACACTGTCTCCAGCTGCCCTTTGGCAAAGCCATGTTAAACACTCTGCAGCTGCAGTATGTGCTGATGGCACTGAGTAAAGACACAGAGGTTCCTACAGCAGGGAACAGAGCAACATCTTACACTTAAAAGGCTTTGCAAGTTTAAAACCCATTTAAAGCACTTTCTACTATAGCTGAAAGCAGTAGTATCCACTTTTCACACTACAGGCTGGAGCAGCACTGCACACAACCCCAGTGCCAGCCCTGATGCTAGTCAGAGCAGTTAGTCAACAGGAAAGTTAACTGGTATCGCCATGGACCACTCAAACTTGCTGGCTGGGAATACCAATGTATGCAAAGAGCTGTAGCAGATGGTGGCCAAAAAGCCAAACAATGGGATGGGCAGAGGTAAAACAGTGGCCATGGACTCTTGTACATCCACATTATGCACAGAAAGGAGTGGCTGGCTCATGTCAAAGGCTGCTGAAAAGTGAGAAGAGTCTGAGAAATAGGGTCATTGCTTGCTGATGAGTTTCCAATAAAAAAATTGGAAAAGATGTTTCCCTCGTGAAGTCTGTGGGAATTTACCCTGAAGGAAAGGTGAGAAGATAAAAAGACCATTCCTGCTGAAGGTCTTAAAATCAGGGCAAGTCAAAAAGAGTCTACAATCCAACGCAATGGCTAAGACCTTAACATGCCACTAGCTGAAGAAGGTGGCCCAATGGGCCTGTCAGGACTCTTGCAAGCTGTATGAATTGCTTTATTTGCCTAAATCAAGTAGGAGAGTCCTGGGATGCTGCTAAGTGAGCAGAGGGCAGCTCAATGAAAGCAAACCTTTGCCATTTGGTACACTGCCCAGGAAACACAACCATTGTGGGAGTTAGGAGCTGGATTTCTTCAACTACAAAGTTACTCAGCTTTGCTCTGCCAACAGCAGCTTCTCCACCCCAATACTTATGGAGAACCAGACACTGAAACATGAGCCTGTGGTGGGGATGGATGGAGCTCCTCCAGTTATCATCCTGCAAGCTGTAGTGCCTGATTATTAAAGACTTTTGTGAATGAGAAGACAAGCCTTTACTCCACAAACTTCAAATACAGGCAACAAATTACATGCTCAAGTGACTGATTTAACACTGGAAAATACATTGAAGGCTTCTGGCAGCCTCGGGAGATATAAAAGCATCCAGTTGAGTTGGAGGGAGAGCTCCTTTCATCCCAGACGGATAGGAGCAGAAGATTTAGTAGCTGATCGAAGCCTCAGAGAAAGGGTGAGCCTGGCAACTGAAGAACCAGCTCTGAGGAGGAGGGGAACACATGGATGGGACAGAGGGACACAGAGCAAGAGTCTAATTTTGGAAAACTCACCAATCACAATTGGACTTGTTGTGGATAGCTGTGCCACCACCAGTAATGCAAGATCCTGGCGAGAGCCCAGGCCACTATGAATCTATGTCAGAATGTTGGTGCATGCTCACTCGATTTTACAACAAGAGAGCAATCATGAAACAATTTGGTATGACAATGGTATCTTACGGGACTGATGACAGCAACACATGTAGTTTGCACAAAGATTGTTAAAGCTACTCCATTTATCTTGGTCAGCAAACTGATCATATCCAAGACTATATGAAACCTACAAGAATTCTCATCCTTTCCTAAGACACCCTATGGACTGACCATCAGGTCTTTGACTCTGTGCCCATACTTTGCTTTTTTTCCCCCACTGCCTACATTAAGGTAAAGCAGTCATACACTATTTTAGGTTATTAAATATTTAATTCCACAGTGAGACAGAAGAACCCAGCAGATGGTGACTATGCATCAAACCCTTTTGGAGGAGAGGTAGAAAAGTTCAAGGAAGAATCCTGAAAATTGTTTTCTATAAGCAGCCAGCCCTCCATCTGGAGGGACAAAGCAGGAAATTCTAGGGGAGCTACAACAGGGAGGAATTGAAACGTCAGAAATCACATCAATTCTTGCACAAGGTGCATCACAGAGGCCCTTTAGTTGGTTCTTCTGACCCAAGACTATCTCAGTTAGCTACTTCTGAATCCATTGGTTATATCCACTGGTACTGAGCTATTCTGAGAAGCACCACAAAGAGCTCCATTCATACAGTTTGGATCCCTTTATCAAAGTCTTCACTGCTCCAGTATATCCCAATCTAATGTGAAATATGTCTTAAGAAGTACAAGACACAAGAAATCCAGTCTTCTCCTTGCCTAATCCAAGCTGACTTGTGATCTTCATCTGAGTCAGGGGACAGACAAAGAAGCTGGTGCTGATAGGAGATAACAGTAGTAACTTCAGTGCCCTGTCAGAAAGCCTTTAAACACTGATGCTGATGGAGCGTATGACATGAGAAGTCAGAGAGTAGCTGCAAAGGGAAGAGGCAGCTACCAGACAACTGCACTGCTTCCTCCACTCACAGGGAAGGATCTCAAACAACAGCTCATCCTAGGAATTAACTTTTGACAGAACCACCAAGGAAAATGGAAAACTAGATTGAATAGCTTTTAAAAAAGACACTAATTTCATGAGTTTTAATGATGGCAACAAGTAAAGCAGTGACACACTGACATACATTCTGCAGGCACTGAACTGTAGAATTGTTCTAAAATTGGGGTCAAAAGTTCCTCAAAGTGTTCTATAGATTATCCTGCAGGACCAGCATTGCCAAACAAGTTGCAAATTCCTCTCCAAAAGCAGCTTTTGGCCTACTCATGTGATTGAGCACTTCACTCCCCCCTTAACACCACCAGTTGGCTTTTGCAAGGGGATCAATAAACATACAAACTCTTTTTAAGCTCCTGGGTTTGGAAGTTGCACTTCTTGATCTAGGGCTTTGTAAGCAAATCATGACCAAGCTTTCTGTGACCTCATGCATCCATCATGCATTCTTTGGGTAGGCCAACTGCCCCAGACCACTTCCCTCCAGGCTTGGCTACACTAGTGTGCCAATCCTGACTTTACATGGTGACATCCAGTCACTGCCAGAGGTGGAATATCTTTTTCAACACAGAGACATCCTACAAGAAGGTTCCTATCTGATCCATGGTAACCTGATCACTTTCAGCCTAAGTTTTCCTATCATTAGTCCTCAAGAGTAATATAGTTTTAAAATGTTAATTCTGAACATCCAGGGAAGAAGAAATCCCCACTAAAATTATTCTCATTAGGAAAACCCCCATTTTTCTCCAAATGCTGCAGGTGATGACAATTTTGACTTCTCAGAACTGCTGCTCACAGAGATCATCTGGCTGCACACACAGCTGAGAGCAGCAGTTGTACTAACAAGAGGACCACACTGTGTGTAACACACTGTGTTACAATGAGGCTTCTACTAGTCTCACTTCTTTGGCTCACGGTGGTAGGTTTGCAGTCTGCCACGTTATTTGGCAAGATTAATTGGCTAATTTATTGAACAGTATGTCATATGCAACACTACTGTTGTTCTCCTCTGAGTCATGCACATCATGGGTTTGGCCACTTTTGGTCTTCATTTGGTGAGTCTATGATAGTTTCAAGTAACCAGTCCTGCTTACTACAAGTTCACAGCTGTCTGAACAGTTGAATTTTTTAAGCAAACAGCATTAAGGAGAGCTTGGCATTAACAATATCCCTGAGAACAGACACATTTCCCCAAAATCAGGACAGATTTAGCACCAATCTTGTTTATACAGACAGATGGTCTTTCCCTAATTCTCAGCATGGTGTGCAGACACTAAGTGAAAGCTCACTGGTCCTGGCAGTCTGGCTCCACCAAAATTAATTTTGTTCATCTTCCAAGTTTCCTTAGAGCAGAAATGTGGCTCACATCCTCCACACAAGCTCCTGGCTCATTTCCAGTTGTTTTAGCAAAACTGTAGCACAAGAACTTCTAATGACATTCAACAGATAACCTATCAGAGCTGGGGTTACGCTGCCCACAACACCACACAGAGAGAGAAACGTTCATGAGGCTTCTCAACAGTCTCTTAACAAATACTAGCAAAAAAAGGCTTGGGAGCACAGTGAGCCATCCATCCCCTAGAATGAGGATAAGAGAGATCTGCAAGCCAAGATCTCCATGTTTGATGGCACCACACTCAGAAATACTTCCATTAGTGTGCGTAACATCAGATGGGGCAGAAATTCCCTTCCTGGATTGGCAAGTGTTGTAGGATTGTGTCTAGTGACAGGACAAGGGGTAATGGGATGAAGCTGGAATACAAAAAAGTTCCATTTAAACATAAAAAAACCCCTATTTTACTGTGAGGGTGACGGAGCCCTGGCACAGGCTGCCCAGGGAGGGTGTGGAGTCTCCTTCTCTGGAGGTTTTCAAAACCTGCCTGGACATGTTCCTGTGTGACTCGATCTAGGACCTGCTTTGGCAGAGGGGTTGGACCAGATGATCTCTAAAGCTCTCTTCTTGTTCATTAGGAACAACAGAAACCCTATTAAAAGTACTTAATGTAACTAAAATGAAGAAAATCCCTCAACATTTCATCAGTTTTAAAATCCCTTATCGACATCTTTAAAGATGAGTGGCATAATGAGTGGGTGCAGATCAAGCAGATGGATTCATTCCTGTGTCATGAGAGACATTTGCTGTGCTACCACAGAGATGGCAAACATTGACTGAACTCAAGGAGTGACTGTGGAGCAGAATGAAGTGTTCTCCTTATTCTGTGAACATACATTTAATTTATTTACTACACAGGCTTCAGTAGAAATGCCCAAAGTCTCAAAAGCACAGGTAACTGGAATTGACATGAACTATGTGCACAGTACCAGATGTTACCACCAAAATACAAAATTCACAAAAAAGAAGATCTTATTTCAGTGGACAAATCCTGTTAAAAAACCTCAACAATATTTGAGTGTTTCCAGTAGTGACAACTTACTTTGCTCCCACATCCCCAAAGCCACAAAACAGAGTGCAATAGCACCCAGTCTCCAGAGGATGTGCCACAGGAAAGTGAGGGAACCGATTAGAAAAATTAATTGGAACAAGAAAAAAGGAAAAATGCACAATAACTGCTCAGGTACTGTGTATTATGAGCTCAGAGCAGATATATCTTCTACTCTGTTCAACTTAAGAGTATGGGAGCACATCCTCTGCAAGTAGAAGATGGAGCTATCTAGGAAAAACATGAAAAGTAAAATCAGAAGAAAGTGTAAATGTAATGCATTACTGTAATGTAGGAAATATGCCAGAACCCAAGGTCAATATATGATTAAGGCACAGAAAGAGAAGAGAAGGTCTTTGCTTCTGACTTCCTTGTGCAGTAGGTAGTCACAGCTGTGGAAATTGTTGGCATGGGAAATTGCATATATAGGTTTAAAAAGAAACCACAAGTTCCAGGAAGAAAAATCCAGACACTGTTAGATATGACAGGGCTTAAAGTCCTGTACTAGAAAACCAGAGAGCTTACCAGGGAAAATAAACCCCAAATAAACAAAAAACCAAACCACCATCTTTGGCTTCTCCTGTGACATTTGTCTCATATTTGCTGTAGACCAGTCACACAGAGCATACTGAGATCACGGGTGTTCGGACACTCTTGTGATTCAGTAAATATCAGTGAAAACAGCATTTCAGGTTTTTGTTAGAAAAAGCTCCATGCTTCTTACACAATTTCCTAGATTTTAAAGCTATGTGTCACTTTTCTGACACCTGTCATTCCACACATAAGTAAGTCTCCCTCCATCAAAAGTTCCTGTGTTTCACCAGCACATTTGCACATATCCGGGTATTTCCCAGATCAGTCAATCCTCACTACCTTCAGTTTTTTTCTAGGTGTACATGATTACCTGCTATTGTTATGTTATTCTCACCAAATCTCTTCCAAAACTTGTGTGAGGCTAAAAGAATCTGCCCAGATGAGTAAGTTCAAGTTAGACTTAAACAATAAATATGCTGGCAATGTTTGATTCAATAAAGAAACCACAAATTTGCTTTGAGCTTAATGTAGGTTTACTTACCCGCACTTCCAAGCTGTTTATAAAACCTGTATTCTAAATGAAGCTGTGGTGCACGTGACTTTATTGGTTCCTAAAACAGAAAAAAAATATATTGAGTTGAAAATCTGTTTGACAGAAAAAAGTTCTCTCTTACACTTGAAGATTTGTGACTGCACATGATGCTTCCTGATAAAACACCCTAGACTGAACGTCTAACAGATTTCACTATCATACGTTGTTTAAATCAGCAGAGAACAAGAAGCTCTCTGGAGGAGAAATTTTCTTCCTTATTTAAATACAAAGTTCATTCACGGCAGTGAAATTCAAGACTTGTTCAAGAAAGCTCCTGGTGCTTGAAGAATGACTATAGACTTTGGTAGGAAGAAAGTCAAGGTTGTAAAAGATCCAAGTTCCACGTTCACTTTGTGGACTGTAGTTGCCCACAGTATTTTTGTTGGTCACTAGCCTGTATTTTTGAAAGATGTTGAGTCGTGTATCTGTGTTTTAAGTCAGACTGCGCTTGTATAAATGTACAACTTGACTTGCAGCAAGAGCTATCATGCAGGCAGGTATTTAGCAAGCACTCAGGGAGGAGTCTTCCACTTCATTAGCAGGTATCAGTCAAACATCTCAAAGTACTTAAGAAGATTCAATTTCTATATACAGAGTAATAATAATAAAGAATAAGACGGTAGTGCACCCAAAACATACATATTTCAGCTGTTACTCATTTGAACTTTACATTAAAAACTTAATACCTATAATCCTAAAGGCACTAGCACGCAAGATTACAAAGCTGCTAAAAACATAAAGTGAACATGGAGAGGATTAAGAGACTTGAGTAATTCGATCTCCACTAAAACTGTGCACTTGGGATAAGCAGTAACGTGGACTCACCTAAGGTCCATAGATCTTCAAAATGGAACCTAATACTGGCCTCTGGATACTGCTTATTTCCTGCTTTTGAGAAAATAAACGCTCCATTCCTAGCACAGCACCAAAACTAGTCTGAATTTCAAAAACCTGAAAGGAGCCCTCAAAGAGAAATACAGAAAAAGTCCTTTAATGTTTCACATCAGCTCCTATGAGTCGGACCAAGAGAATCTTGAATATAAGCAAAGAGTTTGTGCCAACATCTTTGAGAGGTTGGAGTAAATCGGTCTGCACAGGAGGATGTGAAGGCTCATCCAGTTTGCTCTGCTTTACCTCTGGTCTATACTGCAAGACTGATGTCCACATTTGATGCTAACTCCACATTAAAAACTTGTTTTCAAGTCAGAAGAGTGATTTGAGTACAGCAATTCAGGCAATTTGATTTCCAGCCAAACTGTTCATCACTAGCAAGTCATCCCCTATATTTGCCAGCAAGAGGAAAAAGGTATTCCTGGTTGCTTCTCAACTCTTTGATGTTTAAAAGCTTCAGAAATCAAATACAAATACTGAGAAAACAATGGAGAAAAATATTCTGAAGTCAAAACTGAACCTGTACTGAAGGAAAATATAAAGCCACACAAAACCAAGTTTCTTATATATGGCACATTTAAATTAAGATAGTTCTTGATAATAGGTTGAGGGACAGCCTATAGATACCTGCAAAACAAAAGAGATTTAAGGCAACAGGAAATAGTTTATTTAACGAAATAAACAAACTGTTTAGATAAAGATAGAAGGATTAATGTATCATGAAATGAGGCTGCTCATGACAAAAGAAGGGAAATTAAGCCCAAGCCACTTCTGCATCAGGACCTGCTGAAGCCTGAGCTCTGGACACCTGCCAGAGTCGTGGCAGCTTCCGAGAACATCCTAACAGAACAGATGGTTGTCTTGTAGGCCAAAGGCTTAAGGATGCTGCCAGATGTTGTGTTTGGAGCAAAAATAACTGAACTGCTACTGCCTAACATACAAAATCCACAGTGTGAACCAACAGCACCATGATCCCTACAGAGGATACAGCTTGGTACCCGTGCTCAGGCTATATCTGTATGTTACCAGGCTGGTTTCAGGCCAGGAGATAATCCCTGCCACATGCAATTCAGCATTAAAAACCCCCAGAAGATTAAACCAGTAAACATAGCTGAGGTGTCTCAGAAGACAAACTCCTCTATGAGCTAGATATCCTTAACCAAATAACATCCAGCTTCCGAGCAAGACAAGGAGCTACATGTGACATCACACAAATCAAAACAGCCACTATTCTCCACTGCAACCAAATGACCAAAGTGTGGCACAAGCCTTGCCACAAGACATTAGCACTCAATTTCACAGCACTTCCTGATCAGCTCTTTGGCATCCATCACAATTATCTGATTTTTCAGCTTTAATATTGTGGCAAGAGACATGAATAGCAGAGATAGCAGGGTTGCAGATGCAGGATCTCACCCAGATAGGACTGGGAGCAGAGTTTTGACTTGTTCCAACAATGCTGATAACAGAAAATGTTGCCTTCAGGTACAATGAAAGCAGCAACACTACCACTGGTCTGCAAATTATTCAAAGGATAAAAAAAAAAATTACAGGCGAGTACACAAGTAAGAGAAGCATATTTACTGCTGAGGATGCTGAGTAATTCTTACTCCTGGGGAACAAGTTCTAAGATTAGGAGATCATAAAAACTCATCTCTTCTGCAGTTCCCTCATTCATCTTCTCAACAACAGTTGAGTAGAAATGTGAATGCCTGGATGGCCACTGGACAGAAATTCCTGTCCTTCAAACATGAAGGACTTGAGATCTTTAAGCAGGGATCTCAACAGGGCAAATAAAACTGGAGAGTGTTGCAGGGTAACTGCTTTAACACTCAAGTTGGGTTCTATTTGGGTTTTTTTTTTTGGAGGAGGGGGAGTAGAAAAAGAATGCTATAGGAAAAAATAAGTAAGGTTAAGGTAGCAATAAAATCAACATCATTCAGTTCTGCCATGCAGTTACTGAAAGGGTTCAGGTCACTGCAGGTACTGTTTTGAGGGAAACAAGCATCCTTTGGACTAATATAGGTATGTTTTTTCCTGTATTATTACTTCTTACACCTTCCAGCACTAGCTCTGGAAGACTAGCTTTGAAAGCAAGTCAGAAGCATTACTGATTCAATAAAGCCTCTCATCTCTGCACCCAGTACATTTTCTACTGTCTGGCCTGTCTAAAAAACAAGCTGCTCAACAAGCACCAGTCCTCCTTCCTGATGTAGATCTCTATCAAGGACATTCTAAGCTCCACTGCAGGCATTTGTTTTTACATTTATTTTAGGGAATCTCTTCTGACGTGTGCCAACAGGCTTTAATTCAACTCCCTCCTGCAAAACTCTAATGACTTGTCATCTATTCTGCATCATATAAGAAACATGCCAGAGATACAAAACTGGTGGCACTTGAACATGATCAGAAATAATGCATCAAGTCCATCTTGATCTTCTGTAATCTGACTGAGTCCTGTCATTTTGCCAAACAACACTGGTTGGGCAAACAGGCATATTTGCTGCTAAGATCAAATCAGAGCTACAACTTCAGGTTCAGATTCTAAGGTCTGGATCTGTGGCTCAACAGCAAACAGATGAGAAAAGACCATATCAGCTGAAGACACTACATTTGAAAACCCCAAGAAACAGATGAAAGTCTTAGTTTAGATCAGAATAGTTAAGGCATAAACACAAACTACTGGGCTATGATTTTATAAATCCAGAAGACCTACAAGTTAGAGAGTTTCACTACCTACTTCAAACCACTGACCACAGTGCCTTCATATCCTGAAGCAGTTTTCAGAAGAAGGTTTCTTACCTGGACCAGGTTTAAAACATGGAAGCTGTTACTGTGTGCACCTGGGAAGGGCTACGTTGAATGTGGGGCATAAAACAACCTGATAACTGGTACTAAGGCTTAGGACACTGGATGAGAAGACAGCTGGGAAGGAAACTGCTTGCACAGGTTCTGAAATTCATGAATTTTGGAGCTTGGGTTTTTTTTAAACACAACTCCTGTAATGTAACAATTTGATTCCTTTTTACCATCCTATGTTGTCAAAGGAGAAAGCAATTCTGAAAATGTTGTGGCTGTGTCTCCTTGGACACTCAAATTGGTTAGAGCAATGACTGAACTTCACTGAATTGGATCTTGTTTTGCCTGGTGTGCTTGCAGTCTCTCAGCATCATACCGGCTTGAGCTGTGTTATTCTTCCCCAAGGGAATTTTAACCACCAAAACATCCTCTTTCCTGCCTCTCAACTACAAAACCATGGAGCAATAGGCTGCACTGGGTCATACTCTGAAGCAAAGGCGCTGACAACAGCCCATCTCACGAAAGGCAGCAGTCTGGAGACTTGATGGATTCCTGAAGAGAAAGGCACAAGCCAGAATGTGGGAAGAAGTGGCTGTTCACAGGGTCCTGGTAGCCACCCTGAAAAGGGGAATCAGGCTCTCACTAGTAGAAGGCAGCTGCAGACTATTTAGGTATCAGAATTATTCAGCAGTTGGTGGTATGGATTCTTTCCTCATTTATCTTACTTTAATTAAAGTTACTCTAGCTGAAGGTGAAAGCAGCATTAAGCCCAAAGCAAGAAAATTGCTTTCTTTCTGAATTTTTAAGTACAAGTCATTTAATAACACCTGAAGCTTCTACTTACCAGTTTGATGGCTACATATTCATTGGTGTAGAGATTTTTACCTGCAAAGGAGAAGAAAAAAGGAAATGTTTTTAGCTTCACATTCAATACTTGTAGCCAAAGAAACCACAGAGAAGAGTGTTGCTGATGGCGAAGAGCTGTCTTTTCTCCATACTCTGACAAATCCAGGCCTTTAGAAAAGCGTAAGCCTCAAAATAACAAGCTGCAACAGTTCTCTAATGTGGGCAAACACTATTTTCCATTCAGCACAAGGTATTCACGCTTTCTGGTAGTGCTTAGGTTCAACGTTTGAGGAGATATCCCAGATACATTAGGTTTTATTATCAACATCAGAGCATCATTTCTTTCTAAGTGTGAATCTGCTGGACACTGAACAATTCTATGCTGTGATCTATTGCGAGTTGCACTAGCTCAATAGTGCTACATATTAAAGTAAATACTGCAAAGAAGTGTACAAAAATAACCTTTGTACCAACATGGAGCTTTAATTTCTTCCTCTGCCAACAGGCAAGCAGCATGTGTAAAATGCCTTCGGTATGCTAGACAAATGCCTTCCATATGCAAAGACAATGCTCATAATCTAAAAAGGCCACTAAGCCTCAGTTGCAATATGGTACCAACGGAACTGAAAAAATACACCAGAAGAACAAATCCCATTCTCAGAAGCCCAAAACATGGATTAGTGTGTAGTCTGGTACTAGCTATGGCCAGCACAAAGGGTGAGGGCCCAGGCTGAGTGAAACCAGGCGAGCATAGAGCCAGTTGCGGTTACATTACCCTGAGCCAGAGCTGAGATTCACATGTGCTACAAGTGGAGATGAATTTTTCCTCCCAGAACTTGTCTGCTGTTTGAACCAAGCCCTAAGCCTCCTTAGGGAGCCGTGGCAGAGATTCCTAGCTACATGTATCAAGAAGCATTTCTGTGTGTTCTGAAGCTGCTAGTTATCATATCATTCCATGTCCTCCACTCCCTCTGTGAGGTAATTTGAGCAATCATGCTCCATTCCCTTTCTCCATATTGCTGATGATTGACAATAAACTTGCAGCAGTGCTCCCAGTTCGGGCCACACCAAGTGGATCCCTTTCACATTCACTGGGAAGGCAAAAAATTGAGAGAAAGCTTCAACCTGTCCCAGTAACTGGCAACGCTGTTTAACACAGGGTAGGCATTTAAATATGAGGTTAAATCTCCTCAGAGGAAGTGTTTTACAGACCTGTAAGCTGAGCTTCAGTGTTAAACTTTGCAATACAAAGTTGCTTGAATATATTTCTTTAGATATTTTAATAATAGCTGTTATGGCCAGGCTGGAAACAAAGGTTAGAAAGTAGGTTTTGCAGTCACATCAGGAATACTCAAACATTGGAAATGGGCTTCAGAGCACTGAAAGGCCAAATAGGCAGAGAAGCAGGAGGCAGGATAAATTGCTTCACCCTTTGAGACAGATAAGGGCTCCATCCTGATGCTATCCAATGGCTGGAAGAACACACATGGCTGTTAACAGGAAGGCAGCCTAAACAGACTTAAATTATTTGCACCATGTCAGCTGCCAGCAAACAAGTCATATAGGCAGCTCCAGCTGTAGCTCACCCACTGACACTTCCTCTTCCCCTCCTCTTGATAGAGACTGAAGCTCTATCAAGATAATCAACTTGAGGATGCTGAGCCAGACTAAGAGACGTTCCAGCCCAAATAGGTGAGAAAGAGAGATGCGTTAAATAGGAAAAACAATGAGAATGGCAGCCCCTCCAGACCCCACAACCTCCAACACAATCTTGGAGATGACTAAACAGTTTGGGTTGGAAAGGACTTAACAGACCCCCCCCAAGTTCCAAGCCCCTGCCATGGGCAGGGACACCTTCCACTAGCCCAGGCTGTTCAAGCCCTGAGCAATCTGGTCATAAACAACATTCAAGGGTAGTTTTGGAAGGGTATAACTCCATCCAGGGAGTGATAACCCATAGACCTACAAGTAACCCTTCTGTCCCACCAACGTAGGATAATGATATTGGGGAAACAGTGCTCTTCCAAGCTTGTTTCATGGCAGAGAAGGACATTGCCAACATCCTCCATGTATGTGGAACGACAATCCAGTCTATTATGGTCAGGTTCATATGGTAGAGAACTAATAGAAGAGAATTCTGGTCATGTAATTCCTCAGTTAAAAAACTAGGATTGATTGGCAAAAAACTAGCCTGAGATGTCAGAAGCCAAAGGTGAAATAAATAATCACAGAATCATAGAATAGTAGGGTTGGAAGGGACCTTTAGAGATCATCTAGTCCAATCTCCCTGCAGAAGCAGGTCAAAGTAGATCAGGTCGCACAGGAACATGTCCAGGTGGGTCTTGAAGACCTCCAAGGAAGGAGCCTCCACAACCCCCCTGGGCAGCCTGTGCCAGGGCTCCCTCACCTGAATAGTAAAATAGTTTTTTTCTTATATTTAAATGGAACTTTTTGTTTTGCAGCTTCATCCCATTACCCCTTGTCCTG
>WBNH01008303.1:827-45076 GCA_013401255.1 Urocolius indicus
TCTCTCACGTAGAGAGCAACTCCACCTCCTCACTTTGTTTGCACGTCCTTCCTGAATAGCACATAGGCATTCATGGCTGTACTCCAGCCATGGGAGCTGTCCCACCATGTCCCTGTAATTGCAGTGAGATCAGGGCCCCACATCCTCACCCACATCTCCAGTTCCTCCTGCTTATTCCCCAGGCTGTATGCATTGGTGTAGAGGCAACACAGGGGCTTAGTAGAGCAGATGAGGATCCTCCCTCAGAGGATCCTCCCTCAGAGCGGTCAGCCTTCTGCTTCTCATCTTGGTGTGGGGCTGAAGAACACACATAATTGCATTTCCTGTTCTGACCTGTTTCCCTGTTGGATGGTTTGGCATATACGTTGCCATTTCACACCCCATCCTCCAAGTCCTTCAGTTTAAAGCCCTCTTAAACAGTTGGCCAGCCTATTCCCAAAGATTCTAGTACCCTTGTGAGATAGATGTATTCCATCCTGCCCTATCAAATTACAGTCATCGAAGGAGATGTCAGTTTCCAAGATTCATGCCCAAAGGAGCCCTGGGGGTTAAGTCCCATCTCTGGGAGAGAAGTTTTATTACTTGTTGGTGGATCGTCATCTGTTTACGTATTTCCTTCAATGACTTTTCCTTCATTACTGCCTACAGTCAAAACCTTATTTAGTAAACTGCTATGTTGACAATGAAAATCTGAAATATTTTGACATGACAAATGATTGTGTTTTACACATGATACTATTAAACGTTGTTTCTGTTTTCTTTTTCCTTGCAGTTTCACAATTCTGACTGCCTTTCAACTTGGCTTCTTCATTTTATTGCCACTAACTACCTCATCTTCAGTCAAAAGCCTGAATTTCAAGATCTTTCAGGTAATTTATCAAATACTTTTAAAACAAAAAGCATTTTCAGTTCTGCTTAGATCAAAAGTAAGGTACGGGGCAATACTACTTCTGTGTGAGGAGATGATTAGGAATTCTTCAGACTATACAGTCTAGTCCTGGCCAGAATCTGAGCTAAATGTTTCACCATCCTTCTGTGGGACCATCAGGCATCACATGAAGAGTAGTGTAGCCAATAACTGCATCCCATAGTCTTTTGCTTCCTGTACTGATGGATAGGTTCTTATGCATAACAATGTGATCATTTAATGTCAGTATCTCTATCTTATATATATAATTTTGTTTAGTTTGTATTTTTGAATCAAGGTAACAAGTCACTTCCAATACCTGCTTAAGAAGCAAAGAGGGCTTTTCTTTGAAGAAAAATGAGATTCTTACAGTACTCTCATGTAGATCTCATGAAATCAAATAACTAACATCTGTTCCAATAAATAAATCCAGGTTCTTCCAATGAACTGATACTTATTTTCCCAAACAGTACCGTTGTTTCCTGATAGGTAACTAGAAAGTTTTGCACATTGTTTATGAGATTTTTCATCACCCTGATGAAGGTGATCTTGATGGGTGCATCCCTTTGGCCAGTGGTTCACATTCAGATCGGAGTATTACAGAGGGGATTTTTCTTATTGGTGAACTGAAGGTTTATTTGGTCCAAAGTGTACTAAAGGTGCTCTTTCCTCATTTGTGAGGCTCATATACTTCAATTAAGTGCTGAGTCCTGCACTTGCATCACACCAGCCTCAAGCAACACCACAGGCTTGGCACAGAGGGGTTGGAAAGGTGCCTGGAGGGAAAGGACCTGGGATGGTTGGTTGACAGCGGCTGAACATGAGCCAGCACTGGTCCAAGAAGTTCAAAGGCAGCCTGGCTTCTGTTAGCATTAGTGTGGCCAGGAGGACCAGGCCAGTGGCCATCCCCCTGCACTGGGCACTAGTGATGCTGCACCTCAAGTTCTGTGTTGTGTTCAGTGTTGAGCCCCTCACTACAAGAAGGACACTGAGGTGCTGGAGTGTGTCCAGAGACGGGTAATGTAGGTGGGGAAGGATCTGGAGCACAGGTCTGATGGGGAGCAGCTGAGACACCTGAGGGTGTTCATCCTGGAGAAGAGGAGGCTGAGGGGAGACCTTGCTCTCGGCAACTCCCCGACATGAGGTTGTGGCTGGGAGAAAACTGGTCTCTTCTCCCAACTGATAAGTCATAGAACAAAAGGAAATGTCCTCAAGATGCACTAGCAAAGGTTTAGATTGGATATTAGGCAAACATTTTTCACTAAAAGGATTGTGAAGCATTATAACAGTGGTGGAAGTGGTGGAATCCTCACCCCTTGAGGGGTTCGAAAGCTGTGTAGCAGTGGCTGAGGGATGTGGTTTAGTAGTGGCTGTGGCAGTTGGAATCCAGGACCTTAAAGATCTTTTCCAAACAAAATGATTCTATGATTCTATATGTATGTGTCGCAACAGATGACTTTGTAATTGTAATGAGCAAAGGTAGGAGAGCCAAGTCCTCCCTGATTTGTTTGGACTTGGAATTTGTCTTCCAGCAGCCCACTTGCCAATCTTCTTAATCATCTGTTTTGTATAGCCAAATCTGGATTAAATGTAGGCGAGCAGGGCCTCTGTGCTGACACAGGTCTTCAACCTGTAGATTCAGTTTATGGTGGACTTGCTTTGCATCCCTTTCTGATGTTTCAGGTGACAGGATGTGTTTGAAAGAACTTTGTGACACATTTCTCGCTACAGGGCTTCAGTTCCAACCAGCCTTAGGTTCCCCTGAAGCTGCAGGAATCCTCTTCCTTTGCTGAAGTTGGGAGTAGCCCGTGGCTTCCCCTTGGTGAGGCACAAGAGTGCAGAGGCCCTTTTGGGGTGACCTTAGACTAACCACAGGGATCAATCTAGGCACATCTGCTTATCCATCTGCTTTTACAGTTGCCCAGCAGAATATTAATTTATCCATAGAGCTTAAATTTTTTTCTGCTGTGGAAAGTAGTAGTAATAGCTCTTCTGTCTCCATATTGCAGTTAGCTTGATGGATATCAGGCTGCATATGAGCCTGTCATGAAACTTAGGAATTGATGCTTCTGAAAAGTTCCACTGGAACATGAGGAAAAGCTTCTTTGGTGCTGAGGTGAGGGAGTCCTGGCACAGGCTGCCCAGGGAGGGTGTTGAGTCTCTTTCTCTGAAGATTTCCAAATCTGCCTGGATGTGTTCCTGTGTCCCCTGATTGAGGGGAACCTGCTTTAGCAGGGAGTTGGGCTAGGTGATCTCTAGAGGTCCCGTCCACGCCTGACCATCCTGGGATTCTGTGATTCTGACACAGCATCTCCTGAAGGTTCATAGAGAGTAAAGCAGCACAAGACTGGCTCCCTCATGATTGAAATCTCCAGAAGCAGCCCTGCATTCTACACAAGGCCAGTGTGGTAGTGCTGCCCACGGCCCATCAGTAATGCAATTTCTCTCACTCCAACCCTCCACAAACTGCAGGTCACTTGATCTAAGCTGCTGAAAGGACTAGCCAACCGCTGCTGCAGGCTCACTGGGGAAAAACTGGAGCAGAAGGATGAAAATGTATATTTCTGCAAAAGGGAATCGTCTAAATAATACAACTAAAATCTCCATTAGGTGATTTTGGCAGTGATGAAAAATATGTACAACAAAAGATTAAAATCTTGCTGGATTCTTAATTGGTCTCCTTTGTTTGTTGTAATTATCTTGAGACAGACTATTGGCAGGGACTGAGACACCCTCCTTTCTAGTGTTGCAACATAGAAAAACCCTCTCAGTTGAATACATCTGGTTATTTTCTAAGGATAAAGAATATTGAGCTTGAGTGTATTCTCTCTTCTCTTTATAATGAATATTTATTTTACTAAGAAATTTTTTTATTTCTAACTTAATAGCATGGGAACATTGTGTGGTAACTTTTACGTCTGCACTGCAGTAAGGTCTAGGCAAAATGGGCAGCACAATCTTACTTTCGTAGTCATGTTTAGGTCCTTAATGGGCTTTAACCTCTTAGAAAAGGCATTTTGCAGCTCGTGCACTTGAGCTGTATGTTTGGATATTATGTTTTATTCCTTTATTCTTTTGTTTAGTGGAGGAGCGCGATTTTGTAGAGATGCACAGATGGCCTTCCAATTTGTACATGAAGCAGCTTGCTGAATACAGGAACTACATCCACTCTCAGAAATGCCATTGCACAGTAATGTGAGAAGACTGATGCAAAGTGCATCTCAACTGGAAAATCTCAGACTGGCAATTATGTGGAGTATAAAAGTCTCGTTAAGAGCAAAATCAGATACTGATCTCCCCTGGAACACTGTATGCCATGCTGTAGGGCACTTACTGATGTTCTTTGATTTGATATTAAACCACTCTACTTTTTTTCCTTAAAGAATTGATAAAAAACATTGTGAAGATTTCTTTCAAGCACAACAATGTTACAACTATGGGGATTAAACGTAGTACAGGGCAGTGTCATGACTGTCAACTGTTCGCGTTTGTAATGTCTTTATTGGTTATTTTATTGATTTTTATGTTTATTTTTGACTGCCAAACCTGCATTTGTTGAGAATAGATGTTGGGTTGGGGTTTTTTTTTTTGTAAATCCATGTACAATAGAAGCACAGCAACAGTACAGGGAAGCTCAGAAGCCAGCTCATTAGTTCTTAAAATGTTTTAGAATGCGAAAGTTCACTGCAACATCTGTTGGCTTGCAAAATAAAAGGTAGGCTTAATAAGAATTTTAGTTATATTCTGCTTCAAATCTATAGTTTGTTTGTTTTACTGAAGGTCTTACAGTCGTATGAGCAGATATTTAATTTCAGAGGAATGTCTATGCATCGCTATATTCTCTAGTGCCTCCCAAAAATCTAACATATGAAATAGCTTCTTACAGTAAATAGAGTAAAGGATGTTGTCATAATCTGTAGAATGCTTTTGTTAGTGTGATGGTACTGTATTTTTTGCCATGAGGAAAACAGTCAGGGAGAGTTAAGTCCACTCAGAGCATATCCCTGCAGTGCTGGTGGGAAGTGGGAGAAAGAATAGGATATCAACAGCCATTCATAGGGTTTGTAGGAGAAAATTCACTGGCACTAGTGACTCTTTTGGGAAATGTGAGTCTCATAATCTCAGGTCACTGGTAGCTGACAGGATGTGTTGTGTGTGAGGTTTGTGGAGGGATGAAATTTTGGCTTTTGTGATGGGACTCTAAGCTCAACAGTGGAGACTCAGTTTAAATTTAATTATCATATGCTTATAAGCTACACCATGTGAGACAAATTTTATTATCTTTTCTGGCTGCATGGATTCTTTCTCAGATAGGTAAATCCTGGATATTATGACTAGAGTGACCATTGCAGATGCTACTTAGAGTTTTCTTGACCTAAACCATACATTAGTTGTATCAGTAACTTACATGTATGTAATAATGACAAAATGGTCCCAGTCTTCACATAAGGGTGTCTGAGCATTAGGTACTTTCTGTAAATGAAATCTTATCAAGGAAATAAATTTTCATTATCATTCATAGAATCACAGAATCGTAACGGTTGGGAGGGACCTTGAAAGATATTCTAGTCCAAGCTCCTTGCCTGAGCAGGACCCACCTAGAGTAGGTCACACAGAAACTCATCCAGGTGGGTTTTGAATGTCCTCAGAGAAGGAGACTCCACAACCCATCTGGACAGCCTGTTCCAGTGCCCCCTCACCCTCACAGGGAAGAAGATTTTCCTTGTGTTTCCTTGGAACCTCTTATGTTTCAGCTTGTACCCATTGCCCCTTGTCCTATCATTGGACATCACTGTGAACAGCCTGGCTCCATTCTCCTGGCACTCGCCCTTTATGTGTTTGTAAACATTAATGAGACTTCATGTGCTTTTGATTCTGCTTTGCCAGATGCCTTTAAATTTGGTACATAGTCTGAGCCTAGATAGGCAAAGAAAATACACTAAAAAAATTATATAGTGTTTCCCCAATGTCCCCAGCAGACCATCTCTAGTGTACCTGAAGCTGCAGCTGAGACAATGATAGAACAGCAAACTGCTGTGGGGTTTTTTTTTCTTTGTATAGAAGAATTGTTTATATCTTTTATTCCAGTTTTATAGGTAAATTGTTCTTTTCAAATTCAATACTAGACCCATAAGGGTTTTATTTTTATGTTGTTATTTTGCAAAGGTTGAGAATTTCCTTTCCTAGTTTGGACACCAACATGCAAAAAGAAAAAAAGAGCTTGTGACTCAGTTGGCTGCTGCAGGTTAATTTTATGAATGATAATGGGAATAATAATAATAACAACAACAGGTTTTTTCTTTCTTTTCAACTTTTAATCTGGAGGTCCTGAAGTTCTTTAATATATTATATGTACTTACCTACATTTCTCATATTAGGAGACTGATAGAGCATTACACAGCTTTTTCAAGATCACTAAAGAAAATTGAAAACCTTTTCAAAAAACCCAAACAGGCTGGAAAGTCACATGTATGGAAATCAAATGTGAAAAAAGATCATTTCCTACCATTATAGCAGAAATTTAAACTTCTAAGTATAGGTTAACTGGATAGATATGAAAAAAAAACTTAGGTTTTTTTAAACATGAAGCCATAAACAAAAATGAACATAGAGCTGAAGTACAGCTTGCCTGAACACCTGCTCACATCCTCAGTCAGCGCATGTGCTTCTACCAGCTGCCAGCTCAATTATCAAATGTATGGATTCTATGCCTTGTACTGACTTCTTGTAGAAAACTGGTACAAAGTTGTGTGAATGTTTATCTGCATTGCATGCAGTCATGAATTTTATTACTGTGAAAGCTTTCCTAGATTTTTTGGTAGAAGCTAGCTGGTTGCTAATAATTTAAGTATAGATAACAAAATGCTATTTTTAACTGCCTGTAAATGTTTTATAGTTATTTAAAAAAATAAGTCTAATGGAAATAAAACCACTTTATATCCAAACAAGAGACATATTTTGCTATTATGTATTTTAGTCAGTGGTAACCACAGGTTTTGTACAGGGAAGCCAGGCAGTGGCTGTGGCTGTTAAAAAATAATTGTAGTATTTATTCACAGATTAGTGCATACTATTCAAATGTTAAAAGAGCTTTCCATTTTACTGAGTATTCCATAATGCCACCTGTATCAGGTGCATATGTGCTGTCCTTGCAGATGTAGACCATTTGATAAATGAAATTCTTAGCAGAAGTCTAACTATAAAATCTTACCTTTATTCTGTATGATGAATTTCAGTAGAAATATAATTATCTTCAAGCTATTTTTAAAAGTGATATTTCAGCATTCAGAAACATGACTGAAAGTCCATCTTGATGCTTGGTGAGTCGTTATCAGAAAGTTTTTATAGAGGAGGCTTTAAGATTGTATGCATCATGGACAGTCAGGAGTTAGGGTAATACTAAGATTGGTTCTTATGAGTAACATTGTATGATATAAAGTAAAAATTCTTATGGCATTAAAAAACCACCCCTCTATACTATGGTATAAAGTAAAAATCGGGAAAAATAAGAATAAAAGAGTTATTTAAGCAAGTGGTTTTGAAGAAAGTAAAATGTCTGAGGAGGAAGGCCTCCACTGGTCTTGAACTCCCAGGGCATTGGCAGCTTTTGGGTCAAAGCAGGAGGTCAGTGGCAAATTCAGATGCCCTTAAGCAGTCCTAGTGGGTTTGAGATTACAGTTTCAGGTTTAGGTGTAAGTGGAGTTTCAACTTCCACATCCTTCATTACAACTAACTCTCAAAATCCACATTTATAAGACAATTTTTTGAATAATGAATTGCAACATGTAATTCTTGCTGTACCAATACACATGTATGCTTGTTCCAAGCGCGCACGAAACTTGATAGGGACTAACAAAGAAAGCTTCCTGCACTAACATTTTCCACATGAGAGTTAAAAACTCCTCTGCTATTGTCCTTTAGATTTCAATGTATTTGATTTGAAAACAAAACTGTTAGAAGGAAGAAAAGCTATTTTATCAGGCATGTGCTAAAACTGTATGTTCTTCTTTTAATATACCCTAACTAAATGTACAAGTTTTTACACTGAACATGTAAAATTTTGTTAGAAAATAAAAAAAAAAAAAAACCAACCAAAAACCCTGTTCTCTAATCAGTCTCTTTTGATTATTTACCCATATGCATTAAACGATGCTGGAAATACTTTCTGAGGCTTAGTAGAATCATAGAATATTTTCAGTTGGAAGGGACCTTTAAATGTCACCCACTTCAGCTTCTTGCCATGAGATTCAAGAATTCAAGAAGGTTGTTCAGAGCCCTGTCCAACCTAATCTCCATAACCTCATTAATGGCCTGGCTGCTCTTCCTGGTCCTCCTGTGCTCCTCACAGGTCCATGTGACTTGTTTTGCTCAGCCTCCTGGAGGAGGGCCTCCAATGCCGAAGTAGTCTGAAGCTCAGCCCTTGGGCTGCTAGAGCCACTATGATACCCATTTTCCATGACAATTTCCAATAAATAATTCTTTTTTTTTACCACAGCCACAGCCCTCAACAACAATGGACCTTTCAGAAGGTGCTGCCGTGTGTCAGGGCTGAACCCACAGACGTCAGGACGTCTTGCAGCCCTGCAGCCACAACTCATCAAGTCCCAGCCACACTGTTGGTGCTGGGAGCTGACAGTGCCATCCCAAAAGCAGAAGGGTTTTCCTGTTGGCCAGTACATTCAGGAGGGAGGCATGGCCAGGATTGCTAGTGAGGCAACACACTGAAAGGAGAACCTGATTTCCCAGCAAGAGCAGGATCAATAGGCTCAGTAGCAAGAGGAAGCAGAAGCAGATTTATAGACTGAGGAAGCCCACTGTGGGGTTTGCCAGAGTCAGTTAATGGAAGCAGAAGGTGATTTCCCATCAGCAGAGAGGGAAGAAGAGCAGCTGTGTTAGTGAGGACAGAGGGGTGGTGAGTGGCCCAAACTCTGGTGTTAAAGAAGGCTTGTCTCAGCTGCTGCCCCAGCTGCAGGAATACCAGTTGCTGCCCAAGGAGCTAAGGGGTATGTAGCAAGATGTCTGGGACAATTTGTGGATTTTGAAGTGAAGAGAGTGCCACAAGTCAAAGCAATTGCTCTGGGAGCTGCACATTCTACATACCAGCTATAGGGAGTTTCCACACCACAAGCTTCAAATATTTGGATTTATCTGGAGTTACTTTCAGTGTGATCAGGCAACAGGATCTACTAAGAAGCCTATTCTAATTTTTCTGTCCCCTTTAGGGACTGCAGCTGATCTAAGGTCTCCCTGGAACCTTCTGTTCTACAGGCTCAACATCCCCAGCTCTCTCAGTCTGTTTCCATAGGAGAGAGGCTCCAGCCTTCAGATCATCTTCATGTTCCTCCTCTCGACTCACTGCAACAGCGTTTTTGTTATGTTGGAGGCCCCAGAACTGGACACAGTTCAGTAGGTGTGCACCAGCAGTGCCATTTACTGAAAATTCAAATGGTATCACACAAACAAAAAGCAGTAAGGCTTGATGGGAGGTAAGATTGCAATACCGCATGAGACTAAGGAACTTAGGCCTAACATCTGATACCTACATTTAGCTACTTCTACTAAAGGTAGGAGCAGGAGCCATTGCTGTTGATGACCAAATAATCCCAAGACCCTCAACTATCAGAGCTCTCCATTTATAGCAAGAAGTTTAATTCTGGCAAAGCCACTCCAGTGTAACTCTCCTCTGAAGTGTTAAGCAAGAGAGGAAGCAGTACTGCTTCTTCAGGATCTAAAAATAGAGATTTGTGGCTGCAACTTTAACTGTTCCTGAGCAGGTTCTCTTGTCATCAAGGCATCAGTAGTTACTGCCCATCTTCCGAAATGCTATAAAATACCCCTCCAGCAGTAGTTCTGAGGCACTTTTCAGTGTGCCCGTGCCCCAGACAGTTCCCACAGCAGCCTCACTGCATGTTGTTTCTAGAGAGCAATGCCTTCCAGAAATTTTGAACTTTTCACCCTGTGACAATTCTAGCTACAAGTTAGAATGGGACTGGAAGCAGCAACTTCTGCTAGAGGACAGCTTCAGGAAAGTCTGTCCTGCAACCTAGGAAATGTCAGCATTGAACTTCTTGTATTGAAACACTGTCCTTTGCCTGAGAGAGGGTTAAGATATGCTGAAAGAAACACAAACATGAAGAAAATTGCACAGGTCAGCGTAAGTTATCTATAACTTGCTGAAATAAGAGATTTCTCTCCTGCCAAGAGGAAGAGGACTATAAACTTGCCAAGCACAAAGCTGTTGGCTTTCCCATTCCTCTCTAGGCCTGGGAGAGAGCCTGTGATGTGTTCTCTTTCTCTGCTGAGAAATGTAAGGAGAGTAGGCAACCCTGGCTGGTGTCACTGGAGAATTTTTGGGTAGGAAGAAGCTTCTGGCCAAGCTGGCAGCAGTGAGGGTGGCTCATACTGCCTTGTCCCTGCTTCCCTCTGGAATAAAAGGATGCACTCCAGACGAGGGTTCGTCAAAGGTGAGTTGTCAAAGGAGCAAGCTGATACCATAGTCCTGAAGCTTGGCTGGGTTCAACCCTTAGTCTTTTTCTGCTCAGCAAATTTTAAAGCTCAGTCTGTTGACCAAAACCAAAACACATTGGGAGCTTAAAAAAACTCAACACTTTTATTGCTCAGGTTTTAACTAAACTTCCAAACCAAAAAAAAAAAAACCACAAAAAACACAGAAAAGCAACCTTGTTTGTTTGTTTTAAACAAAAGGGAGAGGGAAAAAAGGGATGAGAAAACTAAAAGAGAGAAGAGTTCAGAAGGCGTTTATGCTGTGGGGGTTTGGCCTCCTCATCAAGTTGAAGCAGTTTTTAGTATTTCTTTTGGAGACAGTTTTATTTTACCCCCAAGCTTCTGAAGTGACTCCACCCCATTTGATGTGGCAGCAGCAGCTGTGTGTTTCCTGTAAGGCCTTTCCTGCCCCAGTGCTGTTGACTTGCTGTGTGAATCTGACCCATGTCCCCTCAGTAGGTTGTCCTGCAGAATCTGACCCCCATACCTGGCAGTACGGCCCTGGGTCCCTCTGTCCCACCTTTGAGAGAAATGTGGCAACAGACACAAACCCTTCATCCCTTCCCACCAGCAACCCTGGGGCAGCCCTTCCCAAAAAAGGCTACTTACATGAACCCTCATGGCCTTGCCATGAGACCTCAGCTGAAAGGGGATGGGCCATCAGGGCAGGGGCGTGTGATGGGGGCCATGGCTGCTTTAGGAGCATGTTTCAGGACACTGACATGATGACAATTTGCACACACCTCCAGCTCAGGCTGGTTTGATGGGAGTTTTTACAAGACATGGGAAAGAGAGAATTTCTTCACAGAGGAACACAGAAGCTGTAGAGAATACAGAGGCTCTGGGATACATTAATGGGTCTGTGCCACAAAGAGACATGACGCTGAAGGCAGCTGCTTAGAGCAAATGTGTTTTATTGTGCTGAATCAGATTATGCTGTGAACTTCTTTCCAGAGCCACAGAAAAGGCAAAGAGATGTCAGCATATCAAATCACTGAGAGATGAGAGGAGAAATGGCATTTGTCAAACAGGTGCATTTGATCTCATGGAAGGAAGTTACCAGGAATTTGTTCCACAAAGCATCTATGTCAAAATGAGGAGGTCAAAGCTTGTGGTCACCTTTCTCCTGAAAGCAGAAACAGCAGACATGAAGGGCAGAGATCACCGCTGGTAGGACCTACCTGTTTAATACAATGCCAGTATATGGCAGGCTTTGGAGGCCTTTTAAGTAGTGCTTTTATAGGTCTAGAAGTACACACGTTTTTCACCTGTATACGGATATAGGTATGTGACTGAAATGTATATTGTCAAGATTTTGGTGACATTTCTTTCAAGTATGCACCAGAAAGTCCCAATGTGTGCACTGAAACCGGGAACCCCAGAAATAACCTCATGCTTTGCTGTCGCACAATGACAGACAGCTCCACTCCATCAATTTGTGCCTCAGTATTAAAAACACTCAAATGTGTCTAATCTGGTGGAAAATCATTGCTGTTGGCCAGAGAGCATTCCCCAGGACTTACCAACCAGCTATGGCAGGGCAATGGTTTACATCCACCCTCTGCACGTTTGATAGCACCATCTCTCCACTTCACGAAATCCTCCGATACATTGTCTCCCAATGAAGACCTGAGGGGTCTGGGCAAAAAAACCCAGAAGATCAATTAGTGGAGCTGGGTTGCTGAAGGCAAAAAGAAGGGAGAACACTTGTCTGGGAAGCAGACTTCATACCAAGGAGATCGTAATGTACAAAGTCCTCACCACCAAGACCCTGCTTGTCTGAAAAAAAAGAAGAAGGGATAGGAGAACACTTTGCATTTCTTAGAGACCATAGGAAGAGAAAGTGACATGACAGGACAGAACTGGACCTGCTCTGCACACACAATTCCAGGGAAGTGAGTGAGCAGCTCCAACTCTGGAGACCTGCAGTGCGTCCAGACCTGTGCAGAGCCAAATTTAAAATAATGCTCATGGCATGTTCTCCAAGCAACAAGGGGTCCCACCATCCTCCAAGTGCTTCCCAGGCACATGGCACTGTGGGGGATATGCTGCTTCCTGTCAACCACCTTTACTGTCCATGTCACTGGGCATAGCAAACTTGTCTAACACAACCCCTTCTCCACGTACCTTTTCTCTGTCCTTTTGTCCTCCTCCAGCCCTGACCATCTGCTATTTTTCTGCCCACGCTGGTCCCTTTCCTGCCCTCCTCAGGATGAGTGCAAGATGTGTGCCAGTGAGTGCAGAGCCAAATTTAAAATAAACAAACAAAAAACAACAACACAAAAAACAGCAAAGAAGCTCCTCTCCTGAAGAACAGGAAAACATACTGAATGAACATCAGCATCTGAGACCTGAGTGCACGCAGGTACTGCTCTCTGCAGAGGGAATCGAAAATCGTCATTCAGATGGGAAAAGGCACCCCAGCTGAAGCTGGGGAAGACAAAAAGAAGTCAAATAGGCAGAAGTGAAATTATGGAGACAGTAATAGCTTGAGAACTCCAGACAAATGATCTATGTAATAAGAGGCCTAAACTCCTCAGGGGAGGTGGGGAGAGATGGCAGGCAGCAGCTCATAAAGCATCGACCCTGTACCTGTGCAGCCACAGGCAGGTCTGGCTTGCAGGGGAGGATCGAGAAGCACTCACTCTAAGGTGGGATCCCCATCCCCCTCAGCTTCTGCTGCCTTCCCAGGCACTTGTGTGAACGTGCAGCACTGCCTGTCAGTATCTCCCTTCACTGACTCGATGGGCACCTGTCCCTTGAGCCGGCTGGCGATGGCAGCCCAGGAGACACACTGGGCAGGGTTTTGGACTATCCTCCCCCTTTCCCTGCTTCTCCTCATGCAGAATTTGTGCTCTCAGTCAGCTCTGCTTCTGGCCTCTAATATCCCCATGTTGGTGAATGTCCCACATGAGCCATCCCTGCCCCACTCACCCCCCTGCACTCATCCCAGGCCTGTGGCTCTCCTATGCGGGCATTAGAGGTGGGACATGACAAGGCACAGTCCCTTCTCAGGTGCCTGCTCCATTCCTCAGCACTTTCTTGTGCCCAGGAGGTTTCCCTGCAAGGCCTCCTCATGAAGGAGATGCTCGAGGCACAAGCCTGGGCAAAATGCAGAGGTGTTCCTCTGGCTGGAGAGGTGAAGGCAATCTAGCATTCCTGCTGGGATCAGGAGAAAAAAGAGCTTTGGAAAGAGCACAGAGCAGTTTATTCCTCACCCTGCATGGCCAGCAGCATCAGCAAAGCTTTCCTGTAGCAGTAAATCCCCCACACTCCAGCAGCAGCTGAGACAAGCCTTCTTCTAACACCGGTGTCTGGGCCACTCACCACCCCTTTGTCCTCACTAACACAGCTGCTCTTCTTCCCTCTCTGCTGATGGGAAATCACCTTCTGCTTCCATTAACTGACTCTGGCAAACCTCACAGTGGGCTTCCTCAGCCTATAAAATCTGCTTCTGCTTCCTCTTGCTACTGAGCCTATTGATCCTGCTCTTGCTGGGAAATCAGGTTCTCCTTTCAGTGTGTTGCCTCACTAGCAATCCTGGCCATGCCTCCCTCCTGAATGTACTGGCCAACAGGAAAACCCTTCTGCTTTGGGGGTGGTGCTGTCAGCTTCCAGCACCAGCAGTGTGGCTGGGACATGGTGAGTTGTGGCTGCAGGGCTGCAAGATGTCCCGAGGTCCGTGGGTTCAGCCCTGGCACACGTTAGCACACAGTGTAGCCTCGTCCTGGCTGGCAGCTGGGGGCCAGGGAAGGCATCGTCAGAATAATATGGCTTTTCTGAAAGGTTCAGAGCTGCCACGGGCTGAGACTGCGGGTAGAATCTTACACATTACACTTGTCTAAGCAAGCATTTACTTTACAGCTGCAAGGATACAATTTAAAATGCTTTTTCTGCTTAAACTCAGAGAAGAAAGATAGTGACTTAGTTCAGACTAAGCTCTGTGTTGTTGCTCCTCTGCAAACCTGTGCTGATTCAGGCAACGTCATAGTACTGTTTTTGAAGGATTTGATACCAGATTCTTAGACACATGAAAGTAATGCTCTCCACCGGCCCTTCTTTAGCCAGTGGAGTCACGAAATAAGCCTTAACTCCAGGCTTTTTTTGTGCTTCTGTCTGTTTCAAAGGAGGAGGGGTTTGGAGGATGTACTAAATGTCCCAGGAGTGGCTGGCAACAGGCAAAGCTCTGTACCCAGGCAGTTCCTGCAACGGGGAGCAGATTGCATGCCTTGGCATGTCAGGTCCCATCCCTGCAGTGGCTGAAGGGATAGGGAGAGCAGAACAGGCAGAATGAGCAACATTTTGTTTAGAAATGGAAACAGGTGCAGCTACACACTGTGGTCTGGCATAGAAAGCAGCAGGGAAAGAGGCCTTGCTTCAGCCTCTGCAACAGCTGGCCAGATTACATGGAAGTTGGAACCAATTCTGAATTAAGACTGAGAACTTACAGTTGTTCGCCCTGTTGTTCGCTGCAAGTAATCCTGAGCACACTCCGAGTTGGTAATATCAAACCATTGGAGGCGTCCACGCATTGGGTTATGTTTCTTGAGCATCTCTACAGTATTCCTGGACTGAGGGCAGTCTGCCCTTATGAAGACGGTGACTGTGTCATCCCTCATTTTGCTCTCTGCAAAGGTGTTAGCCATGCTGCTTTCTCAGATGAGCAGGAGCACTGCCCTTGGCCAGCAAGTTCACAGGCAGATAGGGCAGAAGTGATAAACGTCTGAGGTATTTATGAACTGCACAGTTCCCTCCTCCCTGAAAACTCCTCCCCAGAAGGATATAATCTTTTCACAAGACCGTATTTTTTAGAACAGCAATGCTTTTGCTTTTTGTCTGCTTTCCCAGAAAATCCAACTTTCACAAGAAAGTGAAACAGTGGAAAATTGGGAAAGCACTTGGCCCTCAGCCATTAAATCGATGCAGCTGCTGAAGCACATAGCTGTGGGAGCTGCTCATGAGCTGACACACAGGCTGCAGCTCAGCTCCCGCTTTGGCTTCTTTCTCCTTTCACATGTTGGGTAATGCCTGTCCTAACCCTCACCTTGCTCACTGCAGGATGCTAAAATCACTTTGGGGGGAACAACACAGACATCAGTTCACTGGGGTCCGCCCTTTCACCACACATGCTTCCCATCCCAGGAGTGAAAAAAAATAGACCATTTTGTGTGTATGGTTTATTTTATCTGCAAACTTTCTACAGTGGGTGGGATTCCCTGCCTACAGTTTGCAAATGTCTCTAAATGTCTTGTCAGTCTTGCTTCAGTTCCGAAAGTATCTGTATTTCATGTTTTAGACATGAACTAAGAACCAAAAGCGTTCCAAGAATACTTGGAACAGTGTTTAGGAATTGAAGAGTCCAAAACTTACTTTAGCAGACTTATGTTGAAAACTTATTTAGGGACCCCATCAGTGAAATCAAAGGGATTCAACACTCATACTGTATAACAAAATAAAGTACAGTTTTGTAAACTTGTCAGAGGGAAAAAATCTTAGGACTGCAATCCTTCAAAGATTTAAAGTCATACAAGATTCAGTTGGTAGTCAGCCCCATAGGGCTTAAATGTGCCCCAGCTTTGGATGTTGATCTGTGGCAGTGACATTGCACCCAAAACTGACAAGCTCGACGGGACAATGGGCATCTCCAGCAACACAGCATACCTCCTCTGGGCAGAGACTGTCTTGTATCATTCACTCACCAACATAGAGCTGCTTTATTATAGGAGTGGTAAATGATCATCTGCAATGTATCACAGTATTGCTAGGCAGACTCAGTCTGCTATTTAGTTCAGCTTTTGTTAAACCACTCAGTCTGCTCCACCTTCTTCAGACCTAACTTGGTTTATTGTCTGAGACCCCTCAGATTTTCCACATGTTTAATTTGTACAGCATGGCTGTGACCTCTGCACCACAGCTAGCCCAAGCCCCTGCTTAGGTCAGGGTCACTCCGAGCCTTTTGCTCAGGCCCATGTCCCATCAGGGTTCGAATGTCTCCAAGGATGGAGCCTCTGCAAACAAAAAAAATTGAAACATTTTACTTATGTTTAGATGGGCAACTCTGTCAGTCTGCTCATTTATAACAGATGCTGTGGTCCCTTCATCATCTTCATGGCCCTTTGTTGGCCTCACTCCAGTATGCCCACACCTCTCAATGGGGAGCCCAGGAATAGTCTACACACGTGAGAAATCCTGGCAAATACCTTGGGCCATTCGTCAAATAGAAGCAGCCTAGTCACATTTTAGCTCTTTAAAATAACAAGGAGTAATGCAGAACCAGAATAAAGAAATTAAAATCCATATTTTCACGAGGTTGGAAGGGGGAAAACAGCACTGGGATTCACACTGTCTTTTTCCAGTTGTTTGACATTGCATGTGACAGGAGCACTACCCCAACGGTGCTTTCCAAGATTCTGTTTTCTGTGAAATCAGCATTGTAGAAGGAAACTTGCTCCATGTGCACAGAGAAATATGCATTTTAATCTCAACCTACGCATTTGTAGTCTTCAGGAAGTGTAATTTAGCCAGCTGGGTCAGGGTAGCGCTTTGTGGGACACCATCCTGCTGCTGTTTTCAAGGCACAGTCTGTGAGTCTGCCACACTGCAGAAAGTCCTGAGCAGTGTAACTTCTCACTTCCACCTCCCAGTATGACTCATGTCCAGAAAAACAGAAGAGTCCTGAGACCAGTTGCTCTTCCCAGATTATTTTCTCTGATAGTCTGTTTTAGCTGGTGTGCATTAGTGTTTGGAACAAGTGGTGTCTGGTTGAAGTGCTTGATTGAAAGTACAGTAAAGGTTAAGCACTTCCCTAAGTATGCTTTTGAAGTTTGCATCCATCAAATTAAGACATGTAGAGGTTTGGGGAAAGCACAGCGCTGTTTTTCTAGTCAGGATTCAATACTGAATGTACTCTTATTGTATTGTTTGCTTAACTTTCATGCATAATAAAGGCATGCAGCTGGATGCTTGACAATATCTGTTGAAAATTAACTGAACTGAGGGATCATACTAAAACTCAATACACAAAATGTCATGCCCTCAGCTCTTGGTGTAGAGTTAACCAGAGCTCTAACCCTTGGGATACACCTATAAATGCTGCTGTGCTGTAAGACAAGAAAACTATAATCCAGCAGTGAAAAGTTCATTCTTGTTGACATGTGGTGTCTGGTGTGATGACCACTGGGCTCCCCTTCCCTCTCTTAGTAGCAGCTCAACACTGCACGTTGTGCAACAGCAGAAATCAGTGACACAAACCCACAAGGTGGGCCTCAGTGGTGCAGCCAAACCACAAGTGCTTTGCCACCATGGTTAACTAAAACAAGGCGTTGCCTCTGGTTTGTGTTTTCCTTTCAGATCACAGCTGTAAGTAACTGCATATAGGTAAAGAAACTTTCTAAAAGCTGATTTTAGGACAGAGCCAGCTGAAGATCTCATCAATGTGGTGACGTCTTCCTGTCCAGGGATACTTGACTGTATGACTCTGCCAGTTGCCTGAACTTCAGTCATGAGTGTTACCTGTATGATTTTATCCATGAATATTTCAATGAAATTTGATCTTTTAGACCTAATATAGGAAGCACTACCAAGTATTCAGATGCTTAATAAAACATGTTGGTAATTCCGATGTTTGATTGGAGCCTGTTCCCCCTCAGCCCAACAGGAACTGTTCTATCCCCTGTTCCCAACCACCACTTCATGGACATTGGTCTGGAATTGTGCATGCATCCACTGGAAATTGTTGAATAGAACTATGGTGGCTTGGAAGGAATCTGGGAGTTGTTCTAACCCAGCCCTGCTCTACCGTCAGCAGCCTGAACCTTCACCAACACATAATCTCTTGAGGTCATCGGGTTAAGACACTCACATATATTCAAATTGCAGGTTTTATTTCCAGATTATAAACTGGCAGATTGCTGTCCTCAGGAAGGCTTTACTTATACCTAGTGATACAAGAGAGGTCAGTGTCGAGATAGGACCAGTTAAACACATTTGCCTGCTGTGATGACAACTGGATAGCATCAGCTAGGGAAGAAATGGAGAAACATGGTTGAGCTATAGTCAACGAGGCAAAGAGACCTGAAATGTTGAAGACAGAGATATTTTGGATGCTGTTCACCAGAGATTTACATTTAGAGTCCACAGACATAGCAGGGATCAGGGAGCAGGAGAGTTCTCCCTGCACGAGGTGGTGGTTATGCACTGTGTGGTGCTAGTCTCCAAGGGCATGCTTCTCTATGTGCAACATGGGACTGCTGTGTACAGTAACTGAGGAAAAAAAAAATCTGTCTTTTGGTTTAGAATGCTTCAAACCACCCTGTGGGGATAAGCAATGCTCCTGAGCTTGCAGAACTCTTTGATTTGACAACACGTATCCCCAGGCTATTTATTCTATGACAAGCATAGGCTTTACCTATATGTATTAAAAGTCTACAATAGATAGGGTTGTCCCTCACCTCCCCAGGAATACCCTCATTCTACATTAATTAAGTTTTCTGGGTGTTATAACCACAAAGGAACTAACCTTCTGTGAAATCCTACCAGGGCTACTGGCTTTACCTGTGGGTATTCACTGGATACGCTACACCTCTTGCAAAAAAGGGAAAATATACTTCCTTTGTGGGGAGCCACTGCTATGAGAATGAGTCAAAATGTACCACTGATGCGAAGAAAAACAGAAGGAGAAGTGTAGAGATGATTCTGCAAAAATGTGTGTGAAAATGTGAATGGTGTTTAGCACATATTTGTACAGGTTTTGATTTCATGCAAACTTGAAAATTGTACCTAACATTATTGGCGTCCTTAGTGATGAGTGGTCTCTGCAGCCAAAATACTGCATATAACAAAATGGTTAAATACTCTCCTAAACTCCAGAAGGATGCAGATTTGAGAGGGAAGGTTGAATCTTCACCCCCCTCTGTCCTGGCAGAAGCAATCCCTGCAGGATTGTTTCAAAAAGATCCCTGGGTGACTCCAGCATCTCACTGAGCGAAGCAATAGCTCTGCAAGATTTTTTAATATCTTGTTTTCGATTACTGACTTCAGCCCTAGCAGTTTCATCAAAACATTAATTTGATTTTTCTTCCCCCTGAAAACATAGTGAAGTCTTGATTTCTGTGCTTTTTCCATCTTTAAGGATTGCAATTCAGGGAGATTGCAGGCCTGACAGTAGGAATAATCACAATCACCAGAAAGAGAGTGAATTAATTAAAGAATTAGCCTAACTGGTGAAGAAAAAAAGAACCAAAACCCCAATGGCAGCGGATCAGAGAGGAAACAAGCTTCGAAGAGCACTGAAATGGATGCAAAGTACCACATGAAAGACAGGGAGAAATCTGGCAGTTCATCAGCAGCAGATGAGTACCTATGCCCTCCTGCAAGCAGCTGGAGGCGGGTGGTCTTTGTAGTCCTAATACCTGTGACTTTGGGGCCTGCAGTGTCTTCAAAGCTTTACAATCATTTACAAATAAAGTAAGTATAAGTTTTCTGCAGATTTGGAACATCTGCATTGCATATTTCCATGCTAAATTTAGATATATGAAATAATTTTGGAAATCTAGTGGCTCAGGATTTCTATCAGGTTTTATCAGAGGTTCTATCAAGTTAATCTTTAAGTTCTCTGGATGATAGTTGCAATGAAGTGGATGATATTTAGGATCTTTTAAAGCCAAACACTACCTTATGCAGAGAAAACTGTGAGTAAAATAAACTCAGTCATGCAGGATGTTAATATGGGGAAGACAAAAAAGGAGGTCAAGTAATCAGAACCTGAATTGTACACTTCATTTGCTGTAACTCAGAAAAAGAATAATAAATGGTGGTTTCCTGAAAAACAACTGCAAGTTTCAGGGATAGTTACTTACTCAGAGAGTCTAGATGGGAATACTTTCTGTAAAACAAGTATTTATTTAACACTGAACAATGCCTGACTTGGAAAGCATCCACGTACTTCCCATCTGTTATTAAAGACCATCTTAACCCGAGCTATTCCTCTAGTACAAGTAGAGGGACAGCCACACTTATTTACATTTAGACAGCCACAAAACTGGAATAGAAAGGAGAGGTTTGGTTACTGTTCCAGTGACTATCTACTAGCAGGTTGCAAGCTGTGTGAGGTGCCTTGTGAATTTAGGTACCACAGTGCTTACCTGGTACCACTCCAGTCCAGATATTGAGTCATTCCTTAAAACAAGCACCAGTAGCTCCATCTTGCCCCACGGAGCAAAGCAAGGCCCTTACATCCTGAAAAATCTGAACTGAGAGATTACATTTCTAAATCCTTCCTGCCCAATGGAAGGAACAGGACTCACAGTAAAAGTAGAGCCTTCTCCTCCCAGCAAAAGAAGACTCAGCCCAGAAATGGGCAAAAATGGTGGAGAAATATCCCGGAGAAATTTTTTTTTCTAATTCCACCAACTCATCAAATTCCAGTGGTATAACCACGAGCACTGTGGCAGTTGATCCCTAGTTCAATGAATATCCTATCAAAAGAACAGTATTGCAGCCAGTTTTGCGATTATTTCCCTTAATGTTGCCATTGCACCACAGGGGAGAGAATGCTTGGGATACCAGTCAAAAACAGGGCTTAACAGGGAGAGGCAAGCTTAGATTCTGTAGGGGTGGTTTAAGGACGATGCACAGTGATCAGAATTGGTTTGTGAGTTTAGGAGAAGATACAACTCTTCTTTTTAAGCTGAATAATTTTATTTTTAGAATAAAATGTTATGCTTCCCAGGATTTTAAGTATGATGTGGCTTGTGGTGATTGGCAGCAAGTCAGTATCAAGCATCTGAAAAGTCTTGTCAATTGAAGCATTTATACCTTCCTCAGTCCTAGTTTCTTTAACAAACAAGTGGCAGGAAAATTAACACTATTTGGACATCCCTGTGATATGGCAGGAGTAAATAGTATTGTGTATCTATGAGAACACTTGTTTCATCTGGGAATGCAGTGTTACTGCCAGTTTACACAGACAGCATGAACACAGCTGTGTTGTAGAATCACAGAATCATTCAACTGGAAAGACCTTCAGCTGGAAGACCATCAGGTCCACTAGCTCAACCACTTGACTCACGCTGCCAAGCCCATCACTAGCCCATGTCCCTCAGCACCTCAGCTACACAACTTTTCAATATCTCCAGGGATACTGAGTGTCTCTGGACATGCTGCAGCACCTCAGTGTCTTTCTTATAGTGAGCGACCCAACACTGAACACAGAACCTGAGGCGTGTCCTCATCAGTGCCAAGTACAGGGAGACAATCGCTTCTAGACAGTTGTCTAGACTTGGGAAATAACCAGTAAGTTCTGTGTTTCAACTGGGATGAGGCAAGCTTTCTGCCACCCTCTTGTGTGATCAGGGATTCTGTCAGGCCACTCTGCCAAAGGTGACCAAGGGAAATGTATGTGGGGATCTCAGGATTGCTGTAGGCCTCTTACAGTATTTGTTGCCCACCTTTTCTTTCATGTCACTCTTCATGCGTGTTCATGGTGAACATTGTTGGTCACCAGGTCATGATAGCTGTTTTAATTCCTATTGACAGATGAACACAGGTACAGGCTGCTGAAGAAAGGAAGCATTGGATCCTGTGGACGCAATTGCAAGGGAGGACAATCCTAGGAAACAACTGCTGGGGTGCAAGTCACTCCCTGGGAGCCCACAGCTACCCCTGCCCTGAGCCAGGGCCCTGCTCGGGCATTTTGGGTCTCAGCAACTTTTGGCATGGGAAGCTAGGGAAGGAAACTGTTAATTCAGTGTGTTTCAGTGGCCACTCCTGCCCTCCAATTCCAGTGGAACATCAAATCAAAAGCAAAGTATGAACTTTTTGTTTTAAAACATACCAGTACCATTACCTTGCTCTCTGACATCCATGCGACCACCCTGCTGCCACAGCCCCCGGCCTCTGCCTTTGCCCCCTGAACCCACAACAAACCTATATCCCCCTCCTTCCTCTTCAAAACAGTTGGAGGAGAAAAGGGGATAGTGTTAGTGGAGGCTGCTGTGTGCTGTGCAACCTCCATCTGGCAGCAGCAGCCACCCACACATCACATCACTCCATACATCATATGGCATTGTCCTGTGCATTGTATCACATTGCCACATGCATCACATCAGCCCACACATTACCTCACATATTGCTGGCCTCTCACATCAACCTGCTCATCACATCACCCCACATATCTCTCCAGACATTGCCCCATGTATCACACCACCTCGAATGTCACCCTGAGTGTTGCATTGCCCTAGATGTGGCCCCGCACCCCTCTCTGCTGCCACAGGGAGAATGGTTTCAGTGATGGGTACCACACATCATCCCCAGTTGGGAGTTGCAAAGGGACAATTCACCTGGTGTGGGTGCAGTGGGCAAAGTCTGATGTTTCCCGAAATGCCCATCACTGCTGTTGGGGGGCATAACCCAGTGTTGTTGCAGGAGATGGGAAGGATTGTCACCAAGATCTGCGTTGTGTCCATCAATATCCAGAAAACATGTGTTTGCTTTTCAGATCAGCCTCACTGGCAGCAGAAAGCTCAGTGTTTGAGAACTGTGGTTTTAGAAAAGAGGGAAGGTGAAGCTCCTGAGGGATGGCAGAGCAGTTTGGTCCAGACAGTGTTAGCGTAAAGAAGGCTACTAAAATGATATACAGAAGCTGGATCCTTTGTGGAGGCAGACTGTGGGGAGAAGAGGCCAGCTGATGGCAGCGGGGGCTGGTGGTGCTGAGGCTCACCTATATCTTATGGTCTGTGGTTAGTTCTCCTGCCCAAGCTGGCTGTAAGTCTGCCTTTTTCTCATCAATAGGTCTGCAGCCACAACTCATTATGTGTGGCCTTGAGAGGAACTTGCACTCTGTATTGTCCTTTTCTAAAGAACAAAAGGAAAATAAAGAATTCCCTCATAACTTTGTTCTGCTTTAAACTTCCCTTTCCAGCACACCTTGAGTTGAGCGATTTCAGGGGATAATTCAAACAGGTTTCACAACAACACAAGGTATGTCACCTGAAAAACAGGGTTTTCTTAGCTTTTTTTTGCAGATGTCACACAGGCAAAAATCAGATCTGTTGGAGGACATCACTTGTGCTCCAGCATGGTTTTGGATATTTTTAAAATTAGCTTTGAGGTAATTAAAAACATTTCATTTATCCTCTGAGTCTCCTGTGCGATATATCAAAGAAGAAGAAGGAATGGAAGGACGAGCTGAAAACAAGAGTAAAAACAAAAATAAGTGAAAAGGGTACAAACCCAACCTGTTCTTGTTCTCCTGCACAGAACATATTAGGTGCTTAGTGATATAGATGATAATGGAGGCAAAAGATGTGGTTTTTTTTCATCCTGTCTCTCTGAAGAGTTGTTATCTGCAGGAATTCAACACACCCTGTGTAGGTTAAAACTTCATTCTACCTTTTAAAAAAAACAAAGCCTTTCTAGTATTCACAGCACTCACCAATCTTAAGCCTATTGGCTATGACCATGGCATCCTAGGACATTGATCACATTTAGCTGTGACAATCTTGTAGATTTATTTTAAAGCATTTTCAGTGGCTTGGGTACTTCTGTTTTAGAAAATCCCAAGTGGAGATGCAACAGGGTTAAAGAAATTTACCACAGATATCATAAGAGATCAGCTGGAGATCCCCAAACCCAGCCCTCTTGCCTCTCTGTGAACTCAAGCCTTCCTTGCAGACTAGTTTCAAAATCTGTGTCAAAGCTGTTCCATGTTTGTTCAACAGAAAAAAATAACCCTTATGTTTGTTTTACAGATGTGGAAAAACCCCAGACCAGACTTTGCAAGTGCCAGTGGTTTTATTTGGCCTATTGTTTGAGACAAAACTCCAAGTGAACTTTTTGTATCTCTGCATGGATTTAAGTGGAGGGGCACTGGGAACCATCTTGGTCAGACATCTCATCCTTGGCCTGGCTGCGGTGGGTGATTTCCCACCCTCTGTTACTGTTCCGTGTTTGTCTTGTTGGATAGATTTCCTGACCTTACGATTCTCTAAGTGAAAGAATCTTCCTTGGGTAGTGGAGTATTTGTTTAATTGAATAATATTGCAGCTGGGAAGTGCTGGGAGTTATTTCACGCACTGGACTGGCAGGAAGCTGGAATTCAGCATGTTTTTTCTTGCTTTTGTAATTCTATAGAAGTGTCAAAGCGATGTCCTAGTATCAGTGTCACTGCCCAGCAGAGTGCTGGGAGTGCAAACAAGCCACTGTCACTGCAGCATCTTGGAGACTTTTGGCTTCCACAGTTGTTCTTTTCACTTGCATGAGGCACGTGGGCCATGAAGTCAGTCAGGTTGTTTAGGTGTGAAACAACTGGGGACATAAGTTTTGTAACAGCAAGTTGAACCGAGAACAGCGAGAGGAAGGAAAATGGTGGGAGAAAAACTAAACAACGCATATGTCAAACCAGTATTTCTTTTAACTTCTATGCCAGAAAATCTTTATGTGTGTCTTTCTCAAGTGTAATTGTCCATAATACTAGTATGCAGTGGACTCTTCAGAGAAATCTTGTAAAATAATTGAGTTAGACCACCTCATTCTTCTGCTGTGAGAAGGTGCTTTGCCCTGGTGTTAACAAAGGTATCATTCTGAGGAGAAACAAGGAGGCATAGTCTCTCTCTCTTTTGATTTGGACCTCCTTTGATTTTGCAAATTACTTACAAATCTTTTTGTAGTTGAAGCTGGAAGATCAAAGATAACACAGACCTCACTTTCAAATGTATTCTCTCTTCTGTTACCCCAGCAGACTGTAAAATCTTCAGATCTTAAGTGTCTGTGAGATCACTTTCAGTGTTTGTAAATGAGTCTGAAGCTGAAGTATCCTATCAATATACTCCAAATCTTTTCACCTGGAAAAAAGAACCAAAATAAAAAAAACCAAACAGTGGAAACAAACAGGTAAGAACACAGCTTGCATATGTCTGTTCTGCCTGTCTTTTTGAATAATGTCTGATGCTAGATTTCAGCCCATTGCTGCTGGCCTGTCAAGACATATCCATTTTTTCCCAAGATCTTGCTTCCTGTTTGACACTAGGCATCACACTCCAGGCTGTACGAATCTCAGCGAGCATGGGCTCACCTTGTCGTGTCCCTTCTGCAGTGCTGGGATCAGCCACCCTGGAAAACAGGGGTGGAATAAAACCCCAACATCAAATAACTGGATATGTAATGCCATTTTTCTTACTGCTTTTGTTGGGTTTGTTTTATTGTGGTTTTTTTTGTTGTTGTTTTGTTTTTGTTTTTTTATGGTCCCTAACTGTTGAAGCACCTGCAGAGTGATTTAAGAGGGTCCATCCCCTGGGTGTTAAAGCATCTGAGCAGAAGGTGTCAATGCAGAGAGACATATCCAGCTGTTTCTGGTGCCTCATCACAAAGAAGAACAGCGTGTATGTCTGTGAAGGGACTATTCCCTCTTTCTGAAACCAAGAAAGGAAGCTGGATACCATCCTTGAAAATGCAGTGGATATAGATGCAAATTTACTTGAGTATGTCCTCACATAATTTGAACTTCATTACAATGAAGCTTTTGCAGGATTTTAATGTGCTGTCTTGCCTTTGGTGAGAAATCTGTGGCTGTGTCCTGACGTTACTGCCCTGGACCATTGTGATGAGGGTCAGGGTTGGTGGTTCCCCCTGCACCCACTTTGAGCCAGATCAGCACAGACATAGCACTCCTCTCCCAGCAGGGCTGAGTCTATGTTTGTCCCCTAGCTTTTATTACATTTTTGCCCTTTTCCTGAAGGAAGCACAGAGCCTGCTGGGACACCAGGAAAATGGCTGAGACCAGCAAGATCTTCCTGATATGTTGGAGAAATGGTGCATGACACGACAGGCTCTCTATATAAAGAGGCTGATTTTCTTTATTGATTTTAATTTTAGTCTGAGTTTATTATCAGCAGGGAAGAGAAGGAAGCAAACAGGTTTCTGGGGAAGCTGACCACAGAGACACAAGCTGCCCTTGTGTGATTAATTCCACTCGTTTGTGCTGCACAGCCCTCCTGAGTCAGAGCCCAGCCTTCTCTGCCTCCATCAGCTCGTTTGATCCCCGGGACAGAAAAGCTAAAAATTCCCCAAACTGCCTTCAGAGGTGGAATTTCCTAAAAGAAAGTAAGTCTTTCATGTTGCTTTCATCCTCCTGTTAATCTACAGCATGATGCTGGTGTGAGGGACTGCAGCATCCTCTCAAACACATCGGTCTCTGGCTCTCTTCGCTGCAGCACACGATGGATGTGCAATGCTCCAAAATGCCTGCAGAGGGTTGCAACGCCTTGCAGACAAGAAGCTGCCTCCACTCGTGGTCACACCTAGGAAGGGTTTTCTCCCCAGGTCAGGCACAATTTCTGGTTCTTGACTTTCGAGAAGCACGGATGCTGTCGATGGGGGTTTGCTTTTGCATTCAGCACACAGTAATCTTTCATGGAGCTGAGGCACGGGGTGTCCTCAGATACTTTTAAAATGATAAAGCATTGACAAAAGGAAAGAAGACATGCTAGATCTGTTAGATGGTGTTCACAGTAAGGAATTCATTCAGCTTTGGGGTGGTTTTTTTGTGTTGTGTTTCTCTTTTGTATTCAGTAATCTTAGTATTCAAAGAAAATTACTTATTTGCAAGCATCAAAAGGAAAGTTGTGCCTTACCAAGATGAGAAGCACTTTGTATATGCAGAGATTAGAAGCAATTCAGATTGTGCTGTTGCTTAAAGGTTGGAATTGTAGGAGAGATGGTGAGCCACTCAGCATCACAACAGCAAACATCTTAACTTGAAGGTAATAAGGGGAAAAAATCACTGGCTGTATTGATCTTTCACTTTTATCTGGAATCAACAGGAAAAAATACATTTGAAACAGGTTGGGTTAAAGGTTGGGGAGACTTAACCATATTTCTCTCTGCTCCTCTATTGTGACAGGTCTTCATGACAGAGGACACCCCTTCAGCACACTGTGTGGAGAGTGTCAGTCTGGCCTCACCCTTGCTATAATAGCAATTGTTCATGTAAATAGTCCCTGAGATCGAGGAATCACAGTTAATCAGTAATCCTCAAGCAAGGCAGTACTCACTGCTGCATGGGTGAATGCTGTGTGGAGTAATCTGGCAGCTATTTACTGATGGGTTTTCCAAGCCTCCATGCTCTCTTCAGCAAAGTTTCCCAGCTTGCTGGTGTCTCACTGCTGACCACTGCTGGCAATCGTGCTGCTGTTTGCTCCTTGCTCCCCACTCGGAATCCTCAAATGTGAAGAAAAAAGCTGCAGTGCAAGAAGTGGTAAAATAAACTGGAGTCATTCCATATCTCCTGTCTGGGAAGCTGAGCCACTGCTCTGCTCGGAGCAGCAGCCCTGCCGCCGGAGATGGCAGGAGCAGTGACTCAGTGGGCACCACTCTTCCCTCTGAGTCAATCCTCCAACTACGATTTAGTCCCAAGGAAGCCTGAAAAATGAGACATAGCTCAGAGGGCCTGCTTTTCCCTTTGTGAGAGGTAAAAGCAGTAAATTCCAACTTTAGTTTATTTCTGACTTTCAGAATAAACTAAAATTTGTTTAATCTAAAGTTGTCATTGAAATCCTTCAGGAAACTTTACTTTTCTTACCATTCTCTGATGAGGAAAAGCCGCAGAATCTGAGGCTGTTTAGTCTAGAAAAGAGAAGACTAAGGAGGGACCTCATTAACACTTATAAGTACCTAAAGTGGAAGTCAGGTTGATGCTTTTTTCTATTGTCTTCAGTGACAGGATGAGGAGTAATAGACGTAAAACAGAACACAAAAATTTTCATTTAAACACAAGGAAAAACTTCTTTACTGTTGAGGTGAGAGACCCCTGGCACAGGCTGTCCAGGGAGGGTGTGGAGGCTTCTTCTCTGGAGGTTTCCAAACCCCATGGCGCACGTTCCTGTGTGACTTGATCTGGACAGATCTGCTTTAGCAGAGAGTTGGACTTGATGATCTCTAGAGGTCCCTTGCAAACATAAACATTCTGTGATTCTGGGATTCTACACACCCAAATAAAATCTGATTTGTTCTGGACACAGAAGATTTGGGCTTAGTTGTGAGGCAGGTAGACGCTAAGGAACAACTGCTACATATTTTCTAAAGACAAACTCATATTGGGCTAAATGCAGAGAAAAGCAAACTGCGGTATTAAGGTACAGTACAGAAGGTGGCACAGGAGGTAGACCCACATGCCTCTGAAGCTCTGCTCTTAGCACTGTGTAATGCTATAGCTCTGTTGAGTTTTGTAACCTGGATGCCACATGAACTGTATCAAGATTTGCTTCCCATTTCAAGCCAAGCCACATTGTTGAGAGTGAACAACTGTTTTGATATTGAAGGTACAATTGTTCTGCGTGGCTCAGTATCTATAAAGAAACAAGACAAAGCTATTGTCCCTGGGAGCTCAGAGTGTGCCTGGTTGGTCTGATATCTTTTCTCAAGCAGCTCAACATTAGGGCAAAGGTGGTTTTGTCAATCCAATCTGACCACATTGCCAGGACCGAGGCAGCTGGTGTGAGGCTAGCCTGTGATGCTCTGGCTGCCTGGGGTGTCTGCCTCATCAACAGCCTGGCTACCCAAAGTGGCTTTGCATAAACAGGAAGAGCGGTTTTGATCAGAAGAACCAAGCTCAACTAATAAAATAGGTGATTTCATTCTCCACGTTTGTCCATTGCAGAGCTGCATCATGTTGCAGAGTGCTGTAGGTAATGATGCAGCTGAGGCAAGGCAAGGCGTGAGAATATTCATCAGCATAACTTTTACGTGTAGGAACTGTTGGCAAGGATAAGGCATGTCTAACAATCACAGAAAAGCATCCCTGCTGAAAGACTCAGGAACAATCCCTTGACTGCCTCTTCCTCTCCAGACACCTCCACCTGTGGGCTGATCTCCCCTCCTGTTGTGCACCACAATCTGTGTCTCCTTTGGAACTTTTCTTTTTTGCTCCCAAGATTTTCTAAGGTTTGCATATGAGAAAGTTGCACTCACTGTGCCTGAGAAGACAGCAATCTAATTCTCTATATACCTTCTTGCCCTGCCAGCTGCAGCACTGATGTACAGCGGGACTTCTTATTTGTGCAGCTTGGCTGCAGCCTGGCCACCTGTGCGTTATGGGTGCAGGCAACCATTCAGCTTTGAAATATGAGTGCACAGAGTTCAAGGAGATATGGCAAGATGCAATTTGACCTCTACTCAACAAACCATGCTGTCCCTCTGGGAGGGAGTCTGACCTATTTTCTTTTTACCTTACGCCTTTTAGAAAAGCTCTGCCAGTCCTTATTTTTTTTTTTTTTCAAGCACTGAGTCACTGGCTCAAAACACCATTGGCTTTAGAGCAAACATTCTAAGGGTAAGACAGTAGGCAGGTTTTACAGAGAGTGAGGGATTCCAGTGCTCCAGATCCAACACCACATTTTGTACTGGAAAAGTTTTACCTCCATGAGAAAAAGGCAGATCCAGCCTCACCAAAGAGCTGCAGGCTTGTGCTCTCTCTGCTCAAAGCAATTGGGGTTGGTGCAAAACCACTTGCACCCTCAGGAGGAAGAGTGTTGCCCAGAAAAAGGGACAGACTACTGAGCATCACTCTCAGCACTTGTGCATGCTGTTACCACACCAGATACAGCAGGAGGAAGGCTAAGGGCCTCAACTCGTCTCTCTGGTGTGATGAACTGTATTTTAAGACTTGGAAGTCATGGCAAATTTTGTATTGCAGATGTTCCCACACACCTTGGTGCTTTGGGGATCTGTCAGCAATCAAAGCTGGTTTTGTAACACTCTTGGCTCACTGACAGCCTGAACCTCCTGCAAGGTCTTTCCACAATATCAGCAGATCATTGTGTAGGAACAGGTTGATACCTGTTGGGATATATGGGGAAAATTGTGAGGGTGACGGAACCCTGGCACAGGCTGCCCAGGGAGGGTGTGGAGGCTCCTTCCTTGGAGGTCTTCAAGACCAGCCTGGATACGTTCCTGTGTGACCTGATCTAGGTGGATCTGCTTCTGCAGGGGGATTGGACCAGATGATCTCTAAAGGTCCCTTCCAACCCTGCCATTCTATGATTTTATGAACCTTATGAGAGCTCAGCTAATTCCTGATGAAGAACAACAATAGACACTTACAGCAGTCTGCCACCCTACCCTGGAAAAACATGCAAGCCCCTGCATCGCTGCCCTGATAAACACACACAAGGGATGGGAGCATGCCAGCTCCTGGCAGCGTGGTTCACGAGGGCAAATTCACTCCCTAGTGCCACTCAGGATATTTTGAGGTACTACAGCGAGCTGAGGGGGGTTTTGTCACAAGGGAGATGAGGCCCTTGCACTGGCACGAGCCCTTTGCTAGAGATTGTCTCTTCTGCACCCTGTACCTGGATTCTCACTGGTGTGCCACCAAAAGTATCTGCTCTTAACTTTCTAGAGTTTTGTTGTTCTTGTTTATGTTTCACAGTTGAGGCAAGAAGGGAGGGAAGGAAAAGTCCTATCCTCTTCTGACACAAAACATCATCTGGCCTGAAAAAAAAATCGCATTTGCAGGTACTAGAATTAATGAAATCTGACTTCCTGATGATATGTCTCTCCTGGCTGGTTATCATCTGAGCATCTAAGGAGGATGAAAAATCCAGTTATTTTTTTTTCCCTGTGGCTAAAGGAAATTATTTGAGGGTTTCTTCCCAGGTTTTCCCTCTGAAGTGCAATGAATCCCAAGTGCATCTCACTGCAGTCAGCACATAGATGGCAGCGGTTCTGTGAATGTCCCCCATGACCTGTGGGAAGAAAACAGTTTCTGACACAGTTGCCTTCGATAGGGGAGGGTGTCCCAGTAACATCCATTGCTCTTGCAGAGAAAGCATCTGCTTGGAAACAAGGGGAAGAAAAGTGACCCAGAAGAGGCATCATCAGGCACAAAGGTGCTTGGAAGGTCTGTGGGTTGTGGCTCCTTTCCCGACCTCCCCACCCCGCCTTGTCAAAAAAAAAGGAGGAGAAAGGGAACATAATACTATAAATATTATTAAACTATAGTAACATTTTAAGAAACTAAAGTGTTAAAAACACTCAAGTGCCTCAAAAGGCCCACTTATGGTGTAGAGGTAGCTCTGTGGAGGTGATGTAGAGGCTGCTGCAGCCACATATCCAGGTGTGGACATCAGCTGGCATGAGAGATGTGCCCTCCAAAGGGCACCTGTATCCAAATACAGATGTGGTGGCAGGGATGGCCTTTGGAAAGGAATTTTGCTGTGTGTCAGCTCACAAGCCACTTTGCAAGGGTGAAGGTGCCAAGAGTAGGTGAGATTATTACCTTGTTTCCAGCCACGGCATTGTTTCCTTCTGTGCCATGTTTGCTTTGCAGCAATTGACCTCCACAGTGGTCCATATTTGCCTGCCAAATACTCCTCCTTCCCTTGGCTATGGCTCACACAAGACCCCTGCATTAATATGGCTAAAACTTCAGTAATAACTCTTTGCTCTTAGCACTACAGTGGGGATTTACTGAACTCACCATGTCCTGTAAGAAACACCACAATACTGAAAGATATGGAGAGGTTCTTTTTAAGAAACAAAGCCACCTCATTTTCACAGAAACGCTGCAGAAGGATCAAACAATTTCAAAATTGCCATTTAGCCATAAAGAGATCAATGAGTAGGCATAAATTTAGCCAGTAGCAGCAAAGGCTGACCAACACAAGCCTGTCTGAATCATATAAAACTTCAATATTGGTGTGAGGAATCACTGCCCTCCTGTTGTAATGTTTCTCTTAGCAATACTTGGAATAAGACCCTTGCAAAAGGCAAGGGCATGACGTCTCATTTAAATAATTATTTCAAATAATGTTGCTAGCATAATTTGTATATTTGCAGTGGTTCTAGGACAGGAAAAAACAGAGAGAAACACCTCTGGCCAACAAAAAAAAAACAAACCTTGAAACTAAAATACTTTGTTTTGAGTGGCAGGTTGCTGTTATAAGAGGGGGTTGAGCAGAGTTGCAGCATGGATTCTGTTACTCATAGGAAAAGCTGGTTACTTAAACTGTGAACTGATTCACTAAGTAGTGAGTGAAAACTCTTTTTTTTATTAACAGTAATTGTCAGAAACTAGGGGTAAAATGCCATATATATCTGGAAGGCACTTCTGATATCCTGCTTGTAGCTAACTGTAGTGCATGGAAGGATTATTTTTGTGTTCCAGCTTCATCCCATTAGCCCTTGTCCTGTTGCTAGATAAAATAGAAAAAAGGGATGCCGCAATCTCCTGATACCCACCATTTAGATATTTGTAAAAATTAATAAGATCTCCCCTCAGTCTCCTCTTCTGTAGACTAAACAGCCCCAGCTCCTGCATTCTTTCCTCGTGTGAAAGATGTTCCAGTTCCCTGATCATCTTGGTGGCCCTGCACTGGACTCTCTCCAGCAGTTCCCTGTCCCTCTTGAGCTGAGGAGCCCAGAACTGGACACAGGACTCCAGATGAGGCCTCATTAGGGCAGAGTAGAGGGGGAGAAGAACCTCCCTTGACCTGCTTGTTGACAGATCCGCCATCGCCACACTCTTCTTGATGCATCCTAGGATGCATCCCAGGATGCTCTGAAACAGAACAAAGGCTTCAACAGGGAGGGGGAGAGCTGTGATCTGCAGGATCATTTGGCTGACCAGAACTAAGAACAATAGTTGAGCTTAACAAGGACATGTGTGCATCCATCTTGGTCTTGTGCAGGCTGCTGGCTGAGCCTCTTGTGGGTCAGAGAAACAGACTTGGCCAGAGGAAAGCTGTATTGGATGGTGGGGAGAAGACTGTTTCTTAACCTGAAATTTTTTGCACGTGATCTGGAATTTAGGTGGGAGCTCCAAGGTGAAGATGAACACGTGAAGTTCTCACTGTTCTTCACTCAGGATGAAGACTTGGAGGCAGGCTAATGGGCAGTAAGATAACTTCAGCTATACTCCATTAACATGAAAAAAATATGGCTGGATGAGCCTGAACCATGACAGCCCCATCCTCAGTGAAGGGCAGAGAAGCTCCAGTTGATATCTGAGAAATTTCTGAAGACCAGGGTATCTTTTTATTTATGTACACAGAGCTCTCTCTTTTTCCTGTACCAAAAACCTTATTGATGTCTTACCATCCAGCTGTTTCTGTGATGTGGTAATTATTTTTTGAGGTGTAAGCTGAGGCAGTCAGAGCTAAACCGCAGTTTGCAGAGGCTGGGTTCATCAACCTGTCAGAAATCCCACTCTTTTACTGACAGCTGTGTGTGCAACACACATGGCGTGAGAGCAACCCCAAGGTAAAGCTGAGAGGGGTCCTGCAACCAGCCTGGGGCTCCAAAACCAGCCTGGAACAAGTGACACACTGGCATGTTATTTGAGGAACTCCAGAACATTTCTCTGTGCTGCTGTTTCACAACAACCATACTGAGTCTCACCTCTCCAGCAAGGGGAACAGTTACTAATGGAATGACTTTGGGCCCTTCACTACAAGAGAGACATTGAGGTGCTGAAGCATGTCCAGAGATTTGCAATGAAGCTGGGGAAGTGTCTGGAGCACAAGTCTGATGAGGATCAGCTGAGAGAACTGAGAGAGTACGGCCTGGAGAGGAATGGAGACCTTACTCTCAGCAACTCCTTGACAGGAGGCTGTAGTGAGTTGGGGGTTGGTTACTTCTCCCAAGTAATGAGCAATAGGAAAAAACGACCTCAAGTTGTGCTAGGGGCGGTTCAGGTTGGAGATTAGGAAGAAATCTTTCCCTGAGAGTATTGTTAGACATTGGCACAGGCTGCCAAGGGAAGTGGTGGAGTCTCCCATCACTACAGATATTGAAAAGCCGTGGAGCTGAGGGACATGGTTTAGTGATGGTCTGGGCAGTCTGAGGTGAGTGGTTGGACTTGATTCTTAAAGGTCTTTTCCAAACTAACAATTCTACGATTCTATGTGAGCTGCGTGGCTGCCACTCACCTGCAGCAATAGGTAGGGACCATCCCCTTCAGGGAAGCAGCATCACCTCCAGCACCACAAGCTGTGATACTCAGTTCCACTTTGCACCAGGGGTATCCCAGCTGTGGGCTGATAGGGATAGAGCAGCGACAGCCTCTTGGTGATGCCAGTGGGGCTGCCAGCCCTCCCCTCCTCCCCCCAGTGAGACACGGTGCTTGGCCTTGGTCCCAGGGTTCTTAATCAGCCTCCTGACCTTCAGGGATAATCACAAGCTACTACCATGCATGAGCAGTTTGGAAGTTTGAGTAGTTTAGTAATTAAAGAAGCACTAAGCTCTGGACCACAGATGCATTACGTTGTGTGATTCCCAGACAATTTCATTGTCTTAACACTGCATTTTTCAACCAGGCTTCAGACAAAGTACTCATGGAGATGCCTTGGGCACCTTAAGAGACTATGCAAGCCCACTTGAACACCTCAGGGAAATGCCCAGCTGCCCACTGGCCAGTGAAGAAGCAGGAGCAGTAACCTCTGGTACAGGATGTGTGGTCAGCACTGAGCTGGGCACAGATGAGTTACAGCCGTCGTGCTGCTCCCAGCCCTCTACTTCCTGCTTCACTGCTAATCCTGTTTGTCTAAATGAGAATATGACTATTTTCTGTACCCATTCAGCATCAAACTTTTGCATATGGCTTTCAGGAAAATGTAAACGTGCTCCAGGACTAGGGCTGAAAAACTGGACAGAAATAGAAAAACTGTATAGAAATAGCCATGCTAGAGAAACCCTTGGAGTACAGGGGCTGAAACAGTTAGATCCAGGCCATCCAGAGGCTACTGACTTTATAAATTATTTTTAAGAGATGTAGAGCAGCTTTCTACTTTTCAGGAAACTGTAATTTACAGATTGGTGACTTTTTCACTGAAAAGTTTCAAAGTGCTTTGTACTTTAGTGTTTTAAAGAGAGGTGACTTTTTTTTTTTTTCCTGTTTGGAGGATGTTGTTCTGTTTTTTTCAGAGACTTGGACCTAAATGACAAATTGTGTTAAGTACACAGGAACCACATATCCTAAAGGCAGCTTACGCACACTTCACAGTGGAACCTGGATGTCTGCTTGTCAAATCTTTATTCATCCATTTCATATTTATAACCATCAACTGAGAATGACACGACCACCTTGTCCCAACAGTTGGAGAGAAAGTATGGGCAACTTGGTCAACAGCTGTGCCTGAGGGTGCTGCGTGTATCGGTACAGGAAGAGCCCTGCAGCAGCTCCCCCGACATTTCAATTCACTGGATACAGAAGTGCTTTGCCAGGACTATGCCCTGTGCTTTGTAATAAAGGAGCAGAAAGGAGTACAAAACAAATGAGTGAAAAAAAAAAAAACAAGAAATGCAATTTAGCCTCTGCTCTTTTAGGGTAGAAATTGGTCCCAGCACCAGATGACAAAGAATATGGGTCCTTCCTGTGAGACGTGATCTAGGTGAACCTGCTTCTGCAGGGGGGTAGGACTAGATGGTCTCTAAAGATCCCTTTCCAAGCCCTACCGCTCCATGATTCTATAATCTACCAGCACAGGCAAGGGAACCAGAAGAGGAAGAATATTAAGATTGAGGCAAAAAAGGAGAGAGTTGATAGAAACAGAGGACAATCTGCAGGGAAAATACTTACATACATCTGCTTTAACTGAAGAGGCTGAAACAAATCAGCTCCTGCTCAAGGAAATATATATCTTCTCATTTCGCTGTCTTCACTGGGCAGGAGCTCTGTGTCACACTCCATAACCCAGCACAAAGTGTTCTGGCAAGAGGTCCTGCTGCCTTTGTTGCACCTCTGGCATCTCACAACCCCTGCAGGCAGGAGTGTGTGAGGACCCCCTTCCCCCACAGAAATAAAAAGCAAAGTTTCAGGATTCTAAAGGTAACATTTTATTTAAAAACAAAATAAAATAAAATAAGATAAAATAAATCAATGTAGAACAGAGATGTAACCATGGCTCAAGTGTTCATTGACAAAACTAATATGCACGGTCTTAATACATTTTGTATGGAAACAACTTAAAAAGCTGTAAAATACTCTTCAGAAAGGGGGATTCACAGCCCTGCTTTTAAGCCTTCATGTTCTCTAATATTGTCCTCCCTGGATTAATTTCTTATCCTTCCCCAAGAGAAAGTAAGAGACTTGCTGGTCACAACCTTCCCCCATCAGGGACAGAAATGAATGATCATAAACTCAGGACAAGAAGGATACCCCAAAACAGCCACAAGTCTTCGCATGAATTGACATTTACAGATCTAAAAAGAATGGTTATAATATCACTGTTTCAAGAAGCTAACAAGTGAATGAAGTTACAGTATCGATACTTTAATGGAATTTCTGTTTAAGATCTGTTGGAAGTAAATTTCCTCCAACACTTGAGTGTTTTACAAAACACTTCCATAAAATTTGAATACTTTTTTTTTTTTGGATAGCTGGCAAGGAGAACTGAAGACTTAAAAGCAGTCAGGTGAGTTGTTTCACCTCACAGTTTAGAGTATATCTACAGTTTCAGAAGCAATTACAAGGAGCACTTTTTCTCCCTCACACTCCAGCAAGAACGGAAATCAATCCCCTCAACCTAAGAGGTTTTTTTTCAGCCACCTAGAAAGGGCTATTGTCTCTCTTTTGACCACTCTAGTGCAATTTACAGTTTCCACCAAGGAGACGTGCAGAGCTGCCCCTCCTCTATATCCATCATTTGCTTCAGATTTGTTGTAGCGTAATCCCAGATGAGATGCAGCGTTTGATCCTCTGAGCTGGACAGCTTTGCATGAAAGGCAGTAATACAGTCAAAGGTCCCACTTCATAGGCTCTCCACATTCCTTGAACAGGTATGTCAGCTCCAGGGAAACAAGAGACAAGTCAGTGTAGAGCACTGTTTTGCAGTATGTAGGCTGTTGGGTAAGCTTGCAAGGCTTTAGAAATGCTCAATGCAAATGAGAAAAAACCTTCAATTAAGGCCTTTGCAGCAGCTTGTCAGGTCTGATGCTGGCACAGAGCACTGGACCTCTAAAGTACCACTAACTTCCAGCTGCAACACATGTGCTGCCTGTAAACCAGAAGATGCATGCCAATGGTCAGTGGTAAAAGAGGGGTGGGGGAAAAGTCCACTAACTGCACGGGGTGTCTGTTGTATGGTGACAGTACTTCAAACCATGATAACATGTCGTGACAGGGGCAGCAGCATCATGTGTCCCATAACAGCAGTTAATGCCAGATCCAGGCACACGGCTTAGGTAAAGAGCACTGAACTGCTGAAAAGGGGTCCCAGCTTCAGGAACTTCACATGATTTTAACCTGAGCAGACACTTTGTTCCCAGGTTGAAAGCTAACCACCCAGTGCAGCTGCAGCACAGCCACAGCCAACTTACACCTGGGCAGTATCATGTGCGTACAGTCAGGATCTGCTTCAGTTCTCAGAGCTGGATGAATGTAGCTCTTGATGGGCAGTAAGCAGTGTCCTCTTCATTTTGCCATTTGAAATGTGGAGTTGAAAACAACTGTACTAATCCAAAGGACTGAAAGACAACCTGGTCTCAAGCAGGTAACACAGACATCACGGTCGTGTGATGATGGAACAGGATTCACCTTGCTTGTTACTTTGTCTTCATGAGCACAGCATCTTTGAGCCCACAGACTTAAGGCATAAGTTCAGTTCTTTCCATTTACCTGAATGGATGTTTTCTGGCAATCAGACACTGTCTCATTTACAGTGATACTCAACAGGTTTGTTTTGATGCCAGAGATAAAGTCTGTCAGCAACACTACCAAAATTTTGGCAAAATTTCAAGAAGTTGTAAACATAACACTTCCCCTTTTCAGTTGGCAGCATTTTGAAGAGACAAACACAGTAAGACACACAAAGATTTTGCTAGATGTTGACCAAATAACCTGTGTTTTCACGTGATAAAGTAAGCAGTTGTTTACATCAAAGTAAACCTGTAAACTGCATGAAATTAAAGTTTGTGCTATTTGGTGATCACAGTATTTTAGAGTTAAATACTTTAAATTCTTTGTTACATTCCTGGCACCCAGGACAAAAAAAAATATATTTAAATATATATTTCATGTAGGCAATAGATCCTTTGCATATTTATCTTCTAAAAATTATTTTTAATAGTNTTTCCCCAAAACTATGTAAAGAAATTATCTGTTTCACTTCTGTAAAGCATCAATTTCCACAATATTATTGAAGCTCACAAACTACTGAAATGGAAATACCCTCTTCTTCAACAACAAAAGTAGCAATTCCATAGAAAAAACCTACAGCAACACTCATCAGTTGTTTTAACCTGAGCATTTGGCCTACTTAGAGTAGCAGCTTTGGTTTTTCTTTTCCCCCCACATCATGCATGCTCACACCCACACATCCCTGTACATAGGTGGTACAAGCACACACCTCCAGACACACGTAGCGCTTCCCAGGTGCTTCAGTCAAGTGGGAAGCCATGTTGACAATAATTTAACTATACTAAGTAGACACAGGCAAACACCTTAAGGCAACCACTGCAATGGGGGGTTAAAGTTGCTTCAAAACAAACCAGAAGATACATGTGCTTCTTTCATCCTCCAGAACAACGTGGGTTTTTTTTCTGTTTTGTGCAAATTTCTAAGCTTTCTACTGCTTAAGGCAAAGAGTTTGCATTAACAACAAAGGTCAGAAAACGGCCTTACATCAATCTAAAAGCACTTACATTTGCTACAATATTTTCTTAAAATGTGCACAGCTTCACAGTAAAAGTACCGGGTCCCTAGCATCTACTGATACAATTACTTCAACAGACAAACATAAATCTTGAAGGTAAGGCAACAGAAAAAGTAGCTTGACATACGCAAATAAGCAACATTGTTAATAACAAAAGTAGTTAAGTCTGCTAATACTGAATCTTTTGTAAAATTAAAGTTTGATAATAATTTTTAGAATCTAAGAGCAACTAATCCTATATCTTAAATAAATAAGCTTCAGGTTATTCACATGTCCTGGTCCATGGATGACTCTGCTCGCTGTTGCTCAAATTCTCCTATTAGTCTCTTAATATGAGACAGCTTTTGGTGGAGATACTCGTATCTGCATTTCTTTTGATGGTAGCTGGGGCTAGACTGTAAGGATAAGAGAAAGAAAATCAGGGCATGAAAATATTTCTGTTCTCTGCTTAAAAATAGCCTTGAGCCAGTCCAGTGATTACTACCTCGCTCACATCTGATGCTACACATACCTGTTTTAACTTCTGATACTCTTCTAAGATTTCAGCACAAAGAAGCTTGAAGAAAAAAGAAGCAAAACATGAAGAAAACATGAAAAATGTTTCTCCACTACCAAAATATGCAAATTTATGTAAAGCACTAAAAACACACTCAGTTTTACTGAAGCTATTTTCTTATCCATGAGCCACTACTCTCCTGAATTGCAAAAATAACCCCCCAATCACTCAAGATCTGCAATTCAACCTGTAAACCAGCAACAAAAGGAGTATGTGTTTGAAGACTACCTTTGACAAGCCACTCAGCTGCTGCGCATTCACAGACAGCTGAAACAGCTGGGGTTTGAAGGCTGAAGAACTTTTTGCAAGGTTTTGCCAAGCCTCAAAAGCAAGAGATAACCCACTCTTAAGCAAATTTTGCAAGGTGTCCTTTTGTCTGGTTGAGCAGTACCAGCGATTTTAGAATACAAATTCTGCTCACAAATTCATCCTCAATCTGGCCAAATCATCAGGTTTTTATTACCCTTCTCTGATAAATTATATGTAGGATCAGCAACCTGTAGGATGAATAAGTTGTGTCTAGGTTTAAATGTACAGAATCATAGGGAAGAGAGGTTTAGGAAAGCTCAGAGATTATTGTTGCTGGTTTCCAACCTCCTCCATCAGTGTAAGAGCCTCCCCTCACCTAGCCTGTGTGCTGAGGCAGCTGGGACAGACTCAGCCAACCTGGTAATCCCAGCCATGCAAACACTTACTCTGTCTCAGACATTGAACCTGGCACATTTTACAACCCCACCAATATAAATTAATGGAAGAGTCTGCCTGTGCTGCAAATGTGTACTTTTGAAAAGGACAGAAGAGAGATGAAACACATCCTTCACAGTTCTGTCCTTCTTTACCTGATATTCGTTGGTGTCTGGGGAAAGAAGCTTCCATTGTTCCTCAAGATGCTTGAACCTCCTGCTGATACTTTCCAATTGACTGTGCAAGTTCAGGTATTCATCATACTCTGCATTGAAGTCATTCTGGTAACTCTGGTGCTGCTCAGGTGAGACTATAGCTTTGTATTTTCTAATGGAAAAATAAGCACATGTGCAGTTTTACATCATGGACATGGGGAATAACAAGCATAGACACCCAAGTTTTAAGTCAGTTAACTATGTGATTGACTGCTTCTACTGGTAAGCAAATATGTTCCAAGAGAGTATATTTCAGTAATTATAGAAATAAATCATATTTTTCTGGCAGTTATTTGCTAATATTTTACTTTTTAGGGGTTTTATTTGGGAAAAAAAAAGTGTAGCACCCTGAGAAAGCATTATCAATCATTCAAACAGAAGGACCAATAGCGGCATCAGCTTCAGTGAGAGAAGAGAAATTGCTAGATTAAAATCTCTTTCTATGAAGGGACAGGTTAATTAAGTTACATGCACTTTTGAAAACTCATTTTCATTACTTTTTTTGGAAGGGACTGCATTTATGGAATTGGATGCAGTTTGGTTTTTGGCTACACTTGTGCCTACTTAACAGCAAAGTATGGTTAATGATAACATTTGACTATTTTAGTGAACAGCAGTTCCATTGCTGTCTATTCAAACATAGCACTTGCAATTCAGCAACAAAAACAGACCACACGGAATCCCAAAACAAATCAAAACTAACCCATCACATCACCTCCTATAGATGGTAAACCCCAGCAACACTTAAAGCCACTGCTGTGATCAAAATTTCGCTCATTCCCCTTTCCCTCAAACCAACACGAGCAAATTTAACAAGCAATGCACGTGGAAATGTGAGTAATAGATATGGTTTTTCACTGAAGTCACACCAATACTTCTTCTCCTAGCTTAAAGATCTGGTTCTCTTTGGATGACACAGGCACCTCCACACGAGGACAAACCCTTCAAGCCACTCTAAGATTAATTTTAATGAGCAGTCAAAACTAAGTAAGTAAAAGTCTGTACCAATACAGGCAAGAACTTTTGTCAGTGATGCATCCCAGGCCAGATGCAGATGACTTGAGTCCTAGATAGCTTTTATAACAAAATTACAGATGCTTTTCAACATTTTGAGAGGTACTTGTGAAGTGACAGTGTGCAGTATTGGCCTAGGCACAGTTTCATCCCACTGCAAGAGTCCTAGCACAGGACAAGAACCCAGCAAAGGGCATGCAAAGTAAGTGTGTCTAGAGGAAGAAATGAGAGTGGAAGTGGGGAGAAATGTGGATCTGTTTTGTTTTTCTAGATTTTGCTTAAAAACCTTGAGTTCCTTTACTCTGATAATCTGTGTATTAAGATGGAAAGTACCATTATGCTAAAGCTGTGATTATACTCATGAATTATGTAGCATTTAAAGGCAGGAAGAGAAGCTGAGATAGACAACCAAAGTCCTCCAAACTGGATCAAATTGCAGGCACTCTCACGTTTCAGCCTTTCTGTAATGATCAGGCAGCTGTCTGAAACAGCACGACCTATTTTTTTTCCAGGACACCATGGCCACTAGATTATCTGCAAGACTGTTCCAGATGTTGCTCCTTCCACAGGGAATTTTTACTGAAGTTTTTAAGTCCAATCAATCAGAACTAAACCAACTCCATGAAATCCTGCACAAAGTACTTTCTATGTAGGTTTCTGGTTTTTTTTTTTAACTTTTAGCAATGCCTAACTAATTAATCTAATATTAGATTGCATCATTTAACTATATAAGTGAGGTCCTCAGTATCCCTGCCTTCAGATGAGTAGGAACCACACAGCAAGATGAGGAAACAAATGTAGGTTTGAGCTCTTGGCCTAACACATGAAGTACTAAACTTCTCCCCTGCAGTGACAGACTTACTTGCAGTCTTTCCAGGGAACACCACTAACACCACCTGCTTCAAACACAGACAGAAGATGCACCACAGTTCAAGTGATACAAGGAGGCCCAGCCTTCCTTGCTGACATTGCTTTTCTAACAGAAGCTGTTGAAGGTGGCAACTGGCAAAGTTTTGGTAGACCCTTTCCTGCCCTCCTTCACTGCAAACGTGACTAGGGGGCTCAGCTGCACTGCTGAGATGTGTCAGGGTCACCCTGGTTTTACCTGTCCTGCTTCTTATTTCAGCTCTGAGTGCTGAAGGGTCATGAAAACCTTCTAAAACTTACTCTTACAACTGAGGAAAGAGCTTCAGATTGCTCCCCACTCTGCCCCTCAACAAAAAAAAGGGCACTTTGACAAGAAATGCAGGCTGCGCTGACCAAGTTATTCCAATTATTCCACTGCAGCCTCTGTCAAGTTTCACATTTTTTTAAAAAGAGTACTGGTAAAAGAGCACGGAAAAAGGCCAGACATTGGACATTTGCAAAACCTGTTTCACTGTTTTACAACACTAAAGAAAAATATCTCTGATAGAAAAGTTTCAATATTCTAAAAAAGTATTTAGGCAACCACACAGTTTTGTTGTTAGAGCTACTTCATTTTAAAAAAAGTTCTTTATCACTTGTCGTGGATGAAGGACTTTTTCATATAGCACACCTTTTGAGCATGTTAATCTCATGTGCAACAACTCCTTAAGCAGCTAAAATTAAACTTACTGGAAAGTCCTTTTTCAACTTTACAGACTGCAACACGCTAGTCATTGTAGACATGTAACATTTCACATGAAAGTTTAATGTGTTTTTATCTGGCTTCGCAGTCAACATTAAGCAGCTGAAACTTAAAATGTGAATTGAGGTTTTTTCAATTTTCTCTGGCTCTTTTGGTCTGTAGTTCTATGGTGAAATTGTATATTTTGTTGTAGCTTTGAGTTAGTTGGTGGCCTTTTTACATCAAAGTTTTAGAAATAACTTTCATATGTAACTCCTGTCAGCTCATATATAGGATTTGTAATGCTCCAGTTTAAAATCTGCTATCCTCCTCCTTCCCCACCCTTCCAGCTTAGATACTCTAAGTAGTGAATACACAAGACAGACATTCAAATTTATGTATTCAGTATTTTAGCATTCAGTTTGCCTCATCTTTAAAAAGAAAACGGTGCACTTTCATGTTCCGTTTTCATTGTATTCTTGAAGAAGAATGGAATTAAAAGTTTTGTTTTCTAAAGTACATTCAAATTCTTTTTAACACTTCTTTTCCGCTCACAATAATTAAGAGACAGCCTCAAGGTTTAAAACTTGCAGATACACAAACAAAGCTGTTGGCTTAAAAGAACTTATTGTTTTTAAATGGTATTTTGGTAAATTTTCAGGTTTGTAGCTAAATGAGTGTTTATTTTATAGATTTTTTTTAAATGGCTTCAATAAGTGGCAAGAGGCTTAATTGTTACTTTACTCACATGAAGTAGTCTGGTTGTTCACTTGTTGATGGAGGATCTGTGGAGGCAGTGCAAGTTTGTTTAACTCCTACAGAAAAGCAGAATTGTGATAAACAGATTTTTAATATTGCCAAACAATACTGACCTGACAGCCTTAAAAAAAAACTTTAGAGATTTATTTTCACAGTAAATTACCTGGAATAAGCTCTAAAAATTAATAATAGGGCTCACACAATCTTCTCTAGAGTAGGCAGCGCCAGGGTTTAGAAAGAGGGCACAGCTACTTTATTCTACACGTTTTGTGCTACCGCAGTGTTAATCAGAGGTCAGCTTTTCTTATTTGAAGACACGATGTGACATCTGCACAGTAATTCAAGTTATGCAGCAACAGATGTAGCTGCACAAAAGGTG
>WBNH01008304.1:8788-29462 GCA_013401255.1 Urocolius indicus
CTCTTCTAGCCAGCCAGTTATGCACTCACAGAAGGCCATGTTGACTCTCCCTGACAACAATCTTTTCCTTCATATATTTAGTTACAACATTCAGATTGAGTTTTTCCATCACCTTTCCAGGGATGGAGATGAGGCTGACCAGTCTGTAGTTTCCTGGGTCATCCTTCCTGCCCTTTTTGAAGACTGGAGTGACATTGGCCTTTCTCCAGTCCTCAGGCACCTCGCATGTTTTCCATGGTTGTTTGAAAATTATAGAGAGAGGCTTAGCAATCACATCAGACAGTTCCCTCAGCACTCTTGGATGCATCCCATCAAGAATCATTGACTTATGAGCCTTAAGCTTGGCTAACAAGTCTTTAACCTCTTCCTCTTCCACCCAGAGCAAGTCCGCTGCTGTCCAGGCCATCCTACTATCCTTTCTGGACTGGGCTTCCTGAAGGCCAGCCTTGGCCATAAAGACTGAATCAAACAAGGCATTAAGTAGTTCAGCCTTCTCTGCATCCTCTCTCACCAGGGCACCTTCTTTGTTTAGTAGCAGGCCCACATTCCCCTTTGTCCTCCTTCTGATGCTGATGCACTTAAAAAATGCCTTTATCGCATAACATTGCTATTCAGCTCTAAGAAGATCAGTTCTATGTTACTTTCTGCCAGTAACATCCATCTCTGTTTACGATTTACAGAAATAGTAGCAGGGATAGAACAGGTGAGAAAAAATCTTTATCTATTTCTCCAAGCCCAACATGCAGTTCCTCAACTCTTTTCCTTTTCCCCAGGATCTTTCCCTACTGAAAAAGTAAAGAAATGGAGAGGCAAACCAAAATTAAAATAACTGCCTTAGCTCTAATGTTAAGAAATTATTTTCAGTAAGGAGTTAGGTGGGAAAGCAACTCTTGCTTAGCTGTTTGGTTTCTGTCTCTCTTATGTGTAGTTTGCTTTGCTGAAGAGCTTTATTAATTTATTTATTAGTTTATTAACCTTTCTGTCAAAATATAGAACAAATAAAACACCTTGCATGGACATAAGAAGAGACTCCTGGTATAAGCAAACTTTATGAAAGTAGCACAATCGAAATATTAAAAATCACTTGAATCGTAGCAATCTGATTAGTTCTTGCATGTGTATCTGCCCTTACAGATACCTCTACAGTAATGGCTGCAGAGACAGTGGTGATGAAATCTATGCCCTTAAGATTCAGCAAAGATCACTTTATAGAGACTGGTTTGGAAAGAAGGAAAAGAATTTTCAAGAAGGCACATGGTAGCTCCATAGATAGTGAACTTTCACAAAAATATGTTAATGTAGGCTTTTGTTACTTGTTCTGTCAGTTTATGTAGGGATCAAGATGGATGCATTTTTCCTGTTGGTGATATTTTATTTTGATGGGTTTTTCAATTAATACACAGCTCACAAAGTCCAAGCAAATTTTCCAGTTGTCACCAATGAGCTTTTTACAAGACCTAGACTAAATTTTGCTTACTTACAGTTTATTGTAATGCCTAGATTTCTAGATTTATTGATGGGATAATCTGGCTAATAAGAAAGACCGATAATCAATTTACTAAAATGATTGCTAGTCAGTTCTACTATGACCTTAATTTTGATGTCTGTGAAGACAGCTTGATCAGCAGTGAGGTGGTATGTTGTAAAAACATCATTTAAATATAACTGTATGTTCATCTATGCAAACATTGTTTTGCAAGATGTAGACTTCTGAGGCTCCCAAAAGTCAAGGTAAATGGAATAAATGCCAAATTAACATTTTTAGGTTACTATTTCTTGCTGAAGTTATGAAGGTGTCCATACTTTATGTGATTAGGTGTGTCTTAGAGTTGACACATCACTTAAAAAAAGAATATAACAAAAGAAAGAAATATTGAAGAAATATTTTTCTTCATTGCAAAGCTTTTAGAATTGCTTTTGATTTGATGTAAGCTGTTATTCTTGAAGTTGTCACTTACTGTTATGGTTTAGGCCCATCAGGGAACAAAAGACCACGATTCGACTCAAGTACCAAAGACCTGAGAATTGATAAAGGGCACGGAGAGTTTAATTGCCGCTTAAGGTCCAGGACAAAACAGACAAGACTACTTGGCTTGGGGAAGTAAGCAGAAAATAATTGAATGAAATACGAACTAAACCAAAACCATAAAACATAACTAAAATAAAACAACGCAGAGTGGTACAAAGATGAAGAGTACAACCAGCCCTTTAAGATCATCTTCTCCCCACTCCTCCTGGCTCAGAGCCCTGATCCTGGGCTCAGAGCCCTGATCCCAGTGTTTTTACCTCCTCCTCCCTGGAACAGCTCAGGAGGACAGGGAGTGGGGATTTCAGTCAGTCTGTTTCTGATAGCTTCTGCTGTTTGTCTCTCCTCAGGGCGGGTGGGCTCCACACTAGTAGTCCCTGCAAGTCTGTGGGGTACCTCACACACATGGCAGCCCTGCACGGGCTACTCCAATGTGAATTTGTCCCAAAAGCTGTGGTTCCTTTCTGCCTCTCGTATGGATCTGCTCTGTGGCCTGCAGGCTCTCCAGCATGGGCCATGGCCGCCTCCTCACACAGTCTCTCGCCCATCCGGATGCACTCACCTGGAGCTGCTGGTGTCTCTCAGTCCTGCCATTGCCGTCCATAGGTTGCAGGGGCACAGCTGCATTCTCACCATGGCTTGCAGAGGGGTGTCTGGTCTTGTGCTCCTCCTTCCTTCCTCCTCCTCTGACTGTAGGATCTGCGTGGTCATCTCCATCTTGTATCATCCTTACATCTCCTGCAAGCACTTCAATTCCCATCCTTAAACAGTGATGTCAGAAATGCCAGATTGGCCTAACTGGGCCAAGAGCCAAGGGAGGGTCCAAAAACTTGCTCCCCCTGTACCAAGCAAAAGCAACTCCTTGTGAAATCATGACACTTACTTGTTGAAATTCAGAATAAAACATCCTTCAATTAGCTCAGTAGAGTTGTTCTGCTTGTTTGTTGTCCAGGCTGCACGAAACTAATACTCAGCCACCAAATTTTAGCTGTAATGTACATGCTTTATATCCCTGCTAGTATCACATTACTGCATTTAAGTTCTGTGATAAAAACCCCATTTGCAGCTCATGGAGAAGCACAGTGAGATAATGGCATGTGGAAGAGCCTAAATAACACTCTTCCTGCCTTCTCTCGTGCATTACAGGAGCCATCATACCTTTGAGGGAGTCTAGAGGCATCATAGCAGGAGTGAGCACCCTAACAATCCAGCAGGAGGAATGAGCTCCAGTCTCAGCCTCTCTAGACTGTCCTAGAATCACCTCAAATCCAGGAACAGGGGGACACCTCTGCCAGGCTCATTAACAACGACTCCAGAACACTTTGAGGAGATCACTGCCTGGGAAAGGGTCACATTGTGTGTGGTGGTTTAGCCCTGACTGGGTGCCAGGTGGCCACCAAGTCATTCTATCACTCCACCTCCTAGACTGAACAGAGGAAAAAGAAACATAGAGAAAGGCTGGCAAGTCGAGGACAAGAAGATCACTCAGCAGTTAGTATCATGGGCAAACATAGACTCAACTTGGGGCAAATTATTTGATTTACTTAAAAAAAAAAACAAAATAGACTAGGGAAAATAAGAAATAAATCCTGACTGTTAAAACACCTTCCCCCACTCCTCCCTCTTCCCAAGTCTCTATAGAGCAGGGGGATGGGAGGATGGGGAATGGGCGTTATGGTTAGTAGTCAGTTCATTACAGATGTACTTTGCCACTCTCAGGGGGAGGACTCCTCACACTTCTCCCTGCTACAGTGTAGGATTCCTCCCACAGGAGATAGACCTCCATGAACTTCTCCAACCTAGGTACTTTCTATGGATTATAGTTCTTCACAATCTTCTCCAGTGTGGGTCCTTTCCATGGGGTCATAAGTCCTATCAGCAAATCTGTTCCAACATGGGCTTCTCTCTCTACATATTCCTATGTCTTGTCAGGGATTTTCTCCAGTGAGGGCTTGCCACGAGGTCACAGTCTCCTACAGGCATCCACTTGCTCCAACATGGCATCCTTCACAGGCTGCAAGTGGATCTCTGCTCCACTGTGGACAGCCTGCCTCATCGTGGTCTTCACCACAAGTCAAAGGGGAATCTCCTTCCAGTACCTCTCCCTCCTTCTTCACTGACTCTGGTGTCTGCAGAGAAGTTGTTCTCACATTCTCAAGCCCTTCTGCTGCTGCTGCTGTTCAGCAACTGTGCAGCAACTTCTTCCCCTTCTCAAATATGTTATTCACAGAGGCATTACCTCCATCATTAATTGGCCAGATCTAGGTCAGTTGCAGTGTCCATCGTCTAATGTCATTGAAGAGTACAGTTCAGACAAAAATGAAGAGTAAACAAGATTTCACCTTTCCAAATAATGTTACTCCTGTATTGAAGTGATAAAAGCTGAGACATATCACAAATGCGATGGTAGGAAAGAACTTGGCAAGGCTCATTACTCAAAGAAGTCTCTGTTTTATACATATGGCACAGATTACACATCAAATTTTAAAGACAAGAACTTTATCAAAGTATTCATACTGTGAAAAAGTTTCATAATGGTATGAGTGATTGTGGTTTGTATCCCAAAACTTGGTTAACAAATTTTAATAGCATCAAATCTTAGTAACAAACAATTTCCTATACTACTGTTTAACGAGTACCAATTACTTCACTGCAGCCAGAACACAAAGGTCTAGCTATTTGCCATATGTGTTCCAAAGCACTTATATATGCAGTGCTCAGTGACTCAGCACCAAGTCCTGACAGCTGAATTTCTGAAGGTAAAATTCTACTTTAGTATTTAACATTTTTTCAAAACCTCTTTACACATCCTTAGTGATTACATTATAAAATTGTAGAATCGTATTTTGCTGTTGTTTAATACCAGTGAGCCTCTCACAGCTGGTTGCTCACATACCACTTCATAAAGTGAGACTGAGAAGACTATCAGAAGCATAAAGATGCAAAACCTCCTGGGTTGAGGGAAAGACAGTTTAGTAGATAAAGCAAAATTTCCATGAAAAAAAAACAAAGAAATATTGGAAATTCATTCACCACTTCCCATGGGCAGGCAGGTGTTCAGCTACCTCCAGGAAAACAGGGCTTCATCAAACATAATGGTTACTTGGAAAGACAAACACTGATCTCCAAGTATACCCTTTTCCTCCTTCTTCTCCAGTTTTTATTTGCTAAGTATGAGACCATATGGACTAGATGATCTTTTGAGATTCCTTCCAGCCCTTGAGATTGTGTCTGGAATTGCCTTTGGTCAATTGGAGTCCTCTAGCTTCTTGTGCAACCCCAGTCCACTCACTGGTGAGGGGAGGTGAGAGGCAAAAAAGCCCTTGTCTCTGTGCAAGAACTCAGCAATAATGAAAACATTTCTGCATTATCAATACTATTTTCAGTACAAATGCAAAACGTAGCCCAAGAGTAACCACTGTGAAGAAAAGTAACTCTATCTCAGAACCAGTGCTTCATTCAAGGTCTCTTTTGGCAGCTGTTAGACATTCATTTAAAGGCTTGTCCTGGGATCCAAGTTTTGTCTCAGGAGTGGTGACCTATAATAATCTAAGATCTGTATAATCTTTGATTTTAGTTTTAAGATATTATCATGAAAACTAATATCTTAAGATGGGGAAAATATCTATTTCTCAGACACAAAATATCCAAATAAGGCTTTGTATTTATTTATATTGAGTTTTGAAAGTTATACTCAAATAACTATTAGAAAAAATGATGAAATATCTTTGACATTTTTTCAAGTGGAAGTACGGGGAGGAAACCATATCACATTCATTTTGCCTTCAGTTCTGCCTTCTTTCCTTCATCTGAAATCTGCCACAACAGCATACTCATGCAAGTATGTGGCTAGAGCATCATGCATGCAGAATCCTATTTACAGACCAATCATGTTATCTAAATATCTTGTAAATCAGTCTACTATCTAAATAAATTAGCAGCTTTTTATGTAGCCAAAGGTTACATAAGAATAAGATGCTGTCCCAAATTGTTGGAGTCTCTGTTTTCAAATAATTTTAAAAGGCAAATCTTAAATAAATACATCTTCAAAGCTATTTCTAACAAGAAGCCTTTGCTTGTCCAGGAATACAAACAAAATCTTTGGAAAACTAACCTCATTTTGGACTCACTTGACAGTAATACCTTTAAAAAGTGAAAACTATTGTCTAAAAGGCAAGAAAAAAAACAAAAAACGTCATTTTTTTTCTACCAATAAACAAGTGCAACATCACCACTGCAGTAAAACTTGATATGAAAAAACAAGGGGGAAGACATAATTGTATTATATCTGGGTTTGCTTTTATCAGATCCAGTGATCCACACAATACATTGAATAACTCTGTGGCTGTTTGCCAGGACAAGGAAAAGAACAAAAGGAAATGAGGAATTTTAAATTTTATTTTACTCAGAATTTCAAAAATCTGAAATTTAGCACAGATAAGTATAGTCCTAGCTGAAAAGGTTTCCAATTTTAATTTAACTTGTATAGTAATACAATTATTAACATATCTTCTTCTCTGAAAGTGCTTAATGAAGGTAATACAAATATATAGATAGGAAAGCCTGACAGTGTATCAAGCTGCGATAGGTTGCAATAAAGGATTAAAGTGTGGGTACTGTATATGTCCATTGAGTATAGACTGCGTGTGAAAACATCTGAAGGTTTGTTTGTCCTACGGTATCTCAAATTGTCTGTTATCATATTCCAGAGTGTGGATGGTAGTCCTCTTCAGAAAGGTACTTCAGTTAGTATACACTCCTCTTGTTTGTGTAATACCATTGTTTTTCCAATTACATAACTTTTGTAGTTTTTTTTTTCCCTCTCTCTCTTTAGTTTACCCTTCACCCTCTAGCAGAGGACTGAGTCAACCACTGCTTTGAATAATAAGGATCAAGTTAATCCTTTTCCCCACTTGGGCCTACCCTCAGGTTTAAGTGGTTTTGAAATAAACTAAATAAATCACTCTTTTCTTGAAATTAAAATAAACCTTTAAACATTTGAATATACGAAAGTTTAAAGTGAAAAAATAAAATTTAACAGGAATGAATGTTTATTCATCTCTTTTTACCTCCACACAGTATCCTCACAGTTATTTCTTACACTCAGCCTTTATTTTAGTAAAATAATTTCTTGTTTGTGAAGCTCAACAAATTCTGTTCTCTTCTATGGTCCTTATACAAATTTTCTTTTTTCTCCATTGAGGTATAGCTATCTGTGCCATTTTGCTATTACCCTTAATCAGCATGAGTTGCAAACTCTGGACCTGCACTATCTCTCTTGCTCACAATGCAACAGTGTCTTTTGTGATCTTTGTTCCCACAGCCAGTTCAGTTGCTTATCACCCATGACTAAAGTCTTTTCCCTTTATGGCATTGGTCTTTTCTATTTCTTACAAGTAAGAAAATATAACACAATGGTGAACATTTTATTGCTTCGTACTCCTGTTTTATTTTTGTTGGTGATGCATCACAGCCTTTTAAGAGCAGAACATTTTACTAGTTGACACTATGGATAATAATGAGGATGCTGAAAAGATATATCTAAACTAATTTTTAAGGAACTCAGCAACCTGCCTTTAATTTGGTACTTCTTTTACTGCTGTCAATTCTTAGGTTTCTTTAACCAGCTTTTGATCAGTATCCATCCTGCTTCACTAATCTCCAAGTATGTTCAGTATCTCCCCTGCACATTTGTATCCTTCAAAACATTATTTGTAATATTTCACTAATGTCCTGAATGTAGACTAAGTTCTCTGTGCTCAAGTTGAACATTGTCTTATATAACATAGCAGCCCTGTTCTTTTTACTTTAGGTAATCTCATAGGGTTTTTTTTCTTTTAATTTTTGGTTTCTTTTTCTCAGGAATTCTCTTATTCTCATAGGGCTGGAGTGTGAGAAAAATGAGAAAAAAATACGCTAAAAATGGATATGAATAAGAAGACATCACAAAAGAGTATTTCTTTTTTAAAAAAATAACTTTGTCTGAATGTAATGAATGCTAGGTGCTTCAACACAAGATCCAAGGAAATGATTATTCCATTAAAATCAAGAAAAATCAAAATTTCTAATTCAGTACTTCATTCTTTTTTTCTCTGTATCATCTGGATTCCAGTGTAGATTTGTGTCTCCACATTGTGTGAAAGACATTGTGGTGTGCGACTGGGGGGATGATTTGGCTACAATTCTATTTCCGCTACTGTGCCTTTAACTATGACAAAGTACAAGTTATACTTCTGTGTAAATAACAAGTGACAGAATGTAATTTTGTAGATAGTCATATATACTTGCTTTATATAAAAGCTTTCCCAATATTCAATTAAATTATGTTAAATTATTCATTGTAATTATGTTTCATTTCAGGACCTACAATTATAGTTGCTAGTACTGATTAGGTTTCATTTATATAATTTGCAAAAGAACTCAGCAGTTGTGATATAACCATGTAACCTCTTTACATGAAATTTCAGTGTTCTAAGAACAAATGTTATTCCTCAGTGGTAGGAAACTGCTCAGCAGTGGCCACAGGTATTGACTGCTTATAATTGAGAACTGGCTATAGAGTCCTATACTGAGACACATAGGCTTTGAATTCTGCAGTCTAGCAGTGACAAATTTGATTGATTTTTTTTTTAAGGGTACAAGGGAGATATTAATTTTTCAAAAAAATTCTCTGCTTAAAAGCCTAAAGTTTTTCCCTGATGAGAGCTTCCTTCCTCAGTTTTTCAAAAAGATACTGTCATAAAATTAGTTATTAAGAGCATATGAAGTTATCTATGGAGCAACATCAGTTTTTACCTAAGAAATATCAGGTAGACCAGAGCATGAGTCATCTTGTATGAGGAAAGAAGCTCAGGACTGTGGTCAGATCATTCTATTGCAAACAGCAAGCTGTTTTAACTGCTTTCTACCACATTTTAAATGTAAGGTAATAATTAGCTGCATCATCTCTCTGCATTCCATTTGAGAGTAACAATAATACAGCTGTGAATCTTGAATATCATACGACTACTGCAGCTTCAATGTATTCAAAGATAGCCAGAAATGTTACACTGCTAATACTAACAATAATGTAGCTTCTTTCATGAGTTCTATTTTCAACAAAATTTAAGACATGGATTGCACTATTTTGTTGCAGTTAAACTACTGAAACAAATTTCTAACAGACTTGAAATGTATATAAAAGTTGAGTGAAGGAGAAAAGAGGTATAATATAGACTCAGAGGCAATTATCTGAACTACATGTTAGTCCTACATGTGTTATAATTAATAAGGTCTAGCAAGAAAAAAGAACGCAGAAATGTGCTGTCATGACATCCTCTGCATTCTTGTGTCTTCTGTAATGGTCTTCAGCATAGATCTATGGTCACTGTGTGCAGCCGCAGGACAAATCACTCACTGCTGTAGCGTAACTGTGTTGTTTAGTGTGCTGTCCCATGCTGTTACGTTAGTCTCAATACAACGATTACAGTTTGTGTAGTATAACAGTTGACATTTGTTACAATACTGATACCTACAGCTCTTCAGCTGCATGACTCAAAGCATCGGTCCATTCAAATTTGTTCAAAAGTTCTTGTGGTTCAACTTTTTACCAGCAGGCCTTATGCTCTGCAGCTGATATAAACTCAGCATATACTCAGAATTACGTGTTTAACCCTAGAATCTCTGATAAGATCAATGAATTGATGTTAAATGGCACATAATAGGTATCATTCCTGTGTTTACCTAGTAGATATGAATGCTGATAAAATCAGAAATATTCAGGATTACAAAATTTAACTGAGTGTTCCTGTAGCTTAGGACATCCACCAGAATAGCTGAAGCTGTAGTTAAGAAACAAAAAATCCAAAATAAATGAATATATAAATAAATAAATGAAAGGCAGGGCCACAGGTGCTAGAGACAAATCCTTTCTCTTTCTAGAACAGCTGAGGAACCAGACCAAGACTGAGGGAGATGGTGCCATCTCTTTCCTTGGAGGGCTTCCAGCCTCCACAGTATGAAGCTTCTCTGATACCATGGCTGATCCTGCTCTGGGTAAGGGGTTGTATTAGATCCTGACTGTCCTGAAATGTCCTTTGACGCTGGATCTTAGTGTTGCAGGGTATCTTTTGTTCATACACTGCTAACCTAATTAAAAGGCCAGTGGGTGTGAAGACAGTCCTTCATAAAGAGTGAGCTTAGCTGTGGGAATTGCACCCTGCTCTTTGTCTAACGACTTCTATAAACCACCTTGTCATGATTTGACACGGAGGTGTTTCCAGCAGTGGGGAATGAGCTGTATAAATGGCTCCTGTAAGAAGTTGCTTGAAACTCTCCCCAGCTCTGAGCCAGGCCCACTTCTGGGACTGATGAAATTCACTTTTTAAGTAGAAGCTGCCAGAAGAGTAGGCTTCTTCCTGTTCTTTCTTGTTCTGTCTTCCCTTCTTTTCCAGCTGGTGGTGGTGCAAGGAGTTCGAAGAGAGAGAGAAGTGAAAATGTGGACCCCAAGATTCCCAGTGAGGGATGAGGGAGGGAGATCTTAAAGTGCTGGTTGTAATTTTCTCATCATCTTACTCTCTTTTTGCTTTTTGTTCTGTTCTGTTTCTTGTAGGTAGTAGAATACTTTCCTTACTTTCCTCTCTAAGTTTAGTACTGGAGTCTGTTTTTCCTGGAATCATAATCGGCAGCGAGCTCTCCCTGCACTTGTCTTGATCTAGAACAATCTTAGTTATCTTTCTTCCTCCCGTTTTGCTGAGGCCTTCACTGTCCTAAGGAGAGTGGTGATGGATGGAGGGCTGTAAGCAAGAGACTGTGGTGTTTCATTGCTGGTTGGGCAAAACCAGGATACATCTTTTGTGGGGCTGATATGCTGTTTTTTAAGACATCAATTGTGGACCATGAAAACTGGTTTTAAACTGTTTTAGTTGCTTCTCCCCAGCTTTCTGGCTCGTAAGGAACTGTTAGCTGTTACGGTGTTTTCCGGTACAAGGTTCTGAAAACATAGCTGTTGTCACAGTTTCCAAGAGCTTCTAGTGCTTTTCTTAGCAGCTTTTCTCAAATGTTTGAGTCACTGGCCCATTTCATGTTTTATCCACAGTTCCAATTTGCTATGCATATCGTATTTTGAACTTTAAAATAAGCTAAAATGAGATTTACAGTTTGCATTGCTTTTGCTTTATGGATTCCCTATGTCTTTGAATTTCTGCTTTGTCCCTTTCGGATGCTATTTTGTACCGTCAGTGGCAGACAGTGAAAGCAAAAAGATGATCGGCTCCTTATAGAAACAGATTATCCAGGAAAACTTATTGAACAAATGCACCGTCTGGAAGCACTATCTGTATCATATAAAAGGATTTGTCTGCCAATCTTACCCTACATATTGACTTCTAGTGAAGTCAGTGTGTAGAGTTAAGTTATTTAAGATTACTAAAGTCAGCTTTTTAAGTGAAGTAAATACGTGTTACACGCACCTGTACAGCCACTATGTAGATGCATGAATATACTTTTTTTTTTTAATGTGTGTACGTTTTTTTGTTAGGAATCAAAGATATCTTCAAATCAGAAGCAAGCGGAACTTTATATTTTTAAATGAATTCTTAAATTGTAAAACTATGTGTTTGATGTGACTATAGATGATGGTGTTGTTTCATATCCTCCATATTCCTTTCAAAATTTTTCTTGTTGTTGGTTCTTATTTTGCTATTTTTCTACATATATGACCTACAATAAATTCAGAAAACAAAATTATCTAGAAAAAGCCTGTGGCTAACCTCATGGTATTCCTAAGATTTTCCAATTTTAGACTGTCACAGTCGAATTTAAAAGAATTTTTAGTGTCATTGAAAAAGATGCTGGCACAGCTTCTCTTTTTGTTGTTTACACTCTATTATTCCTGAATACTCTTTGCTAATCTCAAACTACTTCTGGGACATGGTAATTAATTACATCTCCTGCTTTCAAATTCTTAAATATACTGAGGACAGAGCAAGGCTGAAATTTTGTGACTCTTACTTTGATATTTCTTATCTTAGTATACAATTCTGCAAGTAACTTTAAGACAGTGAAAGAAACTGTTACAGGTTTGATTTAATAAATGACCACAAATGAAAAATGTAATATGACATTTCACTGTTCCATAGTTAGTGTGGTAATCTTTTATTTCCTAATTTATTGAACAACTAATTCACTTGCTGCCTGGAGCTCCAACTACAGGTAATGTACTTAATTCTTACTTCTGGACATGAAAGTTCATTATTAGAAAGCAACTGCTATCTTGTAGAATGATGATAGCAAATCTAAAGTACTTTCTGGAAACTAAGGATTTCAGACCAAATCTACCTCAAGATCTGGCTCCTCAGATTCTACCACACTTGAAGGGCAAAACAACAGCTTTATTTTTTCCAACAAAAAGTATCTCAAGAATTGAGTCTTAACATTTCTACAGGCCAAATAGTGAGTTTTATGTTCTCTCTTTCTCTCTTTTTCCTAATGGGTTTTTATTCACTCCTGTGATTATAGCTTTCAGCTAGGTTCACAAGTTCACTTTGGTTCTCACAAAAAGTGGTAAAGAACAATGAAATGTAAACTCTTTTCAGTACTGTCTGCCATAATTTACTGATGTGTTTACCACACCTGAAAACATTATTTTGTTGGCTGTTAGGTGTGCATTTGATAGTAGGGATATATAGCACCTTTGCTACAGAAAATAATGGGACAAAATATCTTCTGTTAGTCTTTGTTTCTGCTGCTTTTGATTAAAAACAAAACAACAAACAAATAAACTATAGTTTGACAGCTTCCCTTCAATAAAAAGAAATGTAGCTGGAGTGTTCATGGACTGGATTTTTGCTTACCTAGGTATGCTTTCTGTGTTTGCAATTGAATATACTCAACCTCTAGTTCACCTTCTAGTAATCCTACAGAATGAGTCTGTGGTTCAGTGAGGTCAAGTGTACTGTCTACTCAAAGGTCTTTGTAAAGGAATATTTTCAAGTAGAGTGTGCAGAGACTTATTTCTCTTTTGAGTTTTGCAAGAATTTGTACTCCTGCCTAGACAAGTTTGTATCTTGTTGTTGTAGGGTATCAAGGATCCTGAACATTCAAAAACCAGCTCATACATACATCAACACCTATGGTTAAGTGTGACAGAGGCACAGTTGCTAGGTTTTTAACAAGCTTGTTCAACCTTGACAGATTTATCTTTCTAGGATGATCAGAAAGGAGACTGTCATCAGGTAAGCATGGGCAGTGTATGCCATAAAGCAACTGAGAATGTAGGATAAAGACATTATACACAATGTCTTCTTTCTTATTGCTTATCTCCATAAATTACTATGAAATCAGGTGATGAACAAGACCCAGACAAGTCTGACTGTTTCAATGATTATTAAGTCCTGGTAACTGAATAATTTAATTAATCCTTGTGAAAGAAGCCCATGCCATGCGCTACTTAAGTTCTAATCACTTATGCACTACATTCAACCTTGAGACCTATGTCTGCATCCTTATCAACAAACATAATGAGTCTCACTGCAAAAGTGTTGCTTTTCTTCTTCTCCTTCTTCGATCTTTAAAAGGTTTATTTGAGCTTTAAGTTCTTTCTGACATACAGAACCAGGCCATGAAGAATTAGATCTACATTTTGCCCCCGTACTCCAACACCAACATGAACAATATCACCCTCACCTTGACAAGCATTTTACTTTTGAGAGACACTGAGAAAGAAAGAAAATGCTTGGCTTCATAGTACAAGGTGCCACATATGAGAGGAGTATGGGAATGTACCTCATTCAAGACTGTCATAAACCTTTGTCTGCTAGTGTTAAGTGGGAGCAGAGGCTTTCAATACTTTGTGGAATAAAACTGGTACATACAATAGGTATGATTTTCAAAAGAAGGATATGGAGAAAAGAAAGGAAAAAGTAATTCATATTTGGAACAAGAAACTCCCTTTTACTTGAGCTGGAGTTTACTCAGTTACAGCTACACAGAAAACATATTGAAATCTTGTTCCATCACCTTTCTAAACCTCAAGAATATTTATCCTGAAGCTTGTGCCAGCATTCACATATATACTCACACCTTTGTCTATTTTTGACTTAAAGTTCTAAATTGCTTTTGAAAAATGCACTTCAAGACACATTTCTTACGCTGCCAGAGACCCTCAAAATAACCATTCATCTGCTTCTATTGCAATGACCAAACCATGAACACTGCAAAAATTTTATGAAACAAAAATGTGATACTACATATCAATCAATTCAGTATTTTTATGGTTGGTGAAGACTTTTGCTTTCCTCTAAATGATCTGTCTTCGGTACACAAGGATTTCCATCAATCTTCTTATTTTGTCATTTATTGCAGTCATATTTTATATGAGAAAAAGTGTACAGATGGCCAAATAGCTGATCGTGTTCTATTTTACCTCAATCTTTCAGGCAGGAGAATGGAATATTTATTTTACCAAAAGCTTTCTGATGCTTTTTACGAAAGACACACTTATCCAATAATACTCTGCATCCATCCTGCTTTCATTTTAGTACTAAAAGTAGCTCTTACAGAACTTTAAGCAGGTAGAATACTGCCACCATGGTTTGGGTTTGTATCGATTTTCCCTTAAAAACTAATGTATGGTTCATATTGCTGTGGTTCTCTTAATTCAGTTTGTCTGACCTCAACTGAGGAAACAGGATAGACCTTAACATAACAAAAACCTATGCAGTACAGTTTAGTTAAGGCACTGGTTTTTTTCACTTGCCTTTTCTCATTTTGTTGTTTAAACAGATTTTAAGTACAAAATGGAGACAATATTTCATATGCATGTGTCTGAAGTCAGCATTGTCTGTTGGGTTTTTTTTGTTGGTTTTTTTTTGTTTTGTTTTCCTGATTAGTGGATATATCTGTATCTACTGAACGCTCTGAAAATAAGAAACAGCTTTTATGACAAAAAATATTTTGACATAACGAATTATCATTCTTATTGTACTGACTGTGAACCTAGCAATATAAACTATTACTTATGTTAAATCATAGGAAATGTCACCATTCAAATGACCTGCAGAAGCACCAAAAGTTGTGAGCTGTTCCCGCAGACAAGCCTTGCTGTCTAACCAGCCAAGTATGTGAGGCAGAACATGCTTAGAATAATGGACTAAGGGATTATTATGTCAAACAGCTAAACTTTTCTTCTTTGTTGCAGTTTAGTGTTCTTTTGTAGAGAATGAGATAGAGGTCAGTAGTACAGCCAAAGTCTAAGAAAAGGGCTGTGTTTCTTCTTAACAGTCAGTAAGTTTGCATGTCTTTCTTTTTGAGATTTGTGGGATACCTAAATAAATAATATTAATAAAATGTGTCTTTGCATTTGGAAGAGAATCCAAATTTTAAAAATACCTAATCACAATAATATTGTACCAACTAGCAGACATATACACTACTTTTTCTGAGCCAGTGGCACTTTGGCACCATCTACACAGCAGGTGGTCCTGTGCCAGAGTGATAGAGTCATTCTCAATATAACTTCTGGTGGTTTTTCATTCCAAAATTTGTCTTTCATGGCAAGAAAGATGGAAAAAATAGAGATATTGTAGAAATAATGATATTTTCTGGAGGGGACAAGGGATGTGAACTGTTTCCTGTACAGAGCAATAAACAAACCATTAATGTTTTTTTCTCTTCCAGCAAGTAACTCTTGGGGATAACTAAAAGGGTACTAAGACTAGAATATGTAAGGCATGAAGAATGAAAATCTATATCAGATAGAAAAAGTTGGAATACTGGAGCCAAAAGCAAAACTGTGGCAAAATGCCAGGTTTAGCAGACTGCGTTTAATGCAATTTTTCTTTATTTTTTTGGTCCCTGTATTTATACAGAAATTGTTTAGCCAGTTTTTCTTTTCCATTTCTACATATATCTTTTTTTCTTCTTTTCATCTGTAGTAACAAGTGACAGTAGACCAGACAAGCTCTTTCTGTACATGCTTTTCAACAGTGTTCTGAACTCCATTAAATATATTTTCTCCAAATTAATTTAATTATTACTTTTCTGAAATAACACATTTTCACTCCACTTCAATGAACTTAGCAAATCTGAAAAACTTGACAAACTGTCCACTGCTAATTGGCTTACAGAGCTGTTAACATAGCAATATTAAAATAATCACCTAACTGGAAGGATTTTCAGAAATTACTCGTGGCATTTTCTTAACATTTTTAAATGCATGAGAATGCATAAGGAACACTTAATCTGAGTCACTTTATTCAAAGCATAATTTATTCTTTAACCTTTGGCTCCTGCTTCCTAGTCTGAAGAGTTATTAAAATATTGTGGTTTGAAGGAAAGGTCTGGAACTACACTGACTTAAGTGACCCTGGAAATATTTAAATATTTTGGAAAAGAAATGGGAAATCATAGCTATTCTCTTGACTACCCCATCGTTATCCCTTCTCATCCTATCCCCTCTTCTGTAAAGATGACTTTATTTACTCTACTGTTTATGTGAAATTGAGAGATGACTTCTGTTGAATTGTTCAGAGTTTTGGCAAAGTCTTTTAGACTTTTAGGATATGCTCTTATGGGAAGAAGGAACAACTTCAATGGGTTTCAAGATGTGGGAAGACAATTCCTTCCTTCCTCCAATGTTCATCCCTAATCACATTCTCATACTGAATATATTGCATAAACAATAAGGTAAAAGAATGAAAAGGGAAATAGTATTACATATGATTCTTCAAAATATAACTATTCATTGCATCTCTGAAACAGATTTTCCTATGAAAAAGTGATGGCAGACTAGCTTCTACAGTGCTTGTATGATAAATTCCCAAAAGTAATATCATCTTCACTCAGCTGTGAGAAAAAAAAAAAAGAAAAAAAGGATATATTATATATTTAAATGTTAGAAACAAAAATTAACATTTGCTGCAAGGTTGTAAAATTCTGACTAGCTATAATCAGTATGTCATTTAAAACAGAAATACTGTAAGCCTGTAATACATTGTGACAGATTGTCACGAAGAGGTAGAGGCAGTAATGTTGCAAGCAGGAGCTGACAGTGAGTTTCATTAAAGCAAATATATATATATTAAAAAAGTGAATTATCTTTTCATGAAAGAAGATGGATATTAAGATAAAATCCTAATATGACTTCTTTGTTCCTGTCATTCTGTTATGACTTCTTCTATTCAAAAAAATGGTAAGTGCAAGAGGATAAAAAGATACTTTTTCAGCAAATCTTATAATATCTGTTGCATTGTTATCCAATTGTTGATGATAACTAAGTTTCAATCAATAATGTAGAAATATTAATGAAAGAAAACTGTATTTAACCTTATTAAAATATCCTTCAGTGTCTGAGTAATAAATGTTTTAGTGCTATTTTGGATACTAAAACTTTTTTTCAATCAATATTTTTCAAATAACCTTTGAAGAATAAATGTAAGTGTGTATAAGAGATGATATGTTATATAAAAGTTTCCTTATAGCTTATTTTTATCCTTGATACTTCATAAAAATCCTTGGTGTGGTCCTGGAGAGTAATTGATAGACCCAAATTTTCCCATTTGGAAATGAGGCTGGCAAATATCTTTCCAAAAAAGACAACAGTTCTTTGAGGACAGCTTTATTTCTAAAGAATTCCTTTAATGTTCTAGAATTTCTCCCTTTCTTGCATTTCTTTCCTGTTGTATAAAAATCCACAGTTCTTGAATACTACTGGTAAGACAAATACTGTGAACTAAATTGTAACTGAATCAAATTTTATGGAAAGAGTTCGGGTATGGGGATTTGTTTTCCCTAGACCATGGTATTCCAGATGCGTTGCTATGCAATAGTGTAATTAATTTATTGGCAACCATTGTAACCACTCAAGTTTTAAAGTAGATACAGGGAAGAAAGGTAATTATCTTTTTTTTTTTTTTTTAATTATATCACTTTAATATTCTATGCACAAAATGCCAGAATTCAAGACAACCATGAGTAATGGTCTATATCCTGAACTGCAAAGGGATTCAGCTGATCGTGGAAATCTTTGTGGAGGTTTAGCCCTAACTGAACAATAACCAATCCACACAGTTACTCACTCCTCCCCAGCTCAGCAGGATGGGGAGGAGAATCAAGAGAGAGTTCTAGAACTTTCTGGGTTGAGATAAGGACAATTTAATAGAACATCACAAAGAGCAGGCATTTAGAATGAGGGCCAAAGGACAAAGAAAACCGAGCAATGCCCAGAGTGACTGCTCACCATGCTCAGCCCAATGCCTCAGCACAACACCTCAGGCTGAGGACAGGATAACCTTCTAACTAAATATGTATAGTAAGCTCAATTAATTTTCTGATCATCGTTCCAGACACACTATGAGATTATTATCCAGTCGCATTTCTGAGCACTTGGGGTTTGTGTTTTTTTGGTTTTCCTTGTTTGAGCGACAGGGTACGTTCTCCCTACCATTAGTTTCTAAAAGAAAAATCATTATAATCAGTCAAAAAAGTCCCCTTTGAAGCAGAAGTGCTGCTGCAGATGAGAAAAACCATGAGATTCCTCAGCCACTACAGTCCATTTGGGCTCATGTAAGGAACATGTGCTTCATCCGAAAAGTGCATTCACATCAATTAACTAAAACACACAGCCACGAGGCATGCAGACTAATAATCTCAGAAGACTCTTTTGCAGCTTACTACTGAGTCGTTTTGTAAAACCTACATGGTTTACATGCTTCAGGGAGAGTCTGATAGTTTACGAGTCTGCATGCTAGGAAGATGAAAAAGAGGAGGTGGTGGCAGAGGGTACATGATGGTATGGCAGTGGAGCCACACAGGCTAGCCATTGGAATGGAGATGTGGGGAAACAGCTTTACCTTACAGGAGGACAGGGGCTAGAGCTCAGAAGCACTGAGGCAAATTTACAAGGACAGAGAGACTCACATACTTAAGCAGAAGGAATCTATTGCAAATCTCCACCTCCAAAATCTACTGCAATTTTGAAAACTAGCTGAAGAAAAAGCTAGTGTTTCTGTACAATGTACTGACCTGTGCTGTATCCTAGACACTTCACCAAGAGCCAAACCAGGATGACTCAGGGAAGATAATGTTTCAAAATGGTTTAACTGTACCCTTGTACATAAATCCATATTGGTAATCAGAATAAATAAACATAAAACTGTTTAAGATTAAAATCTAACGAGAAAGACAAACAGAAAGAGAATACATTATTGTTCAAAGTCTCTCACTTGAACTTAAAGTGAAACAGAGCTGGCTGCTAGAATACATCATATGTGTTGTAGTTATCAGATATTAAAAATTAGAGCTGGATAAAGTACTCCCTTTAGCTTTCTGTCTTTTTTCCTAAGTGGAATTTCTCCATTACTGAATGCATCCAGTGAGTGTTTTAGCATACCTCATTAGTATTCTGGCCCTGTAAACATTGGTGACTGTGACAACAATCCCTTAGCGTAAGCTGTTTTATAGAATTGTATAATATTATTGATGTTTCCAAGGGAACAAGAAGCAGGTGGATATACCATCTGTCATTGCTGTCTAGCTCATAATTTACAGAAAAAAAATTGAGAACAGTTTGGTTCACTACAAAGTAAAGAAATTGTAAATTCTGGGAAAAAAATACACTAATACCTAACAATTCTTTCTCTATTGTTTTCGATTTGGTTTAATCTGTTTGCAAACAAGAGCATAGATAGAAAGTATATGCTTGATGAAGATGAAGGAAGCAAGAGATGAAAAATATATAAACTCTTCATGTATTTTTTCAGTATTTAGAGTGTAACCCTGATGTTTTTTCATGCAGTAGTATTGCTAGCTACTCAAGACAAACTTAGAGACAAAGACTGGCTACATACTGAGGAAAGAAGGCTTGGATCCCTGATGAACATAATGACTTTGAACCAACTATGCCCAGATTTCCTGGAGGAAAGCAAGGAATGGTGGGAGAGCAAAAGGTATGGGTCTAAGAACTCTTTGGCTTTAGTGTCTTGGGAAACTGAACCATGGGTAGTATTAAAGACCATAGCTACATTTTGTTCACAGACACATACAGACTTACTTTAACTTGTCCAATTTGACCTCTCATTTTAACTTTAAACATATTGGTTCAACTTTTCAATAGATACATATCAGTATTGTGATGTCCATTATGTACTTCCCAGGTCTGACTCATCTTGTACAACATGTCTTTCTGGAAAATCAATAATAAGCGCTTGTGATTACTTTGTCCAAGCCCTACTGAATATTAAATGTAATCAAAATGATAATTGCTCAATGTCTGTTTTCGTAAAAGTAAGATTTTTTTTTCCTCTACTATTCATTATTTTTAAATGGAAAACAAAAACAAACCTCTAAAAAGAGCTGGAAACAAAATCACAGCATCACAGAATCTCAAGAGCTGGAATACACCTCTGAAGATCATTTAGTCCAACCCCTCTGCCACAGCAGGACCACCTAGAATAGGTCACACAGGTAGGTTTTGAATGTTTCCAGAGAAGGAGAATCAGCAACTCAACTTGGGCAACCTACTACAGTGCTCTGTCAACCTCACAGTGAAGTCTTCCTTGAGAATCTTTGGAACCACCTATGTTCTATGTTCTAGCTTGTACCCATTGTCCCTTGTCCTATCATTGGACATCACTGAGAAGAGCTGGGATCCATCCTCCTGGCATCTGCCCT
>WBNH01008305.1:0-48669 GCA_013401255.1 Urocolius indicus
AAAAAAGGGATACCCCAACCTCTGATGCTAGAATAAATGTGAAAACTTTTCACTCTGGAGAACTGTGGCAAACTTCTTACTAAATGATTGTATGAATCTTTCAGATTGGTTTGTCTGTGAGTCTGAAAACATTTTGCTGGTTGACATTTGTATGGGTATGTAGACTGTAATAGCTTGCCGATGCATTTTTCTTCAAAGGTTGGTATGTTAGTTTAATCCATGCTTTTCAGTCAATGAAGTAATTTAAATGGTCACATGGCCTTAGAACACGCCAGATCAAAACTGTCACACACTTTCGGGAAACCTGGAACCAGATCCCAACTTCCTAAGTCGTCACAATAATTGTAAAGGATAAAAACCAGACCACTGGCTTAATCACTCCTGAAAATTGTATCTATATTTGGACCTGAACTGTGACTGAGATTTTCAACAGCATTATATGGCTTGGTTTTGAGAGAGACATTTCTCAGCATTTCTGAAAATCAGGCCTGAAATCAGACACCAATTTGACACACAGACATAACTCACCCCCATTCACCCATACTTTCTGAAAATATAAATTTCTACTTCATTATCAAAGCATCAGGGAAAGAGTATTTGCCAACCTCCTTAGAAACAGAACATTTAATAATAGCAACAATTGTTTTCTTTAACATCAGTCATGTTTTTTAGAGTGATACTTTGCTTTTTCTGGGACTTTAAGCTTCTGGAAGAAATGTCTCTGTGGTTGGTAAATCAGGAGGGCCTTCAAACTCTGTATAAAGTACTAAATTAATTTGAAAACCTTATCTTCTGTCAGAAAATATATGCACTGGGATTGATTACCTATCAGCTTGTACCTATCACCTAGATCAAGTAGATGTATCCATCATACCCCAGACTATATTTGTGTTCTTGCACCTGGAAGACAGTCCTCCAATCTGGGTGCGGCACCAAGCTCTTTTCAGGTTGAGATTTGGGTATTAATTGTGCAGTTATTGTTACTGTTCCAGACCAGGCCACGCTGTATGCCAACATCAGCACTGTTACTGGAACAGTTACTCCTGGGAGCAGTGTGAGCTGTTTTCTACCTCCCTGAACTCGGCATCACTTCACCATGTAAACCAGAACCTATTTGAAAAAAAATTCACTGTGAAATATCCAAAATGACCTTTACTTTACCAGCTACCACTCACACAAGATGAAAATGTAGTAATACATTTATCTGCTAAAAGCTGTATCTTTATTTCACGTTTAAAACTGTAATTTCCATTCTGGCTCAGGGACCAGTTTCCATGCCTCTACTCTGACTGCAAATTATTGCATTTTTCTTTAGAATAATCTCACTGCTTTTAAAAGAATGGCATTGGGTGCAAAATCAAAACCTAGGTGAACTCTGACATGGAAGATGTGGATCTGAAGTGATAAATACTTGGAAAGGGGAATTGAGGAAGCAGACAGTTGCAGATACCTGGGAACCTGACCATCAGCCACGCTTGTCTCATTCAGTTTGGACTAAGTGATAATTATGGTTGTTGTGCATTCCAGAGGAGTATGTTAATAGGCAGCACACAGCTGAAACTACTGCCTGACAACCTGAACTTTCAGCTGTTAAAATTTTCTGCACAGTCTTTATGCCATCCCGTGATTAAATGACAGAGATTTAGTATGACATCAGCAACCATGGCAGCCACTTTGAGCTCTGGTGGGAATACTTAAGGGGAAGTGTCAGAAAAAAAAAGGTTTCTGAAAATGTACCTTTATGGAATTGTTTTCTGGGAACACAGTCTATTTTGGTCTGATCAGCCGATACAAGTGTCAAGGAGTAAATATTCCTCATGGTGAATATGTAGCCAAGTGTGTTTCTGTACTTTAATTTTTTTTTTCATGCATTGTATTTTTATTTTTTTGGGCCACTTGTATTAAAAAGTAATGGTATCAGTCTAGAACAACTCCACGAGCATCTACTGAGCTGCACAGATTTAAAACATACGTAGCAAAATTTCCATGCTGCTGAGATAGCTGAACAGCACAGTCCTGACACAGTGAGATTGCACAGCTTCCTTCAGCCTCCTGAAATAAAAACTGCATTTACATCAACAGCGACTTTTCATCTTCAGTCTACAGGCCACAGAGTCCATCCAGGCCCCTGACTTCACTAGCTATCTCATGGCAAGGCCTGTGAAAAGCAGTTGTGTTAACTGTTAAAACTATTCTTTACCTGGTCAACTGGTGTTTAACTTTGCACTCACCAGTCTTCAGGGGGTCCCACCAGGAGAATTGCTGTGCAATGTCATGCTGTGTTCCTATAGAGACATCTCTATTTTAGTGGCTGCTGAAGTGATCCCTGCCTACATTTTCTAGCCTGTAGACAATTTTGAGGGCAGCGGCTTCACATTAGCAACAGAGGACAAGCTCACTTGATATGTTTTTATTTTCCTCATTATGACTGTGGAGGGAGTGGAGGCAGAAAAGTGTTGCCTTCCCTTGACATTTGCCATATTGAGTTTTACTTGTCTTCGAGGATTATAAACTGAGGGCTACCCCCTCTGGTTGTGCTTCGAATGTGGCTGCTTTTGCACGGATCTGGTTGTGCGCTGAGTCCTTTGTAAGTACTCTGTGACGCACAAAAGCCAAAAGGGGAAAGAAAAAATCCCCACCCACTCTGAGACAGTCTATTGAACTTTGTTTTCCAATTACCTAACAAATTGCTGACTAAGGACAGGATAGGGCGGTGGAAATGTAAGACCTAAAGGCACTGTACATTCCTCATCTGTAATGACCAGAAAAAGTGGGTGTTTGTTGGTGGTTTTAGCCAATTTGCAATTTATCTTGGTTTTAGCCCAAGCAGGCTTGAAACCAAGACAAACATTCTTTGATGTAATCTAATTGTGACTAAGACCGTTTGCATAAAGGTTTCACAGCTAGGATAGGAAGAGGAAAGAGACCTTGAAAGCATTCCAGTGGAAAAGTCATGTGCACCAGGCTCTGGGCTGCACCAATGGCGCCCAACAGCCCATTGTTTTAGTTGTGGCTTAAATTAATACCTGACAGCAAAGGAATCAAAGCACTGCTGAAGTCATGTATTCACTTGGTCTTGGTTTTTTTTTCTGATCATGTTTGTACAATGACGGCCTCAGGTGAAGAACTAATAGGAAAAAAGTGGACTTCCCTTGTTTCTGTTCCCACTCCCTTCCAAAACTATATTTAATAATCTAACCTGAAAATTGTTCCTAAATACATTAGACAGACAAGGCTAGACTCACACATTAATGAAACTTCACGTTGTTGGCGAGACTGGAGAGAGAATCTGGAGAGGACCGCAAGAGTTGTTGAAGCTGTACAAGGAGGGTTACAAGCAGTGCCTAATTTTTCTTGTTACTCAGAGCTGCACGTCTTGTTTTTCTGAGGCTATCCCAAAAGCAGAATCGATGCCCCTGACTAAACTTAGCAGTGTGATATGCATCTTAAGAGGTTTCTTGTCACCAACTGTGCTTGGCCCAGCATATGGAGAGACCAAGCTCAAAGGTCAGTGAGGAAAAGCAAATCTAAGAGACGTGCTGGTCTGGACAGCACTGAAGATATGGCAAAGATATATATGCGTCAGTATGATTCATTACCTACTTCTATAGGTGTCTGTTTATGTGGCAGGAATTCCAGGTCTAGATTCTGATTCTCTTTTACCATCATATCCATCATCTCTAAATTAAACCAGCATAACTCTAATACAAGTCAGATCAAGTGATCTTTTCTTGTGTCACAGGATTGAGAACGTGGTACCAGATTGCCATTCTGTTTGCTACTGTTAACACATTTGCTGCTAATAATCCATTATGGTTTATTTCTCAGTCTTTCAAACACTCTTCCAAATTCCCACTAGGGACTGGGCCTAGTATGGTTCAGTAAGCAATTTCTGTACTAGGTACTGTAATTCAGCTTTCAAATTGGCCTGAAAATTCACCAGCCCAGGCATAAATTCTGCTTGTATGACCTTTATACCTAACAACAGTGAAAACAACCAGTGATATTTTACCCTCCTGACAAATGCCCTCTCCTTCAGGCCTGTGTTTGAGTCATAATTTGAAAGACAGCAGCTGCAATTTCCCTAGGAAAGCATCCATATGTACCTATTACTGCATTATGCTTGCAAAATTAAAGACTTGAAAAATCAAAATCTTAATAGTTTAAAACTCATTTTATGCTATTTACAGGTGGGCTGCTCTGTAATGAACAGGTAATATTTTGTCTACAGTACAGAATGTTTCTTAACTAAGCTGCTGAATTACACGCTTCCATCTACAGCAAGAGAACTGAGTCTTGAATGCTGTCTCTTTTTTTTTTTTTCTGTTTTCTTCCATATCCTAAGCCATGATTTGCTTTTGAATTTTTGTTCAGAAATTCATTCTCTTTTCCTTCTTCATGGAGATGTACAGATAGTTGAATTACTTTCCTGGATAATGGCTTGTTAACCAGATGGCAACACAAGGAGGGTACGTAACAGGATATTGAGATCTCCACACTCTTGGTTCTTAAGTCTTTGTGAAATAAGCCCATAACAGGCTGAGTGATCAGTTCAGGAGAATTTCTCTGGAGATCAGTAGATGGCCACAGCATGTCCTCTGGGTCAACTGAGATGATGTCTGAGAGAGTACCTTAACAGCACTGAACACTATAACCCCAAAGAAACCCAACACTAATTAAATCCAAGAGATTTTCTAGGTGTTCCTATTGTAACGTTCTCAGCAAATTCTGAAAAGCTGCTGGGTTTTGGAGTAACGCCTTCATAGATTAATGCTGCTGATTAATAAGAGCTGTTATTTATGGTGAAAATCCCACAACTGCTGAGTCTAAAGGCTTCTTTGGGGCTGAAAGCTTTCTGTACAGAAAGTTGTTGTTGGGAAACAAGGGACTGGTGTGTTACTGTAAAGGATAGGTTGTAAAAGGGATGCTTAGAAGGGGCCCAATATGGTTTGGACTGCAGCCAAGATCTTGCATAACAGGATGCCTCATAAAAGAAAGGCTTAGAGGGGTATGGTTAAAAGACAGACGTTTCTTTTGAGCAGAGATGTGCCAACGGGAGGATCACTAACAAATCTTTGTTCACCATTATGTGTGCATATAATTAAAAAATGTTGGTGTTCACAGCCATTCCCAGATGATGTTGTCTGGTTCAGGGAATCATACTTCTCAAAAAATTAAAGAAATGGAATAGGGCACACCAAATTCAGTTCAGCCAGGGGTGTTTTTCTGTGGTGTAAACACTACTTTTAGATTTTAATGTCTTTCAAGGGACAGTAGTAGGAATGCCCCATGCCCCCTACCTTGTGATCAGGAGCACAGCACTCAAAGCTAGACAAGATTGCAGATCTGGGGCAACTGTCACGCGAAGGAAGGCACATGATGGCAGGATACCCAACCCTGGGCAGTCAGACAGGAATTCAAGTGCAGTCATTGGCATCTAACAGACAATCTGGGGAACTGCTAGGCTGGCTGGCAGAGACTTCATTGAACGCTAGAGAAAATTATCTTTGTAATGACAACAGAGGGGAATGTTGAACTACACACCTGGCAGATATTTGCATTTTCTTGCTTTACATTGAGAATTCACCAGTAGCATTTTAGAGCAAGCTGTGTAAAAACACCTTTTCTATCTCTTTTCTGTTTCTAAAGGCAATATTCAGAAACTGCTCAACGCAAGCACGACATACTGACCACTAGCCCTAGCACCAGGGCTTAGGAACTGACAGAAAACTGCCACAAGAGAAATGTTAACATAGCCTCTTTATGTTTTCTTCCCATCACCATTATAACGCTTTCTCTTGAATCTACAGCTAGTTCTAGTGCAATGTATTCAGGCTTCCCCTGGCACCTTAAGGAAAAGGTTCTCTGCCAAAGCCCTGTCCAGCTCCAGAGCCAGGGTCAAACCACTACTCCTGAACAAGATCCATGAAGCAGGGCTGTTGTTCCTCAGCAGCTGTGGTAGAAGCTGCTTCCCAAGCACCTCAATACATACCTTGCTACATCCCCTTAGAAAATACTTACACCTAGCAAAGCTGGTTCTTCTGGACAGGTTTAGTCACCAAACCTTTTCTGTGGTCTCTGCTGCTGGAAGAGAAGCTACAAGTCATCACAGCAGTTCATACACACAGAAGGGTGTATGAAAACTTGTGCTAGTTTTCACTAATGGTAAAATACTGATTATGAAAATGCAACCGGCCTCTGCCCTCTGTAAAGATTCATATTCTCTGAGTTTTAACTTTGCCTCTGAAAAAGTAGTTAAGGAGACATAAAGGTTTCACATCATACCTTCAGACTTGGTCTGGGGCATCTAATGACTTGCATCTTTCAAGCCAGAGGAGTCTGGTGAGCAAAATAGGTGAGAACATTGACATTTGCCATCACATTTCCTGCTCAATATGGATTGTGGGATAAATGACTGGGTAATGTGGCTGCAGGATGGTTATTTCCTCATTCACTGTCCAAGTCAGGGTTCAGGGGAAGCCCCACTGATGAAGCTGAAGAAGGACAGATGTTCTTGAGAAGAGTAACTCCAGTGACAGGTGTACCTACAGTCATCTCCTGAGCTGTGCCTCCCACTGCTGTGGGAACCCTCTGCACCCTCCAAACTACTGGGCATGGTTTAACATCTCTCTTAGAGGAGCAAGTAAAAAACTTGTCAACATTATGCTTACTTTAGCTTTCTGAGGACAAATCATCATATACATTCAAGGTTCATAATTCCTCTCTCAATTGTAGCATTGTAAATATAAACCCAAACAGATGTCCTTTCAGCATCCTGCTCCACATGTGCTCTGCCAAGAGTGAGACAATTATGTTGTCATGGCCAAAGAAATGTCCTCAGTTCACCTGTGTTGTCATGAAATAGAAATATAATGGCAATTTTGCAATAGCTCAGTTTTTTTTGTGTCCATGTTTGCTACCAGAGTGAATGAAAGGTAAGTCCACAGCTTTGGACTGAGGTGAGAAGTCTGCTGAGGTGTTGCAAAGAAGCAGGAGCAAATCAGGTGGGCCCTCTGTTGCCCAATTGATGTTGTGGTCTTGGTTCTGGAAGCAGAAGAGGTTCCTCTGGGCTGCAGGCAGCAGTGTCTTCCCTTTGGCAGAGTAAATCAATATTTAGCAAGTAACGAAAAGTCCTCTTCATATGCTAGGCACTCAGAAATAACATGAACTCAGTATTTTAAATGCTCTCCTGTTTAATATCAGCTTTTTGTTTAACTATGGAAATGTTTCTATCTAAGCAATTTACCACAGAATGCAAAACATACTTTCTGTACACAATGTTCTTCCAAAATTATGTGTTTCCACACTATAGCTTGTGGGGTGATTTTTTTTTTTAACTGAACAGCCAATCCTGTGATAAACTGCTTCATAATATAACAATGTGCAATGGACAGACAGGGTTTATTGGGCCACTGCAACAGGAAGGAGAAAGCATGCTGGCTAAGAAGTCAGATCTGATAGAAAGGTTGGGAGTCAGATAGTCTCCAAAAAAGGTTTTCAGACCTAGCTATGAGTTCTCTTCAGGTAGGCATCTTAACACAGATTAAACCAGGCCTGGATCGACACAGTGTAACTACCCACCTGGTGTAAAGTAATTGCACACAGCAATTATCCCACCTTTAGTATATTGTGGCCTGAAGCTAATCTTGCTGATGTCTCCTTTCATTGAATGCAATAGGTTCAAATCTCAGAATGGCAAAAAAACACAACCCCACAACAAAAGCCAAAGTTGTGGAGTCTCCTTCCTTGGAGGTCTTCAAGACCTGCCTGGACACGTTACTACGTGACTTGATCTAGGTTGACCCGCTTCTGCAGGGGAGTTGGACTAGATGGTCTCTAAATGTCCCTTCCAACCCTACCATTCTGTGATTCTGTGACTCTAATGGGTAGCATGAGAAAGAGATCCACACTGGAGTTTATGTGAGTGGAATCAGAGGTTAAAATGTTATCACTCAATATATCTGCCAATGTTTTGATGTAGGCATGCTATTGTGTATCACTGCTTTCATTCCATCAGCAACACTAAAAATTAAAATCAAATTCAAAACTTGACCTAACACAAAATATAATGAAAATTCTGGCATCACCATATGCTTCTTTTTGCTTTTTATGTATATATTTGTGTATAGTTTGGAAAGTAACCATAGCATATTCTAGCAGGAGTCAGACAGGTCAAACTCTGTGAATTCAAGATAAAGCTGCATGCCTTCAAAAAAAAAAGCTAGATCTGGAGACCAGGCTTGAGATAAACAGTCATCTGAAAGATAATAGATTTGCCTGACATTGTTGTGTCCAGTAAATCATAACAAAACTTCAGAATACTGGAGAAAGGCCAGGAATTGGTGACTTACATTATTGTTTTATTATCACATTTTAGAAAGCTAAAACTAATAGCTGTGTTTAAATAATATTAACTAACTCATGGCTGCCCAAAGTTACATTGCTTCAGATCACTAAGTTCTCACTTCCTAGCTGTGCTAAGAAAGCAGCCTGCCAGCTATGTGGAAGGAAAAGGGAGCTGAAGAAGAAAGGAAACAACATTCAGGAGGCAGTGTTCACCTGCTTGGGCTGCATTTCAAGCTCACTCATTGTCCTTTTCTTGGAATGGAGTGATTGCTGTAGAAGCCTTTTGCCTTGTTAAAGATTCACGTAAACAACACTGCAAGGAAAACAAAAGAAAATAAGTCAGCTATTTTCATAGCCATATTTCAGAGCTCCTTCTACTGTGTTTCCCAAATGTTTTTTGGGAAGTGTTTCCCAAAGGTTTTTTCCTAAAATGTGTGTGGTGAGCACATGCAATAACTGCAGTGGTTAACACAAAGTGGTGGGCATGTGTGCAGGAATCGAGTACAAGCTGTGATACACAGTACTAGATTCTGAGACAGAGACATAGCCTGCCTGTGGATTCTGTTTTGGTTGCTTGATTTCTTTACAGGTACTAAGTAGCCTGGAGAGTGGGCAGCTGTGAGCATTTGGTGCATGCGCATGTGACGTGAAAATCAATGCCTTGGGTGGAACTGATGTCTTCTGATTTCTCTTTAAGTTCAACCATCTTGAAGAAGTAATCCCATAAAAAAGGAGACAGGTCATCTTGCAGGGTTTTATGGATGTCTTGCCACAGCCAAATACTTCCTTTGAAGGATTCAGATTGTTCACATAACACTGCCTAGGATGCTAGTTAGGTGGGACCTCTGCAACTCTGACCAAGTTATCTCTCATGGCTAAATATTCCTTTCCCACAGCAAACATCAGAGAAGAAAAATCTTCTCTTGAATCTGTTGCATAATGGGAAAAGGAAGAGTGACTAATTCTCGAGTGCTGATATTAGTGTGTATCTAAACCCATAAGGAGCATAGTGTAAATAGATCTAATAGGTTTGTATCTAAACTCCTAATGAGCAGACTGTAAATATTTGCTTAGAGTTTCTTGCTTTGCAGGGATAGACAAAACTCTTTGCAAACCACCTCGTTTTTACCATACTTTTGTTCTGTTGCCTTGTTTTAAAACATTTTCATCAAAGAGTTCCTAGAAGGATTTGAAAGATGTTGTTGTGTTAGTTCACAGGGTTGAATGCAGAGGTGGGCTGTAAGTTAACTCTTTGAAGCTCAGGTCTCGACAGAGATGTTAACAGCTGCTCTCTACATGCAGAAGGAGGCTGCCTGTTCAAAACCTCTGCAAACCTGCAGAACTGAACTCTGTATGCTACCCTTGCTGATGGGATATGAATCAGCATGGACAGTTAGGATAGGATTCTCCGAAGAACGTGATAGTTCTGCCCATTTCATCACCAAACTGAGCTTTTTAGAAAGTTCCCATTTGACTCCCATTTTGTTGGAATTCTGCCTCTCATTCTGATCTCTCCATGCCTTTCCTTTTGACTTGAAGAAAGATCACCAAAATGCCAGGGGCAAAAAAAAATTTAAAAAGTAATTCTCACAAAATTTCAAACCAAAGAGCAATGTTTTGGAAATCTTACTGGGAAATATTCTCATGAAATTCCTGGCCTGCACAACTAGAGAAGATTTTAATTTATGCTAATTCAATGAAATAAATGTGCTTGTGTCATCTTAATTCTTCAAAAGAAAAAAAGAAGTCTGTGAGTGTTGGACTTAATGGTCTTAAGGATCTTTTCTAATCTAAATGATTCTACAGTGTCATTTATTTCTCTTGATAAAACTTTGGAATGATGTTATTTGGCTTCTCAAGGGGCGACAACTCAGTTTCGTATTTTTTAGAAACTTGGCTCTTTTTGAGGAAATTTTCTTCACTGGAGCACTTTAGTAAGGGTGGAACTGACCTCAGAAGAGCAGCAGAAATCTCAGACCACAACTATAGCAAACTTACTTGGCTACCTGCAACTTGTGTGACAGCTGTAGACCACATAAAATGTCTCACCTTGCACACAACAATTACATCAACCAAGTGTGGACACGAACATTGTGTGGCTTAGGGAGTCACAGGATGCAGAGCCTGAATGAAGCACTTCAGAGTCACTTCTGTACTTGTGCTGAACATCTGTATAAGACGAGGACAAATTTTTTAGCAGGACCTGTTTTGATAGGACAAGGGGTAATGGTTTTAAACTAAAACAGGGTAAATTTAGACTAGATATAACAAAGACCTTTTTTATAACGGAACACTGAAATAGTTTCCCCAAAGAGGTGACAGATGCCCCATCCCTGGGGTTAACTGGTACAGCCAATGGTTCAAAGGAAGCTAAAGTAATTTATACAGCTAACCAGTTGACCCATTATGCCAAATTAACATTATACTCTTGATCTAAGTGGACAAAAGGCCATGCCAGAGGAAGGCAGTCTCTTCTGGACTGCTGCAGGCTCTTTAGGCTGAAATGCATCAGCTCTGTTATATGGCTACTGTTACAAGCCCGATACCTCTGGAATGAATGTCCTGGGGTAAGAGGAGTGCACACTCATATCACGTGAAGGTAAACAGTGTTGGATTAGTGGTGACTCAGTCACGCACTCATTTGCATTTGTTAATGGCAAAAAAAACCCTCAATGATTTAGACGTCTGTCTGTACAAAAATAGAGTCTTGTTTAAGCAGCAGTGCTTCTTAAACAAATTCTCATTAAAATTAACTATTTGCTGGCTCTTACATGAGAAATCAAGCTTTTTTCCAGGAGGGTGAGGGTGTTGGTGGTCTGTTGAAATCCTGCTTTATGACTTTGGATTTAAAAAAAAACCAAAAAAGTACACTTCATCCATCAAGACTGTCTTTCAGGGATTTCACTTAAAGTGAGTTGGCAGATTTTTGCTCTTCACCCCAAAATGTTCCCCTTGTGATTCTTTTTTTCCTGTGTCAATCCTGTATCACTTTTAAAAGACCCAGTAATTTCAGTTTCCAAATGAGGTATTAACTCACAAAAGGTAGAGTAGTAATTTACAAGATGATTGTCTGCACTCTCTACAGCTCTGTTTCCATGAGCTGAAAGGAAATCTCATTGAATTCTCCTGTAGACTTTCCTCCTTCCTTGACTTGGCAGTGAAGCACAGAGGGCAAGTGGCCCCCTGGAAAGTGTGCTTCAATCTGGTCCCATTTCTAAAGGTTTGCTGGTTGGAGGTGGCCTATGATGGGAGGTCAAATTATACTGTCCTGGTTCTAAAATTGCTCCCTAAACTCCTCAGATCTGTCTGACTATCATCAGGACTCCATGCTAGGACAAGTAACATTAGGAGTACACAGGATAAACCTTCTTTTGGGTATCCACACTTAGGGATTTTTAAGGCAAAATGCAGAACATTATTTTTAAGTTCCACAAATACTCCTTGTTGCTGACAGAAACTGTGTGTGTGCCTCTGTGTGTGCATGCCTGTGCATGTGTGCTTTTGTATATATTCACCTGTGCAAATTACCTGCTTCTTTATAGGCCATGGTAGAAGAAATTCACGTGCTGAAACTTTTGATGAGAGTATCTGGCATTCTGCAAATTTCTGCCCCAATATGAGTAAGAATAGCTATTTTTTTTTGACATGTCACTTGTAGATGAAAGTAAAACTGGGAAAGGAGAACTTTTCAGGAAAAGATTCAATGTTCAATATCCAGGGATTTAATATGTAGTTTTATAGATAGAGACAGAAAATGTATAATTTGATGCAATTCAAAGCTTTAGGAATAACATTTCCAGACTTTTCCTTCACAACACACTGACTAGGTATCACTGAAAGATTAATAGCAGTAATGACACGGTAAAAAGAGATTAAACTGGGAGGCAGTGACACAGCATTGGCCCAAAAGGGTCTTCAAAACATTTCACTGAAAATGTAACTGTTCCACAAACACCACACACACAAAAATGGACACTGCTGATGCTTCCTATTGTCCTCTTCAATTTTGAATCCTCTTCTCTGGTCTTGGCTTCAATTTTAACTTGTTTGATATCCTTAGTTATGTGGGAGAAGTGGTTGAGATTTACATCAATGAGACATAGGTTAAAACATGGTTAGGTAGTCTCTGTTAGAAATGAGATGCTGTGTAGCCTCAAGTCTTCCATAGGTCAAGTAGTCCACACTGGGTCATGTTTTGGATCGTACCCTATAGCAACATCTCTGATTGCCCCAGAAGACCCCTGCAAAGGGACACATCAGAGTCAAGATCTTCCTTGCAGAAATGAGAGGACAGTTTTCATTCAAGGGGTTTGTCCTTATGCAGAGACTTGCTGAAAGAAACAGACTAGTCTCTAGCGAGGTTAAAAGATGGACCTGCTTAACAACAGAGTAGAACTTGGTCATCTTAATAAAAAATGAAAAGACAATAGAAGACATCTTGGCCTGATTGCCTACTTCTATGGAAATATTATGACTAAATGCACTAGAAGACAAACATAAAGCAACAGCAGGAGAGCAAAATGGCCCTTTGCAGATGAAGTTTATTAGAACGTGGTAAGATGTCATGATCATGCAGAGGATACAAGGTATGCCCCAGTGCTGGGTTTTACCTCCAGCTGTCTCATTGCATGGGGAGACATAATGAACCAGCTAAGAAGGAAGGTAAGGGTATCTGTGCACCGCCCATATTAGATGGTAAGAATGACCATATTAGATAATGCTAGGGATCTATTTTCTCAGCCTCTACATTTGAGATTTCCCGATGCAGAGCCACTATTTTTGTGTTTGCGCTCCCGGGATGAATATATTCCTACAAGAGAGGGTCTTTCAAAAATGCCTGGCAGAGTTAGGAGGAATTTGGCCAGTCCTCTGCTCCTAAACTGACAGATCATGCTGAAATCCAAACTGTTTACTCATCTTGAAATGGGAGCTAGAAGGTCTGCAGCAGGTCTGTACCTTTTCTTTTCCAGGGAGAGTGAGGGCCCAATGAACAGTGTGAGCCAACAGTTGATTCAGCTGCAAACACACTGGTTAGTTTTGTTGATATGTCATTGTGACACAGTTTTTGAAGTGAAAGTGGTTACTGGAGGCAGAGTGCTCCCATGATGGGGCATTCCTCTTGGTGCCTGGGCAATGTTGGACTTGAGAATCAATTAGTCACTAAGTCTGTCCTGAATTACAATTACATTCAGTGACTAATTGTATGTGCTTTGGTCATCGTTCCTCTCCATTAATGTGTTCCTGCTAATTAAGGGCCCTGAGAAGATCTCTTTCAGCCTATTATATGGATGCAGGTGGGAAGGAAGGCACTTCTGCAGAAATGAAGGGAGAGGGAGTTAAAGGAGTTTGTAGCACAGCTAATTTTTACCATTTGTTTAATCTGTTACTAAGGGTCATTTGTCAAACTGTGGCTGCTGTTCCTGCCCCTCCTCTTGTTCACAGTAATGAACAGCCTGGGAAAAAGTTATCCCCTTTCCAAAGGATCGGCAAAGAGGAAGAGTTGATTATAATGGTCCTGAGAAGAGAGAGAGCTGTGCATGGATCATTTCCCAAGACAAAAAGGCTGTCTGCACACTCTGCACCCAGGAAATGAAGTTAATCAACAGCTGCTCATAAGGACAGTGAAAAGATCCTCCTCATGACAGTGGTGAGACTGGCATCTTTGCTGCCCATTTCCTGAGGCAAGTGGCTGGGCATCAATACCCAAGCAATATGGTGGGTGACTGTCTCCACAAGACTTTGTCTCTGAGTAAATAAAAAGTTGCTCCTCCAAGAAATGAGAACTCAGGCCTTGTATTGTTCAATACAAAACTGGCTTGTCAGTCAGCCAAGGGACATAAACAAGGAAAAGAAAAAATATATAATACTAAAATTGCAGAGAACATTCTCATGGTAGAAATGTCAAGTACTGGGGAATGTGTTTTGTGGGACCTCTTGGTGAGAAAATGAACGTTCCAGCTAGAAGTTTGATGGTAGAGCAAATGGTGGTATGTGACATATTTGAGACTTATAAATCTGTTTGATAGATAGAAAAAGTGAGAAAATAACTTTGTAAATCCACTTTAGATCTAATTATTTTATCAGTATAAGAAGGCAGGTCCATCATTTTGGAAAGAATGGAGTGACATTGTTTATAGATGGATAAGCGATATGTCACGTGAAATATCAACTCTACTTTTTAGAAGATTTTCATTTTTACCTGGTGCAATCTCCCTTTACTCAAGAGAATTTGTTGCTGAATTCTTTATATAAACCAAACCAGTATATATGATTAAGGAGCTTTAACTATGACAGGGTAAAAATCAAGTCAGGAAATAGAACAAAAACTGTATCAATGATGTGGCATAAGCACCCTTCAAAGAGGAGAATTCACAGCAGTGTGCCAGTCAAAGGATCAGAGCTCTCCACAGTCCTACACATCCTTGTAAGGATTGCAGTCAGGTGATCAGTTTACTAATTAACAGTAGTTCAATTAACTAAAGATTAGTCATTTAGCTGTTGGAGTGATCATCTCCTTCTCAATATGTCTGGCGTCAGTGTGCTTGGAAGCTCTTGCCTTTTTATGAACATTAAATGTGGGACATTTTTCGTTAACTATCTTCTAAATACAGAAAATAGGAGAATATTAACCAGTAGAAACATAAAAGGTGACTTTCTGAGCATATTGCTCCAGTCCTCCAGTACCACAACTGGAACCTAGGTGAGGGTTCACTCATTGACTAAATTCTTAGTTCCATGCATTTTCAGAAAAGAGAGACCTGACTGAGGCATTCTGTGTCATCATCCTTGTTTTGTCTTCTACTGCTGGCCTCACGCTCTTCATTAATGTAAAACAGGATGCAAAGGTGCAAGAGAAAGAGGTTATTTACCCAAATATTAGCCTGACATGGAAGTGATCTCAGGCCTTTCTGCTTAGCCACAGCAACATGCTGGATCCTCTTAGTCCCTTTCAGGAACTAGTTAAACTCCTTCTTCATTGGCAATCTGCTTCTGCTTCTCCTAATTTTATTCATGGACAGTTAGCATTTGTTTGTTCATGTGCCAAGGTTACTCTTTAGCTTAAATAGCTCTTCACCTCCCTCAGGTTTACTGTTCCTTGATGTTTTTACACTCAGCAGTCACACTCTCTCATAGCCATTGTTTTGACAAGCAAAAATAGCTGATTTTTTCAACTCTCTGGTAAAATTAATTTTTTTGTAATGACACCAAGTTACAGAGTAACAGTCGGAGATAATTACTTGCTCCTGTAGACAGAGATAGCTGCCAAATCTTCCTGGGCTAAAAATGGAAGTATAGCACACTTTGGCTCATGCTCAAGGCCAGCGTTTTGGAAAACAGAGACTGAAGTTTTTATCTCTGATGGCACATGTAAGTAAATTGTCTCTTATACTAATGTGGTGAGCACTTCAATTTCCTGTTGACACCAACATTTCTTACTAACTAATGTCATGAAATGCTAAACATCAGCATCAACTCTGGACAATGTTGCCCTAAGTGCTGGTATTTTCTATTGTATTTAATTACATTCACACTGTTCAGAAGTACCCACATCTCACTAGAGTCCTTACAGGTCCTGACACCTGTCTGGAGTAAACAAATGTTTTTATCTCTCCTTGTATACTAAACAAAATCAGTCACAGAAAGTTGGAGGCAATGATCAGTCAAGGATTCAGACTCCTACACTCCGTCAGTGATCTTGTTCTATGCCATTTGAGATTACAAAAGGAAGATGACCAGAAAAGTAGTCAAAATGAATTGGTAGATGCTTACTGATTGAGAGGTGAGGTGATGAAGTTGTGTTTAAGATTGCTTTTCTCCTTTTGTTTCTGTGTCTGTTTTATCCAGATAACACCACTGAACAATCTGGATAAGCTTTGAAGGTGCAGTTTAGCCTTTCTTTGATTCTGTAAGGCTGTACACCAAAGCAGCAGGAAAGGTCCATCTTTGTTGTCCCATTAATCATTTTGGTTTTCATCGTTTGCAGTGGTTGGCATTGACCTGCCAGTTCTCTGGGAAATAAATGACCTTTGTTTAATTTTGCCTGTAATTGGCCCACTGCAGTCCTTTTTTGTGATTCATGGGTCTTCCCCTCTATAAATAATAGAGGGTTGCAATGTTCTAGCTCTTTACTCTTGGCTTCTTAACTTCCTTCCTGTTGGTGTCTTTTTCTAATTCTTTCTTCCTTTTTACTGATTTTTAATGAGTAAGTTCAGAATTGACCTGCCCTTTGCTTGTTGAAATACACTGGATTCAGATTCTTCATTCTGCTTTTATATTTTTGATAATCTACTGTGTAAATAGGAACTCTGTTTATTGATTTAGATTTACTGTGAATGCCCTACATGTCTTTCTATGAGCACTGGTCTTATTGTGTCAACCTTGGCTTCTCCAGTTACACATGCACAAATGTAAAAATTCCTTAATTTATTGCAGAGTGTTTAGCTTGTCCTTCAAGTGGCTTCTTCCTGAATTCCAGAGAATGCAATGAAAATCAGATGCATTTCAATAGCTTTCAAGTGATGGCAAGACCTAGGAAATCTGACTTTTTGTTAACTTTGGCTGCTGCATTTTGAAATCTGTAACACCTATTCATGACGTAGATTTCCATCTACCCAAGGTTTTGTCTGCAAAAATTCTTTCTCTCTCCATTGGTTGCCATTTCCTTCCCCACAGTCCTGCCTCCTAAGGAAATAGCTGTTGTCTTCATTGCCCCCAGCCCTTTGCTGCCTTCAAGGGTATGGTGACTTATAAATGAAGTTAATCATAGAGAAAGACAACATAGGGGCACTTTTGCTCAACTCATTGCTTATAGTTTGTTAAGGACAGAACACCAAACTTTCAGCTCAGGTTACTTGCTCCATTTCTACTGGCTTCTGAGAGACTCTGATGGATGGAGGTAAGTGCCCTGGCTCTATGACTTGTTGTTATTTCTCACCTTTTTTTTGTAGCAGTGAGATTAGTCTCACTTTGCGTGTACATGCAGACACTGGAGTCATAATGTGGAGGTCTGTGGGCTTCCCTGAATCCTCAGACAATCATGAAGTACAAGGAGGAAGGGTAGAGGGGACTGAGTAAATAAAAACAGCAAAAGAGTAATAATATTTTACAGAGCCAGGTACAAATCTGCTCATTATATTTAAACTCTCAGGCAACATGCCAGTGGCCAAGATACAATCCTGGGAGGTAATCTTCCTAAAAATATATCCATTAGTACATGACACAGTCGCTGCTTGTCTCACAGGCCAACTTAAATAATACATATTTAATTTGATGATAGGTTCAGCGGGATGGGGACCTAAAGTGAAAAGAGAGGTCCAGAGCAGCACATGGGCTGGGGAAACAGTCAGATTTTATTTCATACATTAGCATCACTTGGAGTGACTGGCATGTGATAAAAGAGAAAATTTAACCCCACCTTGCATGGTGGACTATTACAGCACTGATGGGAAAAATCAGTGCCAAAAAGACCTCTTTGCTTGCTGCTTGACATGCCTGAATGGTTTCTCACCTTAATAGCCTGCATGGAGCTGAACAATTTTTATAGTTCTGCTTTATCTTTTGCCTAAACAGCATGTACATGTGTATAAACAGCTCTGCACTCCTCCCTGAAACACTTACAGCCCTGCTAGTTACACAGCCTCATTTATACATCGACTCCAGTTGCTTATGCTCAACTAGAGAGAGCAAAGAGGTGAGTCAGATCAGTTCCCAAATAACCACTTCCAATGCAACAGTTAAATGGCAGAGACCTCTTTGTGTTTGGTCGGTTCAGGTAACCAAGAGACCTTGTCGGAACCTAGGGCTGTTCTACCTCCAGTACCAGAACAGTGTTTTTGAAGTGGAAAAGATGAAAAATTTCCCTGTAGGTTTCACTAAATGAAATACAACCTTTCACTAAATTCAAGCTAAATACAAATAGGAGGGTTTTCTAATTATTTCATATATATCTATATGTAAATACTTTAAAAGTCAATATAGTAGACAGATAGGGGATGGTGAAACATTTGCAGAGATCTGCATGGTTGGATTTCATATAACCTAGATCTAGCAGTGGACTAAACCACGTGTAAGCTTAAACCTATTTGTGATCTCCATGTATGGTCTTTAAGTGCCAAAGAAGCAGAAGAACTTTGGTGTTTTGGAGCTGTGTGGCCCAGCACGTTTTGAATCACATGCATGGGGCTCAGTTTCTGTGTAGTACCATCAACTTTGCTGTTTACTACTGCCTTGTCAGCTTAAAAATTAATCCTTGGGATACTTTCCACAATAAAGACGGATTTAATTTTGCTGGAATCAAGTAACAATGTAAATTGTAAACTGAGACAAGTTCATTCCATGTTTCAGAAGTTTATGAACCCAGTTTGATCTCAGATGCAAATCTACATCGTGCAAAACTCCATCCTTGTGGCAAAATTTTGCCCACTTTTCTGTGAGAAATTGGAATTTAATTTCAGCATCAAGAAACTTCAAGAAAGATTTTAGAAGCCTGTATGAAAGGCTTTTAAATGCTCATGTATTTACAAAATTTTACATTTCCTATGCTGTAATTTTATAAATGAGGCTTTCACTTTAGAGGCAATTATATATGGCAGAATTTAAACCTCACTTTCTTGACACAATGTGAGTGGAAAGAATGTATTCCTAACATGAAAGCTAAAATCACAGTAAAGGCCTTGCTGATGTCCATAGGATGTCTGAAGGATGTAATGAAGGAAGTCCACAACCAAACAGAATGACACAGAATGGGTTTGGGAGTATTCTGTCAGAGAGCTGTGTGGTTTGGAGACAGACATTCCACCAGCTTCAGTTGTGCTGGTATTTTATATGAAGTCTAGGCTAGGCAACCTAAACCCAAATCTCATTGGAAAGGATGGTTTTTTTTTCCAGAAAATATCTTTGCAATTCATGGGGCAATGGAAGGAACAAAAGGGGAGTTAATACTCAAAAATTCACTGTAAGAAAGAAAACAGGTGTCTTAAAACATCTGTGGGACCTCAGCCTGGCAGGGATCCTTGGGCAGGTTGTTTAGAATTATGTCTACTGCTAATTTAACAGCCGGAACCCTTTCCCCAAAAGCTCTGCTTTTTGGAGACTCAGGGGCATTCGTTTATGCAGGAGAGGAGACACATTCAGGGCTGTACACAATTTTCAATCAGATTTTAATGCTTCATATGACACTCTGAAGTCTACTTTAAAAAGTATTTTGTCCGTATTTGTTTGCCCTCTGACCCCTCTGAGAGATCTGACTCACAAACTTGCTCTCTATGGCACATTTCCCAGCAGGAGAAACGGAGTAGCTGGTCTTTCAGACCCAGCATTGCTCTGTTCAAATAAAACAAAAACCCAGCTGTGAGACACATAGGAAACAGGTCAAGCTTTTAATCTTACCTGAGAGCAGAGCATCTATAAGTCATTAAATCTTCAATTTTCTACCTCTCCTTGAGGCGTCCCCTCATTCCCCTTGGGTCTGCCAGGGAAATCAGACTTATTTCAAATGCTTCATACACTCAGAGTAGAAAAATTGTTGCAGAAAAGGAAAAAATCCTGGAATAAAGCCTCCTCTCAGATAGGCAGGCAAAACACACTGAGAGCTGTAAGTCTGAGTGCAAGCTGCCTTCTCAGTGCTACAGAAAAAGAGCAAGACAAAGCTACAACCCATGCCAATGTCACAGCCACAGTGCCTCGGGATGCATCATGGTGGTAGCTTGCAAAGACACTTTCCAGCAAACTTTAAAACCCTTGAGCACTGCCGAACAACCACGCCAAGAGGTAGCTCCATGTTACTTAATTCCTCACATACCTACACTTGCTTTGCAACTTACACAAGGATCTCTCCCACCTACTGCATTACCTAGTTTGGGCATAACTAAGATGAAGACAACTCACAGATGGGGAATAACCCAACCGCAGCATGGTATTTGAGATGGCTGCTCTGCCCTGATCTGCCAGATCAAGCCTTTTTTCCCTCCCAGCCAGTCTCTGCTGTTGCTCATCAGCAGTCCCATGGGGGTCAGGTTAGGCAGGAGGAGAAAGCGCTGAGAGATCAGAGAAGTGGGAAGTGTGAGGAGTGAAAGAAATTCAAGCAATAAAGTAGCCTGCAAACCCTTTTGCTGACAGCACAGGGCTGGTAAGGGTGAGCCTGGTGAAACAAAGCATTGCTTTATTTTTCATCTACCCTATTTAGGAATCTGCCATATCTGATAGCTCCTTAATCAGAGAGGATCCAGGCCAAGTCTCCTGTAAAGACACTGTATGATACTTGATCAGATGTGTGCAGCTGACTCACCACGGGTAAAGAGGTTTTAAAGCTATGAGCTAACAGACTGTATAAAGCTCTGCTGTTCCTTAATATTGCCACACAATCTGAAGTTTTAATGTGTTTCTTCAGTGTCTGTTTGAGACACTTTTGTTCCTCTCCTGTGTTGTTTTTTTCTACCTGCCATACTAGGTTTTAGTATCTGAGACTCCTTGCAAATATGACTACCCTGCTGACAGAGGCCCTGTTCTTCCATCCAGTGGTCAGACACCCTTTCAACACACCACATCAGAAGGGTTACAGTTTCCTCCCTCTGTGAAATTGTGCTGTGCCAAGTAGTTCTTTTTCTCACTTGAGTCACAGGCCATAATATGTCCATCAATTTTGATTATTTTTTTTTGCCTGCAGGTAATGTTGTAAGCAGCATCCCAATGATCTACCATCAAACCCAAACATTTCCCTTGGGTTTTGCAGCATCTATGTAGTGAGTGCTGACTGTGTTGCTACTGTGCAGCAGATTCAGCTGGGAGAACTCCTCCTTTTTGGCTGTTCATCTCAGTGTTTCATTTCAGGACACAACAGTTTCACCTCCTGAGCTCTTTACATTCTCTTGGATCTTCTCTTCTTGCTGCTTCTTGTCAAGCACCAGTTTTGTTTATGCTTTTTGGGCTCATTGTTAACCTGGCTTTTGATCTTCTTTTTATTCAGATAACTTCAGTTACACCTTGTACTGCAGAAGCAGCCTTGTGTTGACAAGCTTATCTTTCTGTCTTCCTTTCTCCATTTCTGCCTGTTTCTTTACCCTTCCAGCTGGTTATGCAGAGCCAGAACAACAGGCACTGAATGCTCTCCTTTGCAGTGCTCCACTTGGCTCTCTCACTGATGTTAACTTCCCTGTCACCTTCTTTTGCAACTCCACTGTCAAGACTTTATTCCTTTCTTTCTTCTTTTTTCAACACCCTGGCTTGTTACTGGAAACTTGAGTATTTTTTTCCTTCCAACACTTTATTTGGTTTTCTTCCTATGGTTACTGTAATGTCCCTTGCCCTTGGGCATTGACTAATTTTTGCTTTATTCTTTGCCACTTTCTCCTGTCTGCTCTGGAAAGACTTTGTACAGATCATCTTTCTATTCTAGTATCAACTTTCCCTTTTCCTCAGACATATCACTTGCCAAGTGAATCTCCCAGACTCTGTCATGAGCACCCCAAGGTAAGGTCAAGACTCTTTGGCCTTTCTCTTTGAAGTTCCACACAGCTCCTCTTCAGACAACTTCCTTGCTTTTGCTTTGTATCATTCCTTGTCTTGTTTGAATACCTCAGGGCTGGTTTCTCATGACTGTCCTCATGTGCAGTACACTCTTCTACATCTGACATACATAAAGGGCCTTCAAGATTCGTACATTCAAATTTCTTTTTGGTCTAAAGGCTTGGAAGCTCACCTTCAAAACTTCTGGTATCCTTAATTGTTAATATTGCTTCAGGAGGGCAACCTTTAGGGTAGATGAACCTTTAAGGAAAACTCAGAACATGGTCAGAGTTAGACTATAAATGCCAAACATTCAAAATTACAGCTTTGCCATATTGAAGGCCCACACCATTTTGGTTTTGCCTCAGACCCTGGGTTAGCACGTGGTTAACCCTCCACTGGATATCCACTTTGTGCTGCCAATAATTCATAAGAGAAATGTTGCTGTGCTTCGTGTCCCTTCACTCCAGATGCTAGCACAACCATCTCCACTGCCCTCCCATGGAAAGGGGCCCCACTCTGCTGCAGCTCACAATTGCTGTTTCTTAATGGCAAATACCATTCAGCTAAACCAAAAGCCCGAGGAAAAGCAATCTTAGGTGCACTTCCTAGATAAGAAAAAAAAAAATCCTTCCTGTTACTGATTCCATAAAGGAGAATGAGCTAACCTGCAAGGTCTGATAAAGTCAGCCCTTTATTTCAGCTCTGACTGTAGGCTATGTTAGCAGAGAAGACAGACACAAGAGTTTAATGCAAGAGACACAGGAGAAAGAAAATTATTTTGTTCTCTCACTTGCCTGAGGGGAACTGGTTTTGTTTTCCAGTACTGAGACTGCAGTGATACCTTTGACGTTCCCCCTGCTGTTGTAATTCATAACTAACTGAGGTTGTCACTTGGGAGCAAAAGCATCTAAGATTTCAGATTCCCTTGGTCAGTCCTAAGGTCTTCTTTGTCATCTGGCAATGTTCCCACTGCCATAGGTGTTTGTTATGTAAAAGGAAGTGGAGAGCCTGGTTTGTTTTTTTGTTTGTTTGACACAATGCTCTCTCTTGGACAGACGTGCAGGCCAGGGTGGTTCCTGGTACTTTGTCTGCCCAGCCATGCTGGCATGCACAGCTTGAAGGTTTGGTTGTATGTGTTGTTTGCCAAATGAAGTACAATATTAACTCATGCTTACACTTGTAAGGACATGGACATAAGTTACTTTCTGAGCATCCTCCTGGTCCCTCATGGGTCTCACATCATAAATGTTTAGAGAGAGCATGTACTCTGCTTCCTTGCTGTCACTGATGCTTGTGTCAGTGTTTGTTTTACTTTGAGTTGAGCTTGATAATTGGCAAATCCTGAAGTGGCAGCTGGACCAACTCACCATGCGCCCAGGCAGTGAGGGAGATGCTGCTGAACAGCGGGTTCAGGGTGTCTGTTTGCTTGAAAGGCAGTGACAAGTGGTACAAGAGTGGGAAATGTGTTTTCCAGATACCCAGATTTAACCACTTTCCCTCCTTTCAGGTTTTCTTTCCATCTAGCTCATAGGTAGAGCCGTGTACACCAGTACACACATAGGCACAAACACAGCAAGTGTCTGTCTTTGCCAACCTTTGCAAAGACAAACCCTCAGGCCTTTTTAAAACCTGTTTGTTTTATTTTTCCCCCCCACAAACATGAAGAGAAAATGTTCACATGTATGGATTTTGCAGGAAACAGGAAGTGAGTGACAGCGACCAGGGCTGTGACCTGGCAGACCTCACCATCTAATGTAATGTGATCTCACGGCACTTGGTAGAAAAAAGGGAAGTCTGGCCTTGGGACTGCAAATCACAGGCTGTGATGACAAGAGAGGGCCTAATAAAACTCAGCACCCTTCACTTTTAAATGAAATGAGTGGGGAGGGGGAGTGGGGAAAGGATAATTTATTGCCTAGAGATATCCTGGGGTATCACTTTCCTAGAAATGCCTTTCACTGGCCTGTAGAGCTTCAGTGATGGAAAATGTGAATACAGCTTTGAGCAGTTAAGGTCTTTATTTGGATCAATTATAACAGCTATAACAACAAGATTTAAGCAGTGGGGGATGGGGACAAGGCGGCCTTGCATTGCCCCCAATTCTGTCTTGTCACATCATCCCCAGCTGCCACCAAGAACATTGGCACTGCAAGAAAGGATGAGAGGGCATGGATGATATAGGTACATGGTGCTGGGAAAACATGCAATTGCTTTACCCCTCCTCTGACCACTGATCTCTGACTTTGTGTTGAGGAAGCCACAAGAGCAAGTGAATTTTACTGAATAACATTGCTATTTGTTGGCAAGTTGGTCTGTTTTTGCAATGACAACGGTCAAAATAAGTCAGCTTTAACATACGCTCCTGCAATGTTGGAAACTCAGTAAATGAACTCATTTGATGGAATGGGTACAACAGTCCAACAACAGCTTGGCATGCTAGGATGTGCCAGGCATCAGGGGGGCTCCTGGCTCCCTCTTAGAGGAGTCATTTGTTCACTTTTGTTTTCAGTGTTACCTTCTATTGAGTTTGAGGAGTTTGTGCTATGATTTTTAAACAAAAACAAACCACAAAGAACAAACTTTGAGAGCTTCAGAAATTCTGCTGATATAGGCACAGTACTGAGGTACTGATATCTCCTTGTAATTGAGAAAACAGTCTGCAAGCCACAAAAACACGCAATGCTGTACAGACTTCTTTCTGGTTGAGCTGGAAATGGATGTCTTTCCCAAAGGATTTTTATAGCTCTACTTCTGGACCCAGAATATTTTTAATTAAATTAAATAGAAGGGAAGACGGAAAGGAAAATTAATTAGGAGGTTTTTTGTTTGTTTGTTTGATCTTACTAGACAGTTAAGCTCCATTTTTATTGAATCTTTAAGCAAAGATTCTAGTTTGTTTAATCTATCTGCCTGATTATTATTATATTTCTGGTAGCATGAACACCAAAGAATAAATGAAAGATAATGAAATAAACAGAGCCAACTGTGACAGTGTCCTAGAGCTATCTCATCTCAATATACGAACATGTGTTTCATCTCTCCAAAGCAGAGGTTTCAGGACTCAGCTAGCACCGATAAAGATGTGTCATACTGGGAGAGAGAGCTGTCGCTCTGCTGGGCAGGGGTGAAGGAGCAGATCTGCATCTCTGTAGAGCGTTACCTCCTGGACATGTTTGGTATGAACACACTCACTGCATTTCGTTGAGCTGAAGCTACAGAGCTTTTTGCATGCCTTAGGAATAAAAGCTGTCTAGTTTCAGGGCTGTGTTTGATACAGCAAGCAGGACAGCTGCTAAAAGCATGACTGGTTTCTAGAGCACCTGTTAAAATCTGCCCTCAGCAAGCTACACCACCACCACCACTGCTGCTTCCTCTCCTACATGGTCACACATCTCATTCTCCTCTTCCTTGCTCCCTTCTGTACTGTCCTGCAAGCTCCTCCCCAGATCTCCTCATTCTGCCCTGAACCTACCTCCCAGTCAATGCAGATTGTCCACATGGTAAGGAATTATAGAATCACAGAATGGTCAGGGTTGAAAGGGACCTCTANGTCACTTAATCCTCCTAACATCCACCCTTTAGGTATTTATAAGTGTTGATGATGTCCTTCCTCAGTCTTCTCTTTTCTAGGCTAAATAGCCACAGGTCTCATAGTCTTTCCTCATAAGAAATGTGTTCCTGTCTACCTACATATATCTATATATCTATATATCTACCTACATATACATCTTGCAGTCTTGTGGAAGTGGGAAAGTTGCTCCTCCCTTCACCCATCCTGCTGGGACAATTCACACTTGGCCAAGTTGCTTCTGCTTTCCATGCCAGTCAGTCTCTGGTCTTGGGAAAGCACAGGGGATGGGAAAGCAGTGGTGTCCACCATTGATCCCTGACAGGGCTTCCGTCTGCAGTTTGTGTGGTTCACTAAAGAAGTTGCAGCTGCTTGCATGGCTGTTCACAGTATCTTTGCACTGTGCTTAAGCAGATCCCAATGTTCAGTGTAGCTTTCTGTGTATAATTTAGGCAAAGCACAGCACTGTGGGCTTTTCCTTCAAACCCAGATTGAGAAAAAAGGTTGAGGACTTTGACACTTGAAAAAGTTCATCTTAGGCTGAGCTCAATTTTCAAAATTACATCTTTGTTGATGTTCTTCTCTATACCAAATTTTATCTTGTGACTTTTTGTGCTGCTGCAGTCTGAAAAGAAATGTTTTCTTTCAACTCCCTGAAGACTAGTTCTTAACATATCTTTTTTTTCCACAAAATTCCTGAGAAGCAGCATCATATTTTACAAATGAAAAAGTAGATACCAGCTGGTCCCAGATAGCCTTGGTCCAGTACCGCAGTTATTGTATTAACTTTCCCAGCCTCCATTTAACTTAGTGATATGTAAAGAAAATCCTACTGTATTTGCCCCTAGATGAAAATTTTAGCCAAAACCTACTTTCATATCTGATATCCTCCTGATACTTACAAAAAAGAATAGAGAGATAACTCTGATATCATGTTTACTGACAGGGGATATTCAGGGTTAGGGGAATTATACAATATCCAAATAGACAGAGAGAAGGAAGCAATAAGGCTAAGGAATAAATTTTCAGCATACCAAAAAATAAAAGGCAATAGGGAATTTACTATGGAATAAATACAAACAGGGTGGGATCTAGCCTGGAAGAATTCACATGAAAGACCAGTGTTTTCTCTGGTGGCTATAACCTTCATCACAATAGATATGTTAAGAGAGAGTATATCAATGTAGCAAGCAGTCAGTGAATAGAGATTCATATTCTTAGAGGATGAGCATCCAAGTTTGATGTGCCTAAACAGAACTTTACTGAATTATTCAAACATCTTCTAAATCTGTGAGACTGCACCATAAATCACATAAGTCCAAAATCTCTTACAAGATCATTGGAACACTCTGTTTTGGGTTGGGACTTGAAAAATACCTGGAGAGCAGCCTCTCACACAAGGGTTTTGCTTTCTACTGGCTATAATCCAAAAGGGTAGTAGTCATTTTATGTTTGAACGCTAAAAGTAAAGTGGATCATAGCAGAAGTCCTTGTCAGGTTAAGTTGGTGCTCATCAGCTGAGCTGGTGCTGCTGTTGAACAGGACAGTATTTCTGGAAGAGAGGTTTCTATTGCATACTATATTAAAACGAAACTTCTTTGAAACCTATCAGCCTATCAGGCATACTATTACCATTAATATTTAGTGTTGAAAACACTCTTTGGAAGTGGTGGTGTTATATTTTTTTTAAGTACTTAATCCTGTACATAGCCCATGGGAACATATTCCTCCTGGATATTTGTTCTCTACAGTGGAAATACCAGAGCTGTTCAGAAATGCAATGCACCTGTAGATCTGTTCATGGGTTGATATCCAAGTGCTGCCAGGGTGGAGTTAACATCTGGTTAAACGTTAACATGGGGCTCAGTTCCATCATTTTACAATGTGTAACCTACTGCAAGTAAATGATAAACTGTTCTGGGTGCAACCCTGGTTGCCAAGTACTTACATTTCATGTTGTTACTGTTCACGGGAAAAGCAAATAATTGTCATTTGAAAACAGGTAAGCAGAAAAGATGCTGCGTATTGATTTCTTAATCTCCCAAGAGACAAGAAGATAACCATTGCAGTGGAAGCTATGTTGCCCAGTTTGGTACTTTCTATACATTTTTAAGACAACAGCACAAGGTGCCAAACTAGAAACAGGAGAAAGCCACATGTGGCTGTAGGACAAAACTTATAAGGCACTGCCTCTCATTCCTTAAATCACACCAGTCTTTCTCCTCCTTGCTTGCCCTCAGCCCCCAGTACAAAGTGTTAAACTTGAGCACAGAGCTTAGAGCCATATGCAGCTCAGGCTGACCAACATGAGCCAGCAGCACAGCACCACACTGGGGGAGAATCCACGTGGGTTTGAGCTTGATGTGGTGGCCCATCAACTGTGCAATGGTATGATGCCCTTGGTAGCCCTGACATCAAATCATAGAATCATTTTTGTAGGAAAAAATCTTTAAGATCATCAGGTCCAACCATTCATCTCATGCTGCCAAGCCTGCCAGTAAATCATGTCCTTCAGCACCTCAGCTATACGGCTTTTCAGTACCTCCAGGGATGGAGACTGCACCAGCCCCACAGTGCAACTTGAGGCTCTCTTGTCTTATCATTCATTACTTGGGAGAAGAGACCAACCTCCAACTTGCTAAAACCTCCTGTCAGGTAGTTTCAGAGAGTGATCATGTCTCCACTCAGCTTCCTCTTCTCCAGACTAAACAACCCCATCTCTTTTAGTCGCTCATTATAAATGCTCCAGACCCTTCACCAGCTTCGTTACCCATCTCTGGACATGGCTCCAGCACCTCAGTGTATTTCTTGTAGTGAGGGGTCCAGAACTGAACATAGTATTCAAGGTGCAGCCTCGTCAGTGCTGAGTACAGGTGGACAATCACTGCCCTGGTCCTGCTGGTCACACTATTTCTGATACAAGCCAGGATGCCATCAGCCTTTTTGGCCACCTTGGCCCCCTGCTGGCTCATATTCAGGTGGCTATTGACCAGCCCCTCAAGTCTTCTTCCTCTGAACAGCTTTCTAGCCACACACTCCCAAGGCTGCAGATGGAGATTATTGTGTCCCAAGTGCAGGATTCAGCACTTGGCCTTGTTAAGCTCCATATAATTCGCCTCAGCCCATCACTCCAGCCTGTCCAGATCCTTCTGAAGAGTCTTCCTGCCCCCAAGGATACCTACCATCCACCCAGCTTCATGTCATCAGCAAACTTACTGAGGGCCCATTCAATCCCCTCATGCAGATCATTGACAAAGATGTTAAACAGAACAGGCCCCAACACTGAGCCCTAAATGCTATGTCCCTGACTTGGTGCAGGCAGAGGGGAAAAACAGCCTATCTTCTGTTTATCCCCTTGAGATGAGAAGTGTGACAAGATTCAGGAAAAAGTTACATATTCGAACAGAGAAACAGCATTTTGTAGTTATGCTGACTGGGATAGATACTGCAATAGCCATTTAATCTCCGTATTCTAGGCTGAAAACTCATCATGTGCTGAAGTCACTGTCTGACCTCTCTGAGTCCTGTGAAGGATTGTGCAATCATTGTTCACGTTCATTATTTGAGGTGAGAGGGGAGGGTGTCACCTTCCTCTGTAGCATCCTGCACCAGCTCCGGTCAGCGGCAGGATGCTGGCCGCAGTGAATGTGGCTGTGATCCAGAATGGCAAGAGTTACTCTCCACTGAGTTAAAACAGCAGATGCAGCCAGATGTCACCTCTAGCCAGACTTACCCCTTTCACATGCGTACCAACAACTTTCACCTTCCCTAGCCACTGAGGACATGCCCAAACTTTAGATAATTTATTCTAAACCCAGGGGCCTTACCCTGCTTCCTACAGACATCAGTGAGAATTTGCTGACATCACATCCCACAATCCTCAGTATTCAGAGACCATGAGATGTAAAGTCAGACAAGAGGATACAGTGGCTGCAAAGCTGCAGAAAATAGTACATGATTCAGCACTGCTTACAGGTGCTTGCTTTCTGACCTAAATTTGAGATGACTTCATCACTGTTCAATATGAAGAGATCTCACACACTTCATTATTAAGGTTCTTCCTTTTTTTCCTTTCTCTGTGTGTGTGTGTGTGCATATTTCAGCTGTTCTCTCCCACTCCTGTTTCTCTTCCACCTCACATCAGTGTACTCTGCAGACTTCCTCTGACACTTTTATAAGCTGCCAGAAGGGAAGTGACCTGGCTACACGTCCAGCTCTGCAAGCTGCCTCAGCAGTGCTTTTCCTCCCTCTCTGCAGAAGCCCTGGGTGAGCACATGTCCTCAGCTCATCAGTGCATTTGAAGCAGGGAGGTTATGCTCTGCATCACAGTTTGCAACCATGGTTCACAGAGCTAACATCTGTCCCTGACTTGTGACAGCTCTGCTGCAGGCAGAAGCTGTAGAATAAAATGATGATGATGATGATGATGATTGTGATTGTTGTAATCAGTGTCAGCTGCTGACAGTAGATGCCTCTCTGGAAATAACTCATTAATCATGAGAGTTGCCCACGGGAGGAGCCGCCCAGAGCCCTGATCCGGCAGCACTTACGCAGCAGGATGCCCGTGTTATCAGTGAGGAAATCCATGCGCTTCAGTCTACGTATGCAAGTGTCCTCACTAGTTCCTGAAGGTGGCAAAAAGAGAAAGTCCTGTGCATCTTTGTTCAGTGTGCTTGGTAACATTTGCTGCAGTAAGATGTTCCTGTTTGTTTCTGTGCTCTAAATAGTGAGGGAGTTGATTTACCCTCACTGAGACTCAAATTAACCCTCCATCAGTCCCTCACAAAACTTGTTTTTCTTTACTTTGTCTTTTTTTCAAATACCTTGGGTACAAAAATACCAATAACAAACTATACTCGTGGATATTTATGGTTACATGTGAATCCACAGACTTTAACATGACAGTTAAGATTTTCAGAGATTTCTTGCCACCACCCTAACATCGTGGATGTTAAAAAAATAAAATTTCATCATCCAGTCTGCTCCTTTGACTGATGTACTGTTACATTTTCATGACTAGTTTAGGACTAACCACCTGGAGGTTAGTAGAAGCGTCATTTGAAAAGACTGCCTAATAAAAGAAAAATACAAGACCATTCTTTCTGAATTTGTACTTTAAGCTTTCTGCTTTCCATGCCTTTCAATATTTTCATCATTTCTTTTTTCAGATTTGTAACATGGAGCTAGGAAAGGAGATCTCAGGTAAGTCCAACTTTAGAACTCAGAGACAGTGTTTTCATTACTCTATTTTAATAAAGTTTTAATTATCCTATTTTAATAAAGTTCCTTGTTCTGTGTAAGAAGAAGGGTGCTTCCAAATATTGCTTGCTGGTTTATGAGACGTTTGCAGAAACTGACTTACTTTCAGCCACTGAAAATGGCAAAATACCTCCAAAGTGACACCAAATCCAGAAGGCTTCTGGGACTAGATTCTAACTGAGAGCCATCAGCACTGTGCCACCAGTGAAAGCAGAAACACTTTATATGGCTTCTACTCTTCTTTGGAGAAGAATATGTAACTCAATACAGATGGCAAAATATAAAGCAACCCCATTTCCTCAGGCAAAGGGAAATGCCAACATAAATCATCTGCCTGTGATGAGGGAAAAAGATAAGAAAGAAGACCACTTTCTAGAAATTAATCAATTTTTTCACTCACAGGTAAAGTGCAGGAGTATGGACATACCACATATTTTAAATCAAATGTGAAAGTTTCTACTGAAGACCTATAGATACAACCAAAACTTGAATGTATTCAGATGAGGTCTTTCTAGATTAACAGGCTTCTCAGGCAATTACTGGGGAGAGGATGCTGGGGCACTACTGTTTCCATGATCACTGACACACCTGTGTGGGCTCAGAGCTGGCTGGCTATCCACACGCAGAGGTGTCCCCACATTTGGGCAGGACGTTGCATGCTGGTCCCTGGCTCTGCTGAGAGAAAATCCTCCCATGCTTCCAAGTGAAATGCTGAAATGAAAATTACTAGAGTTCTGACTGGTGAAAGCATCTGATGAACTTGCTTGCAGTTTATTTTCACACCAGAATTCAAGGTGTCTGCATTCCACAAATTAGTGTTGCTAAACACAATAAATATGGTTTTTAAATTTATTTCCCTTATGTTTGTATCCCATTTATAAAAAAATCCTGTTCATTTCTGCCCACAGATTTCAGCATTCTGAATCCCTATAATTTTCCTGTTCTCATCTGTTTTTTGTATCTCTTCCAGTTAGCCATCATGTGTGTATATTTATTAACATGTCATTAATTAATTCCATGGGTCAGATGACTGGAATAAAGATCCAAAGATCTAAAGATTCACTCAAGCCAGGGTAAAGTCCCTCACTGATTCTTGTGAATTCCAGATCAAACCTCAAAACCTGACCTCAAATGTCTTCAGCTGCTACCTCTTGACAGATAACTCCCTACAGCTGGGTATACTCGGATTGTACCATTCAACCATGCTTTTCTTAATCCCACTTGGCAATGTATAGTCCCTCACATCTGTGTCTGTGCAAAGCCTATATGAACTAATTTTTAAGTCCCGTGCTGTCTCGTGAGACAGTGGTATCAAAGGACTTAGTAAATGCAAATCTATTGCATATCCTGTATCCCTGGCTTTGAAAAAATGAAGACTCTGTGTGAAACACAGCTAATGCTTTCATGTCCCCTGCTGCTCCAGTGCCAGTCAGAGCTACTCTGGGGCCAGACCCCTCTCTGGAGGGGCATCAGTACTCCCAGCCTTAAAAAACACCTGAGCACATCAGCCCCATCCCTCTGTGCCTTGTTCTGACTGGTGTGCAGCCCAAGGCAGATGCCATACAGATAAAGACTTGGAATAAACTTCTCTCCCACCCTTCTCCCTGCTCTCTTGTTTAACTTGCCTTTCCAAAAGAGATGATCTCCCTCATCATTCTATTTGGGAGCAAAGCCTTCATCTGCTTGACAGTCCAGAGTGTGCTGAACATACTGGTGTTGCGGGGCACATGATGCCCACCTCTGTGTGACTGTGGGAGAGTGAGAGAGAGAAGGTGTATGGAAGGAGGAAGAGTCTTTCCCAGCTGCCGTAGGATATTAGGAAACAGATAAACGTTATAATTAGAAGTGTGTTGGGGTTGTTATTAATTCCTTTTGAATGGGGAAGCTGTCTGCATGTATTTGCCTTGTGTGACTTGATCTTTTGACCATGGGTTTACAGAGTGACTTTGAAAAGCATAAGAGCTTTCCCTTTCTCTAGCAGGAGTGAACCACAGGACTGCCCACCTGCTTCTGTGTCTTTATCAGCTTTTGAACTGAAAACAGGAGAAGAAGTAGTGAAACTATTAGTAGAAGTGCCAGGGGATGGAAGTGCTCATCTCAGGTTTTAGGGCTGGTCATTGTGAACAACAGCCTGCTGTCCCTTGAACCCACTCAAACTCCTTCCCCTGTCCCCCAAAACCACACTGCCTCCAGGTTATTTACAGTCTTTGAGGACTGAGGCTTTGTCCTGTGGTCTGAAATAAAGCCAGGTTTATTATTCCTTCTCAGTTCTCCATTAAAATTTTCTCTGACTCCTGGCAGCCACACTCAATTCCCTGGAGGTCTTCACATATCATGTTGGTAGGTTACAAGACAATATCGTTTTATTCTATTTTTTAACCAAGGTAGGTGCTATCTGATATCTACAGACATTGCGATAGTCCTCTGTAAAATATCAAGTCATTGTTTCCAACTGTAATGCACATCTATTTATTCCACATGCATACTGATTTTTCAGTATGAACATTGTTTTGCAATGTTACAAATGTTGCTGTTACCTTTGATGATTAAATCCACACACTGTTCAACTCAGTTTTCCTTTCAGGGGTCTGATTTTTCCATGGCTTGTTTTTCCTCTTCTGTCACTGATTGAGCTCACTGGGAATGAGAGGTGCTGGCTGACCCACAGAACAAAGTCCTCAGTTTGCAGATTGTTTCTCATGACTGAAATTACTATAACTGCCCTCTCTAACTTCCACAGGTTGCTATGCTCCACAGTTTCCCTGACTTGAACATACAGAATATACAATCCCACATTCTAGATAATGCTAGAAAAAGTGGACAAGACAGATATAAGTTTCACATATATTAGACCCTTGAATTAATGTAGGATATTTCTAAATAGGTAACATTTAGACTGACAAGCAAGTGGAATTTTTGAGATTATAAAGAACATTGTTTAGAGAATTGAATTTCTCCCAGCAGGATTCTTCTGGCTTGAATTTAAGAGCAGTGCCATGGCACTATAGAGAAATAACCTTTGCCGTGGCACACACTGGTTTCATTGGGAAGACAAGGAGAAGGGCAGACACTGAGGAATGTGACTTGCATTTACTCTCTTGCAGGTTGGGGCCAAAGTCAGAAACAGTAGAGAATGGGGGTTCCTGGGCATGTGTGTCAGCAGAATTTTGGAGGGTTAGAGAACATTTGAAGCTCATTGTCAACACTGAAGCAATACTGACTCTAGACCTGTGGGTAGACTGGCCAACTGTGTGATGGTACACAAGTTACTTTGGATGCTTGTGCCTGGTGGGATGATCCAGCTTCTTACTGGTCCATCTTTTATGAATTGAGAAAAAAAATACATGCCAGAAAGCTTTTTCTTGACAAGTCCATGTAGACTTTTATAGATCTTTTTATCTAAGTTTTTAGAAGTCTGATTAATTATTTGTGTCAATACTCCTTCAGAAGTCAAACATGGCTGGTATATCATTCACAAATTATCTTTTTTTCTCCTGCTTTTATTATCAGGGAAACCTTTCTCCAGTTATTCGATGTCTCATCTAGCTTGTTCAGGTACTCACAGGCAACCAGCAGTATTCCTCACTTTACTACAGCCAATATTTCAAAGATTTTAGGATAATGTGCAGCAGCCTCAAAGAACTAGAAAGCATTAATTTACCTAAGTACTATCTATCTTATCCATTCCTTCACCAGTTCAAGCTTATAGTGTTGTTCACTACCTGGAAGTAGATTTTTCTTTTTTAGTCCATACAAGAGACCTTAATGCATCAGTTTTCTTATTTGCCAGCAGATTTTCCTTCTATGGAATCTTTTGCCTAGTCTCCCATTAATCTTCATTAATCAGATCTAGAACAGATGCCTAGTCCCCACTTTCTGTATAAGAAATAGACAGTCATGATTTCCAAAATCTAATAGGCTCCTCCATATCCTTTCCTCAGAAACTTCTAAGAAATGAAAATCCCTCCGTACTACTAGTTCTGGTGTTCTGAGTGATTTTGCCAGTTGCTAACAATTTCATCTATGTGATTTTCCTCACTTGAAAGCAATATTAGGCTTCCATAGTGTCTGTACTTATATTGTTGTTTATTTTTTGTTTTTTTTTTTTACCATCAGCCATTACATGCTTTCAGTTTATACAGTTATACAGTTATACGGTTTATACAGTTATATACTCTCCTCATTGAGCTGAGCATTCAACTTCATGGGAATAGTTATGAATGAAACCTGGTTTCATAGGATCACAGAGTGATTTAGGTGGGAAGAAATCCTTGCAAGTCTGTATTCCAACTGCCAGGGTGAAGCAGGGCTTACTTGAAGACTAGACCAAGCACTAAGGGCCTCATCTAGATGAGTTGTGAAATCCTTTGTGGATGGAGAACACAGAGTATACATGCTTACCTGCTGCCTCCATGATTTTTTTTTGTCATCCAGATCTATGTCTCATGGTTGTTTAAAACTGGTGACTAGGAATATATCAACTGCAAACCAAGCTTTCCCAATGCTTGAGGATAAGACCTCTTCCCACTCCTTCTTAATCTCATGGCTCCTCTGAAGTCTGCTGAGAGCAGAGCCCATGATACGGTTTTTCTCTCCACCAAATCACTTATGGTAGTCTCATGCTGGGCTTCCCCAGGGTTGCACACTGTTCTCTTGAAATGTAGATGAAATTTATTGTCCTAGTCACCTTTGTTATGTTCATCTCTCTGCTAAGTTTCGTTCCAGTAGAACAGTGGCTTTCCAAACATGTATGTGCATAGAAGTATCTCCAGAAAGCAATAGGGCTTTAAAAAACTTCTTTTCAGAGGATTTCAGGTTTAGAATTGATAATGATATTATACATTTCTTTAAGCACACTCTTATGTGCTTATTTATTAGCTATTTGCATTCATTATATTTGCTTTAGTATGCCTCCTTGTTTCTTACTCAGAGACAGGATGATCCTTGACAGGCAGAAGATTGCTGGCAAGACACCTCAACAGACCCACCAAGTGTAGTGGGTCCTGTTACCAAGGACTACAGGAGAGATCATTTCACTCAGGGTAGCTGAGAGATGGTTTGATGCCCAAAGACATAGGCAGGAGACAATAACCAGTACAACTCTAGGAGGAGCTGAACATGAGGCATACCCTGGAGCACAGACTGGTCCTCCCCAAAGTCAACAGCATTGCTTGCAATGAAAGGCTACAGCTCCCAGCTTAAAAGAGAAGGGAACACAGCAACATTCTTTCCCTCACCTTGCTCATCCAGACAGAGGAAACACCTGGGTTGAGGGATCTGCTCTCCTCACCAAGCTCCAAATTCCATGTAGGCTGAATGCTACTGAGGAAAGGAGTTTTTTTTTTTTCTGTTCAGCAGAGCAAAACCAGGGCATAAACTGGCCATCTGCAAGTAGAGAATTCATTGGATAATATGCTGCAAATTATTTGCCCAGCTCCATTAATTAATGTTTGTGGAGTACATAGAGGGTTAAATGCCCTTGAGTCATCGTTCACCTAAGCTTTGCCCCCAAACTGACACCAATGAAAAATTTGTAATGGTGGTGGTGGTAGCAGCAGCAGCAGCAACACTGAATTTTCAGACCCTCCTGAGGCAAGAAAACATGATTTTCCCCTTCATTTTATGGTCTGTTGAATCTTCTGTTTGTCTTGTTGTATAGCAGGAATAATGTTCATGGCCTTAGAGTATTCTTGTGGTTTTCCAAATGCCTCAGATTTAATTTGGCATCTTCCACATAGACAAAAAAAAAAAATGATTGCCTTGTATACTCCATTACTGAGAACATTATCCCTTCCCCAGTTCTGTGTCTGAAGCCAAACAATGTTCACACAGAGTGGTTTCTCAGCTGGTGAGGAGCCCTGCCTAGTGCTTGGCAGGCAGGGATTGCACAAGAAGACAGCCCCGATGGGGAGGTCAGCCCAGACCTTTAGCATTGGCTTGAGCTCCAAACACCCATCTCAGAAAATAAATAAGAAACCACAAGAAGATGCACACATAGGCTCTTTGTTACCAAGTCCAAAATCCAACATGTAAGAATAAGCTTTGTGAACAGGGTGGTCTCCACAGTGAAAAGCACTTCAGGGCAAGCAGCGGGGATGGGAATTGGATGGTGCCCACCCTCTATCTGTGGCTCAGCAGAATGACCTGGGGTCTGGTCTTCATGTCTGCACCTATGGGCTGGTATTTGGGTTACCAGCTCTCCAAAAAGAGTATTCTTGTATCATAGAAAGCAGAAGAAATTATCAAGGCTGTTCCAGACATGAGGTGTCCTGCCTGTTAGCGTAATGGACTGAGATTCAGATCCATGATTTTAATTTCCCTTTGTGGAAGCGACATTCTACAATTTCAGGACTGGTGCAGCACTCATCTAAGTGGAGAAGGCTTATGACTGTGTCTCATCCACCCCAGCAGGTGCCAGTTTGGATGGAGAAAGGGGACAGTAAAGACATTCCCATGAAATCTGCACCTGACACTCCAGCTTTTGTCCTGCCACCCCTTGCAGATGCTATGTGGGTTGTCACAGCACCTGTGGTCAGGAAAGTATGTGACCTGCAACTTCAGGGTGTTCTGAAGCCAAAGGCAGAGACAGGGCAGAGCCATGGCAGTACTTTTCTCCTTGTACAGTCACTGCATAAGGGCTGTACAGTATCTTACTGCCACTGCTGTTTCTTGCACAGACATATGTGGAGGCTGTGACTATTTGGCTACTGTACATCATGCCAGTGCTTCCAACTTGCACTTAAAGGCTTGAAACATACAATGGGTGAAAAGAACATCCGTGGGAACAAATGAGGAATAACCTATTCAATGTGCTGTCACAGAGTAATAGCAGAGTTGGAGCCTTGAAGTTCCAGTCCCTGTTTACAGGTGTGAAGCTCCACAGTCCCTGTGCAGCCCATAACATGTGCATGAAGCCCACTTTTCAAATTCCCTTTGAGAGGCTCCAAAGTCCATGGGGTTGTCATACACAGCATCATACAACCCTTCACAGAAGGTCATTGCCCCAAACTGTGCTAACACACTGCAAAGCAGATGAGATATGGTCTGCAGCATCTTCATGACAGAATGAAATTATGACACTAAACTAAACTGTAGATTACATCAAAGTCCAAGTCTGTAGGAAGACAGTGAACAGCTGTCAGTAACTTTCTGCTGTATGGCACAACAATGTGTCATACAGGTCACTGATACATCTATATCAATTCAGATACATACCTGAAGATACCACATTTTGAGGGTATTTTGGGTCATTTTCTTATTAAACATCTGAAATAAAGGAAGCCACAAGACTTTGCAAGTACTTCACATTAGGCATTAGCCAGGCTCTTCTCAGTGATGTCCAATGATAGGATAAGGGGCAATGGGTATAAGCCAGAACATAAGAAGTTCCAAAGCAATACAAGGAAGAATTTCTTTACTGAGAGTGAGGGGACACTGGAACAGGCTGCCTAAATGAGTTGTGGAGTCTCCTTCTCTGGGGATGTTAAAAACTCACCTGGATGAGATCCTGTATGATCTACTCTAGGTGGCCCTGCTCTGGCAGGGGGTCCGACTATATGATCTTTCGAAGTCCATTTCAGCCCTTAAGATTCTGTGAATACCATTGGGGCAGACTGTGAAGAGGAATAAATGAGATGATTCTATTTCCAGATTGGGATCAGGTCAGATCACCTCCCTTCCTTTGCCTGACCACTGTCAGGGGGTTTCCATCCCCTCTGTCAGCTCTCTCAGTGATTAGCAGTGTCCTTCACAAGTTGCTGAGTCATGTGAAACAGCAGAGGAAAGGCTTCCTGCCACAAGCTTCATTTCCATCCCAGGTGCAGTACTCGGCAGCAAGGATGTAGGAGGGCACTGCACTCCAACGCCTCGCCTTTCCTCAGCTCCCTGCCCAAGGTCACTGCTGCCAAACTCTGTGCTTTCATCAGAAACGTGAAGGGAAAACTGGGCCTCTCCCTAACCTCTGGCCACATGGACCCTAACTGCAACCCAGACCAGTACTTGGAGGTATAAGTGTGCATCCAAAAGACAGGAAGGAAAGCCCAGCATCTATACTGTCCACTGCTGGATCCAGGCTGGGAGGGAAAGGGGGCTATCATGTTTCACAGAGCATCACCAAATTGTGTGTGTTTCTGTGGCTGAAATCACCCCAGGATCCACTGGGAACTGAGGTCAGCCAGAGGAAGAGGGAGGGATGAGGCATGCCTGTAGAGACCATCCATCTCAGTGGGTCAGGCCATCTGCTGCTACTGTTCATGTCTCAGCTGGGTCAAGAGTAATGGGTGCACCTGGAAGGTGCTCACGTTAATTAAGACATATCCTGCAGACAAATAGCCATTGTGGAGGTGAGAAAGGACAACAGTGTCTGTGGATAGTACTAATGGCCAGTGGTCTCCACAGAAGTCCCTAAATGATGGGTTAACATCAGTGCAGAGAAGGAGAGAGGGAAAGAGAGGAGAGAGGAAGGAAGGAAGCAAGGAAGGAAGGAAGGAAGGCAGGCAGGCAAAGCAAAACATATGCAAGTTTTTTTTTGTCATGAAAAGCAGTTTTTGTTGTTGCAAGGCACTTACAGCTGCAGCAGGTGCAGCATCTCCTAGACCAACAAAACCTCAATATGCTATAACTGACAACAAGGATGTGAAAACCGGAATATTTTTCTCTCTGGAGAAATCTGGACTAAATTCCTGTGCTGGTGGAAAACTGCAATGGGATTTTCTGTCTCCATGCAGAGCCTATGCTTTACAGAAGACTCAGTTGATCCCCTTTCTACCTCAAAGGCACCAGGTTCAAGCTGGCACTGGGGGCTTCTCTGAGATTCAACCCAGATCTGACTCAGGAGACAGTGACATGTGAGGTGAATGCATCTACACATCATGTTTTCTTTGTGTTGTGACTCAGGATGCTTATCAGAAGCAGCTCTTACCAGATGGCTTGTGTTACCACCATGGATCATTTCAGAGGATGATTTATCTCTGGTCTATTCTCCATGGAAATATCCAAAGCTAACACCCACACTGGGCATGGACATCTCCAGCTTGCACAGGCTGCCAGCATGTCCTCATGGCCCTCTGACAGAAGTGTCAGATGAGGACACAACAGAAATAGCATCTCAGAAGCTGATGTAACCACTCTGCTTCATGTACCTTCATTTCTACCGCATGAAAAATACCCTTCCACCCCACCCACCTCCTTTGAATGTCCTTCTTCTTTGTGCTCTAGCCTTATGCAGCCAGAAATGTGCTTTTGCAACACTTCTGCCTTTTTGCTTTGCTCTACTGAGGCAGAATGATCAGCAGCAACTGTGATACAGAGAATGAAGCATAGCAGAGTCATACCTGGGCTGCAGGAGCATGGCTTGAGGTCTGTTGGCCTCAGCTATGGCAGTCAGAGCCACAGCTTCCCTCTTACATGACAGTATTATCACTTGGAAACCGTGAGCTGTAACAGCCTGGGCAGTGTTCCAGTCCTCCTCTTCCCTGTGCAAATATAGCTAGGAGAGAAAGACAGTAGTCTGAGTCTCCTTACATTTCTCTTATTTGCAGACAAGGCTAGTGAGTTTCTGTGTCTCTGTTGTGTGTGTGTGTGTATTAGTTCAAGGAGGGGATGGATTAATTAGGTGATGATGGGAGTAAGGATGCTCTCAGAGCTCTGGGTCTGCCCCCTACCAGATTTTACTGGTGTTTTCTGAAAAATTTCTATTGGCTCAGTCAGCACAGCTTCTATGCAAACAGATACAATAATGTTCAGTTATTGTTTGGTATGATGAGACCTTAGGATTTTTTTTTTACAAGTATTGTTTTTGTTTGTCACTAAGGCTCACTTTCAAATCTGTCTTTATAGGAGGTCTGTCTTTCTTGACAATGTCAGTTCCATGTAGCCAGAGCTCTCTTCCCTGGTCTGAAGAAGGATTTAAAACCAACTGAGGGTTTTTTTGTGTTTTCTTCTTTGTTTTTCTTTTCAGAGAAGACAATCAGAAAAGACAGGGGGGAAAAAAGTGCTTTGAAAGAGAGACAAACACATAATTAGCAAAAATAAATACATCATTATTTGATGGTTTTCATGCATGTTACTGTTTCAATTGCTCATGAATTGTTCCATCCAGATTGTAAAATATTCATATTTATATATTGCTTAGAAAGAGATGTGATGCCCTGGAGAGGCTAATTCTTGGTTTGCAGATTGTTTACAAGCTGTCAATTGCAATTTGAATATATTTGCAATTCATGGGGTTGATATGTAATGTAAGTCACAAAGGCACAGTTTTTTCTCCTGAGATGTAGTACATCCCTGTCAAGGTAGGCAAGCATTTTTCTCCCCATCTGCCTCTCAAATCACACATTTAATGGAGCAAGCAAATGTAATATGCGAGAGTACCTCTGAGATCTCATAATAGTATTCTGCCCTGCCTGACTACCTGGAAAGCTCTGATCTTACAGCATTGTGCATGGCCACTGTTTGCTGAGTCCTGTCTCAGAGAGGACTCACACATGAGCACGACAAGTAATCTGTGTGTTTTCTCTATATAGCACCTGGCAAGCTGTGGGACACGAAGGGACAAAAGGAAGATGATGCCACAGCAACTGCATGCTTTGCATGGGAGCAGGTGGCTGAGAACTTGGGGGGGTTCTGGTTCATTATTCCAGACAAGTGGGAGTGACTCTGTTCTTTAAAGGAATGATGAATACAATTGCCAACACCATACAATTTGCAAATTGCATTTTACAATAAAAATGCCAAATACAACACCTACTTCTGGCTCCTGTTTTTCCTCCATATGTGAAGTAAACTTTTGAAGTACTTTCATAAATGAAGAGAGAATCTTTGCATGTTCCTAGGTGGTGAGCTTGTTATTTTAAGTAGTTTGACACTTTTCATTTTGTTTCTCCTTGGAACCAATTTTGTTTGATGGAACTGACCCCATTACTCACAACGAATGATGCTAGAAAGTCCTTTCATTTCATCTCCCAGTGGAAACAAAATCCTGTCTCTCGTATTTTTCCTAAAATCCCGGATACTAAATTGAATTGTGTGTGGCCTGCACATACATAAATACGTGTATCATAAATCGGTATTTTCAAATGGACAATTTTCTCTGCCTTTGCAGTAGATAAAGATGAGTCTCTGTCCTTACAACTTGTTTTTTTTTTTTTCCTGCAATTTACCCTTTTTTCAGCAATTTACTCGCCTTACTAATTACCCTCTGCATTCTAAATCCCAAATTACTCTGTGGCAGCCTTTTGTATATCTGTGACTTCTCAGCTGTTGTCGCTCCTCATTTTCATTGATCTTTTGTGATACATGATATTTTCATTTGCAATTCTTCTTGAATTTTTTTTCTAGACTGTTTTTAGATGGTTCACGTCTTTCTTGAAGTCCACGAGGCTGAACTCTGTGTAAGTCAGGACATGGATTGGAAGGGTGTCTTAATGTATCTCAGATGTGATTCTCAGTTTATCATTCCTGCTAAGAAATTTGATTTTTACATATATATGGCATTATAGACTCATTTTGCTTGCAGTATGGTGTATGCAGTGTACTGTCTTTTGCTACAGTGATTTTTTCCTCTCAGCTTGTATTTGTGTAGATTCCTTTCAAATAACAATTACTTGTCATTTTTTTTACTGCACTGCATCTTAACTTCTTTTTTTTTTCCTTTTTCAGATTATTTAACCAATTTCTTATGGCCAGTTTTAGGAGGAACTGACAGAGGACATTGCTTGCTTTTCCAGGGTACCTGTATTGCTCATACAGTTTTTTTTTTTTTTGCTGTCATAAATCTTCCCTGGTTGGACTCTCTGGTTTGTATGTGTTCTTGAACATCAATCAGGTTAAGACAGACTGGGGGAGTCATGATCTGAGAGTACTCTGGGGACACCCTCCCTGTGTCAAAATGGTTGGGATTGGCATACAGCAAAGACAGCTGAAGTCAAAGATCTCTTAGCACTGAGACCAAGAGTGGGAGAAAAGGGACTACCCAAATCCTGAAGCTGACAAACTCTCTAAAACTGGAGATATTCCTGTCACGGGGAGAATGATTTACTGCAATTTGTGATGCCAGTCACTTCCTTTAATAAGTAAGTGCTCTGTGTCGACGTAGAATATCTTCAAGAAAAGTAACCATTTTGATATTTTTTCATGCAGACCATCCCCAAGTCTTTCCCACTGTCATTATGTGGAACTCTTTGAACTGTGTGAACCTACTATTAGCATTTGCCATGTGTACAGAGTCGATTGTTACCCTGAGGAATGGGAGGGATGATGACATGCTTAGATAGCAATGCTTTAAATTAAGATTCCTGAATATGCCTCTGATGTATGGAGGTTAATTAAGAAACTATTGTGAGCTGAATTAATACCATTTGCTTATTGAAAACATAAGTCACGAGAATTTACAACAAAGTCATAAATATATTTCCCTAAGGGCCAAATCCTTCTGCTCTTACTCATTTGAGTAATCCTTACTCATAAGCAATCCCATTGAATCAACTGAGACTCCATGTATGAGTTCATTTATATATACGAATAAGAAGTTGCATGGTTGGGTCCCACATAAGCATTACTCTAAAATGAATATGTTTTTAATGAGAAATTGGTATTTAGATGGACTATAAGATTGTTTACATCCAAGCCTTGTTTTAGTAAGGCTGGTTTAGCCTGCCAAGTAAATAATTCCAGTTTTTTATTAATAATCAAGTAACAGAAAGCCAACAATTACCGATTAGAAGCAGAATTCTGTCAGAAATGGAAAAAAGTAAGTGTGAGGTTTCATTAGGTTCATTAACAATATATAGATTTTTGTAGGTAGCTGAATGAAAGCTTGTACATCCTCACCACCCAGTTGAGTGTCACGATCCCTGAGCTAGTTCTGAGTGAGTTTGCTACAGAACCAAAAGCAGGAAAGCTATGTGAGATGCTTAGCCAAGAGGGCAACAACCCAACCCATTGCAACCCAAGATGCTCATGCTATGTGGTGGTGTACTCCATCATGTAAAAGCAATATCTCCCTCATTCTAAATCGGGGATCTCCTTCTGCTCCATTTCAACACCTTTGTATTGTAGACATGCTAAAAGCCAGTGAACTCCCCCAAAGCACACGCTGACAGCAACAAAGGCTTGTACTCCTCCTGTGCTAGAGGAAGAGATCACTCCACTGTGTCTGGTTAATCTTGAGTCTGCTGGTCAACACTGAACAACCCAACGATGAGTGTGTGGAAGGGAATCGAGGTCTCTTCTGAAAAATCACATTGTAACAACCTTCCTACATCTGCTTCCCTGACAAAAACCTTCTGTGGGGACACTTCAGTGTCTGCAGAGCCCAGGGCTTGGTGACTTTCCTTTTCCAGACTTCAGCCTAGCTGATTTAGAGGATTTAGCAATTCTTGATTTAGTAATTAGCAAAGGGTCTACCAGAGAAGTTGTCCTGTTGGGAAATACGGCAGTGAGTGTTTCCCTGTGCATTGCCAAGGCTCTTCAAGTGGCTCCCCAGGGTTCACACCTCCTTCTGGGAGCTGACAAGGTAGAAGTTAATGGCAGCAGTTAAGATGTTAGATCACCAGGTCATGCTGCCTTTGCTCCCCCTTCAAGCCTCTTCGCAGCAAGTAAACACACAGGACCATAGACTGGAAATGTGTCCTCTGGTACTTCTGCAACACAAACAGTTCAGTAATGGAAAAACAGTCTGTTTATCATTGGAGTGTTAGCAGATGGCAGCTCCTTCCCGCTTCCTCTCTCTGCTGCAAACTGAGCTCCCTGGTGCGTCCCCCAGATCATTGCTGGAGATAGGCATTTTCCAAAGCCCCTCCACAGAGTGTGCACCAGACACAAACAAAGGTGAATCCCACACACTCTTCTCAGGAGCTTGTGCAGTGTCATTGAATACAAGACAAAGGTTACCTAAGGTTACAGAGGTTACCTATAGATACACCTGATTTAGCTAGAGTGTTGCACAGATGCAAAGTGCTGCTTGAAGGAGCATTCTGGACTTCCTTTACAGTACGCCAACAGCAGGCCTTTGTCCTGTTACAAATTCCCCAGAGGAATTTGTAGAGGCAGAGGGCAAATGGAGAATCTCACAACCTCCTCTATGAACACCCACATCTCAGCTGGCATCAAACTTCCTCGTGCCCACCCGGGCACCACAGCTGAAACAGCCAGTCTCCCCTACTAGTCAACAGGCAGCTCCATTCCACAGGCGCAAGGCCTCTCCCCAGTCCATCTGAGCCAGCTGCAAACCTCTCCTTAGACATTTATTGTCCCTCTCTTGTCAGGGGCTACTACCTATCTCATGGCTAGGCTGTTTGTGGGAACACTTCTCCACCCAATGCATTCTAAATGCTGCTTTCTAAGTCTTCAGTTGTAACCAGAATGATGTTGGTTAGAGACAGGGCTCAGACTAGCCTCAGCTGAGAGGTCTGCGATGCCATGGCTGCTTGGAAGCCTGAGCTAACCTTATCCAGGACTACAGCAGGATCTGATTCAGCCCTCTGCAAAGTTATATGCAAGTTTTGATTGCTTATGATTTTATTACACTTAAACTTTTCTATGATATACATGTAAGGCTTAGGTCCACAGCCAATCCAGGAGCATTTTGGATTTTATCTGTGGATTCACATCATCTTGTGTCATGAGGGGGGGGACTGAATTTGGGCTCCTGATAAGGTAAAGAGTGAACTATCACAAGAAAGATGATTGCTGCCCTGCTGACATTCTTGATACCCAACCATCCACAGGACTCACTGACTGCTCCTTGTTCTCTGACAGAGACCTGAGTGCTTCCTTGGCAGGAGTTCAGTGCGAGCAGACCTGGATGAGAGCTGCAGCTTGCGCTTGCAAAGTGCCGTGTTGTGCTCTGACCTCACAAGTGGGGATCATGTCACCTCACTCCAGATATCCCATTTTCCCCCAAAAGGAGTCACTCCTTTTACACTCAAAGGAGGGAAACATGCATTTCTACAATGTGACTCATCTAATGTACTTTAGACACCTTCTTTAGGAAGAGGTGAGTTGCACTGCAGCTTTTGGAGTGTCCAGGCTAGAAAGTAGGTTTCTGGCTGTGTCACAGCCAATACAGCTCTGTACACTTTGCCAACTGAATCCTAGCTGTCTTGAATAGGGCATCAAAAAACAGTGGATACTTCAGAAAGGTTGTTTTCTGCACGTGTTGTTGTGCAGTGAATGTCATCAGTATTTGCAAAGTGCTTGGGTAGCAGTTTGTGCCCAAAAGGAGGTTATCTTCTCTATACTCAGAGAAATGTTAGGATGTTGTCAGCCACATAAGACCCATGGCTGTAAGGTGAGCAACAGCCATAAGAAGGAATACTGGTTAACCTTCATCTGTTGCCACATCTTCAGAGCTAGACATAGAGGCAACATGGATGGGATGACATGAGGTGAGGTGTGGAACTGAGGCTGCAGTCACTAGTGTGCGGTAGAAAATAAGCATGTATTGTATGCAGGGGTAGCAATGGTGGGTGCATTCTCCTTACCTTCTGTAGTAAATACACATTTGGTAGCATCAGCCAGCATCAGAGCTGTTAGGGATACATAACAGCCCCTGCACCTTTCAAGCAGTACAATCTGTTGTCCCTGTGTCCCCAGACAGCCTGGAGACACAGGAGCACCTGGTTACTTTTTGACTCCTCTTCCTTTCTCTTGGCAGCTCCTGTGACACTGAAGCTACAAAAACCTCTGTGAGGCAGTCGTACCTCAGTCAGTATGGATGGCACTGTTTTAGTCAAAGCTAATATACACTTCAGCTTTGAGACATACCCAAAGACAGCATCTGAACACACATCTGAAAAGCACCTGAAAACTTTAAATGTTCAACTAGCTGCTAGCTGCTGCAAAGAATCAACAGCCTCTTCCCAGATTATCTTGCTGCTGCTCATCACCACCAGTTTCTTTTAGATTTTCAGCCACTAAGCCTTCACTATGGCCTTCTTCAAAGGGCATTGATGTTAGGAATAGCCTCTGAAGAAGCAGCAGTCAAGACAAAAAGAAAGGTTTTGCCACTGGCACCAGCAGAAACATGGTTCCAGCTACTCTTTACAGTCATGACAATTTGGCTTTTCATCCCCTGCTCCATTCTCTGCTGCAACTGGAACAGGCACAGCCCTCATTCCTGTGGCTGCCTTCCTGCTATATGGCCTTAATGCCACCTCTTAGACATATAATGGAAAGAAGAGTGAATGAAATGAAACTGATGCCAAGCCCACCTATGTTGTTTACCTAACCCTGGCAAGTCACAACAGAATTTGAGGGCTGTATCTTACTCAAGAGGAAGTGATGGTTCCTGCACACCACATCTATTTCTTCGGGAGGTTTATTTGCTTTTCACCATCAAAGTCTCAGTTATTCATTCAGACTACAGCAGCGATGCATCATTCCTCGGTAATGTAGGTATGTAACTTCCTCTTTCCTGCTTGGAGGGGCATCCTGCCCTGCTCTTGGCTCCTTACAGCACATCTGACTGTGCTACAACGAGTCTGTGGCTGTTCTCTGTCTCACCACTCTGTCAAAGTGAAGATCCCTTGTGGGCATATTTTGGGTGTGTAATACTTCATAAAACATATCAGCACATTTCAAAAGTTGCTTCCAAAATTTAAGTTCATTAGTCAAACAATACCAGGGAGTGGAAAGTGTCCCACATTGCCAAACAAGAATCAGGACACAGCTGAAAACCAGCAAAGGAAAAGGGCAACAGCCAGTGAGACAACAGGACCTAATTTTCTCCTATCCCTCTTGGATTCCAGTGCTTATGAAACCCTGAGCTGAAGCAGAAAACACAGAGGGGAGAACGTAAAGAAGTGTGTGTGTGTGTGTGTGTGTGTGCGCGCATGCACACATGTGTGTGATTTTCACGGTTTTCACATTCATTCTGAGCTTTCTATAAGCTCTGGCACCAGACTAACCCAAACAATTTGTGACAGATCTGAAACTTCCTCCTAGGTCTCTCGGATCATAAGGTAACACCTTGAGTGGTCTGAAAACATTAAAAAAGCAAAATCTACCTTCCCTTTATCTGGTATATGCACACTCTGAAGGCTGTCAACTTTCTATCTGCATGGGATGGGATGTAGCTGTCCTGTTACTTCACAGTACAGTCTCTAACCTCACTTCCTAAGTAAAGTGTGAGGGAAAAGTCAAAAAGGATTTATTCATCTTCCTGGCCTCAGAAGGATTATGTAAGGACAAGGCAGGTCTCAGCCTGCTATGCAAAAACTCACAGCTGCAGACCTGCCTTACCATAGTGCGATTCCCTCTAAGAAGCTGTTCTACTCACATGCCAGTGTCCTCCTTAACTACAAACCTCTCGCATATGCCAGCTGCATTGCCTCCATGCCAGAAGTTTCAACATCAGCTTTCATCAGCACTTCAGCTTGTCTGTCACAGTACAGCGCAGCTGAAGCATCGACCTCATTGCTGGCACTAATTGGGTCATTTATTCCACTGCATCAGTTTGTTAAGCTGAGTATAGGACATAGTATCTTGCAAGTAGAGGATCCTGCGTTTCCTTGATAACCTTTCAAAGTCACATCAAACATTAGAGGAGACAGAGAACACCAGCAGCAGCACACTCCACAAGGGTCTTATAGGGTGGTAGAGATGTCAATTGACATAAGAAACACAATTCAAATAAATTGAAATGTTTGCATCTATTGAGTTGCATTTTCATCTGTGAATTATGAGAAAGCTACAGGTATGTTACCAAAAAATTCAAAGAAATGTCTTTCCTTTAAGGCCATCAAGGATGAATGACTTACTGGATGTCATGGTTTGACATGACAGCCTTTTCTGGTAAGGGGGAAGGGGCTGTAAAGATGGCGCCTGTAAGAAGTTGTTTGCAACTCTCCCCAGCTCTGAGCCAGACCCACGTCTGGGGCTGAGCCAATTAGACGCCTCCATGATCACTTTTTAAGAAGAAGCCGGAAGAGGAGGTTGCTTTTCCTCCATCTTTTTCCTGCTTCTTCCTTCTTCTGTCCCTGTTTCTTCTT
>WBNH01008305.1:48775-74261 GCA_013401255.1 Urocolius indicus
TCCCCCATTCCCTGCCCCCCTGAGCCGTTGTGGGGGGAGGAGGTAGAGATATCGGGAGCAGTGAGCTGAGCCCGGGAAGAAAGGAGGGATGGGGGAGGGAGATCTTAAAGTGCTGGTTGTAATTTTCTCATCATCCTACTCCCTTTTGCTTTTATTCCGTTCTGTTTCTTGTAGAATAAACTTTCCTACTTTCCTCTCTAAGTCGAGTACTGGAGTTTGTTTTGCCCGGAACCATACTTGGCAGTAAGCCTTCACTGTCCTTGTTTTAATCCGCAACAACCTTGCTTATCTTTTTACTCCCTCCACCATCCTAACGAGGGTGGGGGGGAATGGGAGCACCGAGCAAGGGACTGTCGTGGTGCTGCTGTGCTAGGTGGGCCAAACCACGACACTGGAGCCGAGGCTTTGCAGGTGATCTGTGGACCATCAGGTTTAGCACAGGGAAGACTATGATACCATGACCAAAAAATAATAATAAAGAAAAGATGACAAGTGGCCATAAAAGATACAGAGGTAGTTGCTGATTAAAGAGACATCCCTAGTCATTTGGCAATAGCTCATGTGGATTAACCCTACAGATCCATTTCACAGAATCACACAGACTAGCTGAAAGTGGGAAGAGAGGCTGCATAATCCAACCCCCGATTCAAAACAAGACAGCTAAGAGCAGGTTGCTCAGGGCTGTGTCCCCTCATGTTTTTAGTATCTCCAAGGATGGAGACTATACTACCTCTCTGGGCTACCTGTGCCAAAGTTTGCAAAAAAGTATTTTCTTAGACTTAAATGGAATTTCATGTATGTCAGTTTGTGTCCATTGTCTCTTGTGCCTTCACTTGGCAACACTGAGAAGTCTGACTCCCTTCTTTTTACTTATCTCCATCAGCTATCTATGTACATTGATAGGATTCCTCCTGAGCCTTTTCTTCTCCAGGCTGAACAGCCCCAGTGGTTCCAGTACCTCTCTCTGGATTTTTGCCATTCATGACTGGTACCCAGCAGTACTTCATGTCACTGGTCACAGTCTTCTGAGCCAAACGATTCAGCCAGTTTTCAATCCACCTCTCTGTACAGTTTTCTATTCCATATCTCATCATTTTTTCTATCAGGATTTTGTATCAGTGGTATTGAAAGCCTCACTAAAGTTAAAATAAAAAACTTCTCCTGCTCTCGTGTAACCACCATACCAATCACTTAATTGTAGAAGGCTATTAGTTTGTACAAGCATGATTTCCCCATTGTAAATCCATGTTAACCATTCCCAGTCACCTTCTTCTCCTTAACATTTGAAAGTGGCTTCCAGGATTATTCACTTCACCTTCCTAAAGATCAAGGTTAAATTGTCCTTCTGTTATGTTCTGGCTTCTCCTTGCCCTTCTTCAAATAACAGTGTCTTTCTTCCTGGCTTTTGAAACCTCCCCCATTAATGCTGCATGTCACTCACTAGATTCAGCTCCAGAGGGTCTTTAGATTTTCTAATCCTATTCCCACACATGAAGCATCTCTGTATTCCTGTTGGGTCACTTGATCCTACTTCTACATCTTGTACAGTTCCTTTTTGTGTATTAATTTTTTCAAGAGGTTCTTGGTCATCCATGTAGGCCTCCTGACTCCTTTGTTTGATTTCTTGTACATTGGCATGGAGCATTCCTGAGATTGGAGGAGATGATCCTTAAAACCAAGCACATCTCTTGGACCTCTCTTCTCTCCAGGTCTGTCTCCCATGGAATTCTTCCAAGCAGATCCCTGAAGAGGCCCAAGTCTGTTCTCCTAAAACCAAGGGTGATAGTCCTGTTTTTTGTCCTGCTCCCTTCCCTTAGAATCCTGAACTCCACCATCCCATGGTTACTACAGTGAAGGCTACCCCAAACCTTCATATCCTGATCTGGTTCTTCCTTGTTTCTAGCCATGAGGTCCAAATTCCCTTGTCTGTTCTCCAGTCACCTGTGTCAGAAAGTTGTTATCCATACACTCCAAAAGCCTCATGAATTCTTGTGTGCTGCTGTGTTGTCACCCCAAAAGCTTCAAGGCAGACAACTCTCTATGCAAATGTGGAGAAAAAAAACAGTTGTAGGAACATCAAGAAAAATTGTAGTTATGCAGATTGGTGAGCTAAGATGAAAGGCTTCCAAAATGTAAGGGAACCTGATGACCTTACACTGAACCTTGTATGTAAACAGAGTCAAAGAGATCTTGTGCTACAAATAGAAGTTGAAATGGGAACTAGGATTGCTTTTAAAGAAAAAGTAGTGAGGTTGGTAATGATCTCAGAGTTTAATTCTCACTAATAAACCATGGATTTTGTGATGAGGATGCTGAAAAGATCAGGATCTGAAACCTTAAACACCCTTAAAGATTGAAATTTAAGTATAAGTGCATTCACTACATTAAGGGCCTTGAGTCCAACAGCAGCAAGGGAAGTAAAATAAGAGTGTTGCATATTTCTTAAGTGTTAATCAGTCCTTAGCACCTCCGAGAAACAAGTAAACACAGTAATTCTCATTTAACAGTTTACTACTTCTTTCTTCACACTTAGAGAGAGAGAGGTAGGGAAGCTGTGTTACTTGCAAGAACAGGTATTAGCATGTAAGAGTTACTGGCACTTCATTCAAGGCTTGACTCAGATCACACTCTCTAAGCGGGTTTCCAGAAATCCAATTATACCTGGCAGAGCTGATAGTTTTAAAAATCTAATTACAATGGAAGGAATGTGGTACACCGACTGCATTCTCTTAGGCTATTTGACACCTTGCCTCATAAAAATTAGCCTCCAAAAGTAAGATTCAAATTCATACCAGTTTCGATAAAAACCATCAAAATCTAGGAATTGACTGGATGATGCAAACAGCAGGTAACCATAAATGGTGGTGTCCTGAGCTGGGAGTGTGTCCCGTGGGATGCCACCAGGAATGGATGAGATAAACAGTACATTACCTGAGAGAACGAGAAAAGCCATTCTTATACATGCATGGGAAGGCTACTCAGGGAAGATTCGTTATGTTGTTAAATACACGTTAAGCATTTCTTTGCCATAGGCTGGATTGGGAGAGAAACTTGCTCCTCACAATTGAGCAGAAGATAGATTCTCCAGAAAGTTTAGGATCTTATGACCACCTAGACAGTGGGCAGCAAGATGAGCTATTGTTGAAAAATAAAGAGCATCTTCTGCAAACTTTCAAGAGGAAATGGGCCAACATGACAGCTGTGAATTGTGGTCACCTCTGTGGAAGCTGTCATCCCCTGAAGAGGGAGGAGAGGGAGCAGCACTGGGGGTCAGAGGTAGGTACTTCTTTCCCAGGCACCTCTAGCCTGAGCTTGTGGGGATGGCAAAACTCGTCCTCCATGTGTTGTCCTCACTCAAGTAGTGGTGTGGCTGAGGGCAGCTGTGGGAACATCCACAGGGAGCAATGTGAGATCCCAGTGGCAGCTGGGGAAGGCATGACAAGGAGGGGAGGGGAAACAGGTTCACATCAAAGCCTTGCCACCATCACTTGGAGAGTAGTAGGAGCTGGAGTAGAAATGTAGATAAGCAGAAAGAAATGGGTCAAATAATTGCTGGATCAAGCCTGAGAGATGGCTAGCAAAGTAATATTGAACATACACACGAAAAGCAGGTTGGAATAGATGATCTTTTGAGGTCCCTTCCAATGCTTAAGATTCTGTGATTCTGTGAAATGGACAGTTCTCAGTGTTAGTTGTGTTGCCAGCATTTATCTGGGATAATGAAGTCATGGCATGGTTTTATTTTCCCAAACTTTCCTCCACAACAAAGGTCAGTAAAAACAGTAGTTGATATATCTTGGATATGCGTATCTATGGCCTGATGCCTTTCATCAGACAAATGACCACACACAGAATCTCATTAACCCAACTTGACTATCAGAAATATATTCATCCTAAAAGTTTCTAATTAACAGAAAGATTAGTGAGTAAAATCCACATCCCTTCCACTAGCTTTATCACTTCACTTCTATGCTACAGTGTGAGACATTGTAATTGACAAAAGAATGAAAAAAGGAACTCCTTGTAGCAGCAATCCAAACCTCAGAACACAGAACAAATGAGTGAACTTGCAGAGTTGCAGAGGTGGGTGGTTTATCTAGCAATGATGTGCCTGTGAAGGAAGAAGTTTTATTTCAACACACTGCTGGAAGCTCCACAGGATCTACCCTGCCATGAACTTCTGCTAGTTACATAAAAACATCTTGTGATTTTCATTGACCCACTACAGACATCCAGTCTTAAAGAGTTAGTATTGGACCAGCTGCTGAGCATGACTGCAACAGGAGGAAATATCCCCAAGGTAGGCCAGAAAAACAGCAGAAGGCAGGATTCAGGATTTCAATGTCACGGTAGACTGCATACTGGCATTATGTATATCCCTATCAGATGATTGTTCTAGATTGATCCATGCAAGACTGCTCCAGAAGACTCATACTGCAGTCATTAACCAGCTCTCAAACTTGCTCCCACTCTAATTTGCTGATTCTTCAACTAAATACAATGTCAGCCTTCCCACCCACCCTCACTCCCCTATCCAGCCCCTCAGATTTATGTTCAAAATGCTCAGCTCCTCCTTTTTCTATGCAACCTGGCTGGGATTCTTTCAAACTCTCTCCACCCTCCCTCTCAGCCTTGCTTGAACTTTCCTAAAGTAAAAACACATTTGTGTGAGGGATTAATTTGGCAACAAAGGATTTTGCTGTTAAATTTATATTGGGAACTTGTCCCAGACAACACTGTGAAAAATGTGCTTGGACATTTATTTTGAAGATGTTTGAGTCTTGTAGATATTTTGTTTTGCTTTGAATTTTTGAAATAAATCTTTTCAAGTGATGAGTTGTGCCTATTTCACTCAGGTGAGTAGTGTCAAGATATTTTCTTTCCTCACTTGTTCTGTGTTGGACCTAGGTAAGAGACACTGTTTCTTGGATTAGTTATACCAGTAAGAAGAGTGGAGTCAATCAATCCAGCCTTAGCAGGATGACATTAAACAATATAGCCATTGATTAAACCTCATTTTTCAGAGTAGTTTTTAGCCTAAAGTCACATTCTTGTAACAAAAAACTTACCACAAAGCAGGGAGCAAAAATATTTTTTTTCTTTTGTTATGTCCTAAAACTGCACTAAATTACACATCTGAAATTAAAATCATGAATGTAGGTTCATGTGTGAGATTTTGTCTATTAAAACGTGGTTTTAACCTGGTCCTCTGGTTTTGTACTTCTGCATCATGTAAGAAAAGGGGATGTATAAAAGAAAACTTCTGGAAACGGGCATTGACAGGCATGTGACAACCACTGTAGTAGCAGCAACATTTTTTCTTGCAAAAGCACAGTGATTTATAACTTCAGACCAGGGTCCTCAAGCACTCATGTAGAGCTGTTAATTTTCCAAATATGGACTCTAATCAAGCTACCTTAAAGTGGTTAGGGGAGCACAGAGGAGGTATCCAGTTCATAGGCAACTGACAAATTGCATTCTTATATTAGAGTTGCTGAAAAGACTGGAAAGTTTCAAGAGAAGGGCAGTTTCACAGCATTCGGAAGAGATGTGGGCTACCTGATGGTGAGGACAGGCTTGCTCTAACATGTCCTAATCCAATAAATATTGTGAAGATGGGGAGAGATCTCTCAAAAATAGGTGGACACCCCACTAGATTTACAGTGAAACTTCCACTGGTGCACTGAAGAGTACAAGCTAAGGAAAGCAAGAACGTAAGAAACCAAGTGTAGTGTTGTGACTGCTTACACATCCTGAAGTTGAGGTAGTTTTCCTAAAGGCTCTTTTTTTTGAGATGAAGACTTATGCATCTAGTCCCAAACAGACACAGTAAGTTGCTTTTTTAAAACTAGAGGATCCCAAACTTTTGCAAATTTTTATGCAGAAATTATTTCAGCTGTGTCTGTAATCTGGGAAAAGTTGTATATATTAAAGAGCTATGTCTAGGATTATGGTTATACTTCACATTTTGGTGTGTAAAAGTGCTTTTATTTCTTAAGTTCATCACAAACTAAGTGTTAGCATTATTTGAAATGATGTCTATGGACAGCTAAAGGTGAGGGCAGGACAGATGATAATCATGATCAAAGCCTGAGTTTACTCTTTCTATATATTTAAAGGGTAAGGACTGCAATTTTAACATTGAATCAGGAAAACAGGATCCATCCTCTAAGAAGGAATCCATGCTTGGATGAGTGACAAATTTGTTTTTCTCTTCTCAGGAAGATCAGTTATATTTGCCATAAAATTTGCTGAAGCTTGTGTAGAATTTGCCATTTAGATGTGGTGGACTCTTAAGCATAAGGCCTGAATTATAATTTCAGAATGATTTATAAGATGAAAACCCTTAAAATGCTTTTAAGTCCTCAGCAGAAGGGACTAAATAAAAATCTGGGCAGAACCTGCAAAAGAAGCAGAAGCATGTCACTCACAGTTTATGCACATCTTTCATATAAATCCTTGACCATGACAGGAAATTAAATATTGTTGGTTTCATAAAGATTCACCCAAAAGGAAATGACACATCTTGGAAGAAACAGATCTTTGTACTTCACCGACAATACTTTAGCTCCTCTTTCATGGAGAAAACAATTACAGACTTGATTAGAATAGTGTATGTTTTTTCCCCTCTGTTGTTACTGTTGACTCATTAAGGTTATTTGATGCTTGTTATACACAACTGAAAGGTAAGTAATTCACTGACTCCTTGGTTATTTTTGAAGCCGAGTAAGCTGTCTTAGAAACATTTGAAAGTATGAAAAAATGGGTCATACTTTTGCCAATGCATCATTTTTACATCAGTATCCTCAGCTGAAGAACTGATGATGACTTCGAAGTATAGACCAAGTTAATAGAAACAAAGTACTGGAAATTTATTTCCAAACAAAAGCGTGAATATGTTCTTACAGTTAATCCCTCAGCTCTTAGCTGAAATAATACAACAAAATCTGCAATAGATATCGCTTGACCCTTATGGTCAATAGCCAAGATTTTGGTTTTCTTCCTCCACCAGGAAAAAAATCATGACTATATGGGACATTTCATTTCATCAATCTTGTATTTATGCAAGTTCTTGGTCCCTCATCTCGAATACTTCTCCACATAGTGAAAGAATCTTAAAATAGTATTGAAAAGCTATTTTTCCATGGTTAACACTCTAGTTGGAAATTTTAAGCTCTGAAAGAATAACAAATAATGGACATTAAAAATAATTAATTATCATCTGTGTCTTCTGAATTTCAGCAAAACTTGTTTATTAAGTAAATTCTTAAACTAGAACAAAGAGTTGTTTATAACAAAACACTATCACAGAAACATGTTACAAGCAAGCATTGCTGACAATGCCTGTGGTCATTGAAATAACTCCTTCCTAAAAACATGTAATGCCAAGGCAGAAGAATGGGAAAGTGATTTTATTCCATAGCAACCAGTCTTATTTGACCTTTCAATTTCAACAGATAAAATTGTCTTACCTTTTTTTGTTGAAAGCCAACATTTGGTACTGTTTTAAATATAATTAGATAGACAAGAATTGCAGAATGTAATGGGACTTCATTAGATCGAAAGAACTATTAGATACCAAGATATTTAGCAGAGTGTTTATGCACAGTTCAGAGGACAAATATGAGAAGAATAATCCACTAATTTATCTTTAATGTCTCGTTATCTCAGCTTCTTTAAGCTTCTGGTATTTACTGTGTTTATTCTTACCTCAAATTCACTAATGAAAAATATTTCCCTTGTGTAAACAATGTTTAAATACATTAAGATAAACTGCAAAATACTGAGACTGCAGAGGTTTGGCTTCCTATCAAAGTTTACTTCATCTGGGGACAGTGTTTCATAGACTGAATTAAAACCCAAAATACCTTTTAACATATTACAATTTATTATAATAACCGTTTAAAATAATAAATTGGTGTTTACATGAATAATATTTAAAATTCAACAGCTGTAGAAACATACTTTTTAAAGAATAATGTGTGACGTGCAGAGATGAATAGCATTTCTTGAAATGTCTCTGAAAATATTGCCTTTATTTTTCATGAGGATGTCTCTTATTTTCGTGTGTGAAAGATGGTATTCACAATAATGTCACCTTCTTAAGAAAGACAATCCTTGCTTCTTCCACTGGCCCATGTAATATGGGAACTGGTACTATGTGCTATTAACGGTAATACAGTTAACAACTTCTGACTTAGTGTGATGTGACACTGCTTTCTGATCAACGTCATAATGTAGGAGAAAGTTACAATGAAGTATTTAATATTCAGTTTTTCTTGAACGGCTCCAGATGTTCTACATTTATCACCAGGAATGCTCGGTTTTATTTTACAGCATCTCAGAGTCTCCTGGGATTATTTGTTAGGTTTTCTAGAGGGAGATGAAGGCTGCACAATACATTTCCCCCTCTTACCATTTCACAGGTGATAGACACTTGAAAATAAAGGGGATTTCTAAAACCATGGACTCTCAATCCAGGAGGACGTAACCATAATGGTGACACAGCCTAGAGAGCTGAGCCACATTTGTTGGGCCAGTGTTGAGATTTGAGCACAAGTCATTTGAGTACAAAGAAAAGTCATTCAGGTAAGAGGATGACACTGAAATATGCCATTTCTCCTGGAATAACCTACTATAGTCTAACTGGGATGTGAGGGACTCAGTCCTGAGTTGTGCCTCTCATCTGCCTTACAAACCATTCCTTCTAAAAGTAATGAAATATCTTCTTTTCTTCCAGCAGTTAGTCACAGTTGCAAGCTCTGGCTCCACCAAAGAATGTAATAGTGAAGAACAAACGATGGTGAATGCTTCCTTCTCCTTGTGGTCTTGAAGCTAGAGGAGGGACTCCATCCATTGCAGCAGTCTTGGTCTCCTTTGGGGTCCTAAGTGGTTTACCCCACCCAGGTCAGCCAACATATGGTCCATAATTACTTGTAGCACCTCGTTTCATCTCAACAACATGTTGCTCAAGATCTCTATGTAGAAAAGCCTGTTCTCCTAACTATTCTTCAGCCAGCATAAATTGGGCTTCCTTAGCAATACAGCTGGTCTTCAATAGCCAGCAGATGTTGCTACTGAGCAGCAGAAAATCCAACATATCCCATTCTTCCTCCAAAGCTGAACATTAACTCAAAACTGGGTCTGTGTCTACAATGGAGAGAAAAAACCCCAACACCAAATGTTAAGTTTGAGTTATCTGCAGTTAGAGTTGCACAAAGGGAGCAGGGAATACTGAACCCACTGAGGCATGGAGAAGCTGAATGAATGCCAAAAATGATCTTGGAGCATAAAATTCTCTTCAGTATAAGCAATTTTCCGATAGTTCATGGCTTTTAAATTTATAACACCACATTAGTGCTGGACCACTGACTTCAGCTAACGTACTTCAGCTTTACACCTGTGTTCAATCAGTGCATTTAAGTATGTCAAACATTCAGACAAATGTTCTTATAGGCATTTTGGGTACCATTTGAGGCACTATTACAAGCAATGGTCTAGAGCATAGAGGGCCTATAAGTAAATCCTGCCACTCAGACAGGGAACTTCACCAAGAAATTACAGTTGCTCTAGAGGTCATCTTCTCTGTTGAGTCTGTTTAAAGGGTCACTCAAGGAAGTAAATTTAAAGGGACTTTCTAAGCTTTTACTCTTCTGGACTTTTTATATTGTCCTCCTCAGCAATGAGAATGACAATGTACATAACAAATCTGTCTTGTCTTGGGGTGTGAAGGGTTGCAGGGGTGGTACAGGTAGCTGCAAGAGGGGAATTTCCAACTGCTGTGTAAGGGGTCAGTACCATAAGATGACATCTTCATAATGGGAAGTGATTGCACAAACTTAATGGCTCCAGTGTGAACATTGCCCTATTTTGCAAATACAGTGTCAGCGTTGGGGAGAGGAGGAGAGGTGAAGTTTCCTAGGGATTTTTTTTGTTTGTTTTCTATTACTTATTTCTGCTAAAAAGCCATTGATCGGACATCCTTTGAGGAAGAGCAGGAAACTGACACTGTAAAAAAATACTGTTGGACATTGAAACTTCAAAATGTTGCACTGCCTTTTTTTTTTTTTTTCACAATAACTCATTCAAAAACTCCCCTGAGATTCCCTCTAGGGAGTGAAGACACCTGAAAAAAGAAATCTCATTATCTAACTGTGTTGCTGCTTAACCACTTGTCAGGTCCTAGGATGATTTTCATGGTTCTTTATTAGTTCTGTCACTGATGTATGGATTCAGAGTAGACAGTACTTCATTTAACAAGGAACTTCAGGTAGCTTTATACTAGGAAGCTCATCTACCTTAACTGTAATATGTGGACAGGAATAACATCCATAGTACTTGCTCTATCTCCCAGCTAAAGGCTTACTTTGAGAAAGCTGTGCTCCAAACACACAAGATAAATCTGCTTGAAAACCTGTCTCCTCTCCATGAAGCTCCCTTCTGGGGCTCTCAAGGAAAATTTTGGTGGCTAGTTTTGGGTTATCTTTTTTCAAGCAGGAAATGGCAATGTCTAAAGTTTTCCTGCAGAAACAACCCTTTCCTTGCCCTTCTGAAACAACCTGTCTCCTGTAGGACTGCCAGTCCATAGGATACCAGAAATACGGACAGAGCAATAGGGTGTATCTCATCTGATATGGGCAGCAAGTCTTAGAGGAGTGTGATTTCCTGTAAATGGTAAAACAGAGATACAGTTTTGTCCATTTTTAAAATAAACAGTCTGGATTAATTTGCTGATAAATGTTGCACTGTGTGCTATAGAGAGGCCAAACAAGAAAAAAGAAATGAATAGGAGAAATCGTTTCTAAAAGGTTCATCCATCTTCTTCATTGGTTAGACATATAGAGCTTACTATCTCCCTAACAAGCTTGTTTTCTAAATACGTGTATTGATACGCTGCCTGAATTGTAGGATAAACCAAGACCCAAGAGATACCTGCATTGAGAGAAAAATTAAGACACATTGCATCATGAAAAATTACAACACTTACAACACCATTTGCAACAATGGTAACAGTATAACATTTACATTCAATATCTCATTATTTTTTTCTAATTCAGTCAAGGCCTGAGACAAGGGTCTAGTGAAATCCTACAGAAAAAGAACATGGATTGCTGATGCCACGTCTCCATGGCAGCACAGCTAATTTGGCAGGACAACCAAGTGCTCAGGAAGAAAAAGACATTATTTACAAAGATATCTTTGATAAAAGGGGCTTTTGGGGGCTGGAAAATGGTCCAGGAAAAGAAAAAAAAAAACCAAAACCAAAAAACATCAAACCACAAGTTACAGAAACATTCCAAATCTTTAAAACAAATTCTTTAAACGAGTGAGTGAAAAGAAATCTATGAAAAATGTCTTGAGTCAGTAAGCACAGTGAGTTTTATCTTTGTTTATTGTTGTACAATGCTATAAGCCACCCTGAATGGCCCAGAATAACATTAGTGGTTCTGTGTATTGTAACCACTTCAATCAAGGCCTTTTGTTTTGAATCACCTGCCCTGCCTGCATTGGAGCCCCTTTTATAGCCTGGTTGCAGCACAGAGATCTAATTTACTTCTACATACAAAAAGGAGAGAGGAAGAAAAATAGAATCATCTCTCACTGCCCCTTGCTTGAATTCACAAGAGAAAAACTGGGTCAACAAATGGAGTGAAATGCTGAAGGGAATATTTAAAAATTCCTCAGTGTGACCCCCCAAGCAATTAGTAACTGAAATTGTTAAAATCTTCCCAAAGGGAACAGATGCCCAGCCAGACACAGGTGAAATGGTGTCCTGTGGCATTGGGCATGCCTTCCCTGTTACCATGAAGAGAAGAGAGTGAAGGGGAAACCATGAGGAGAGCTCAACCTGAAGCACATGCAGCAAGGGGCACGGGACTGTTTTTAACATCTATAGAGAGATAAAGAGAGGAAGCACCTCAGAGTTTTCAGTGTGATTATTCTTCTCTAGAGGAGGGCTCACTTCAGATTGCAGGCAATGGACTGAGGCCATGCCCAGGTCCTTGCTACAAACCTTCTCCAGTCTCTTTCCATGTTTCACCTGTAGAAACACCTTGATGCAAAAATCACAGAAACACAGAATCTTAAGGGCTGGAAGATCAAAACCAGATGATCCAGATGAAACAGATGATCAAATGTCATCTAGTCCTACCTCCCTGCCAGAGCACAGTGGTTACTAAAGGAGCAGAGCAGCCTTTCTGTTAAATATAAACCCTGGCAGACTTGGAAGTGCTGGTTTTATATTGTGAGATCTCCTCAGATCAAGAAATGTACCACATCTACCACTGTGTCCATGATTCAGATTGCTAATTTTTCTCTTTCTGAACTTTTAGCTTGCCTGGAAAAGGGTGACCTTTTTTTTTTCCCCCATTAGTTCCCTGCTATGGAGTCATTCTCAGTCAGAGGCTGAGCACCCTGGGCTTTGGAGAAACAGTTCCTTTGTGAGCTCTGTGTGGGAGCCCCAGTGTAGTATTTGGGCTGCTTTTGGACAGTCTGCAGCATCTAACCAGGCAGGTGTTTTTCCAGCATGAGGTCATGTCCAATGTATGCAGGGTCATGTCTCTTGGCACCACGGGTGGAACTCAGGCTCTTTTGTGTTTTCATTGCTACAGCAGTAAATTTGACATTGCTCTGAAGACAGCATGCTTGTAGCACATACCCTGCAGCTACGCATATAAAGGCAGAGCTGATGCTAGTGAGAACAGTCATGCAAGTGTGTATGTGTGTGATCCTTTAGGTACAGGGCACAAATTTGCTATGTACAACTATATTCTTCAGAATACACACTCATAAAACAGGCACACAAGATCCCATTCTCAGAATACCTTCTGAGCATCCTTGCTTTGATTGAACCTCTCACCTGGAATCAGTGATTTCCCATCTATAAGGAAAAGGAGAGGGGGAAAGTATTTTCCAAGTCACTTATCGAGATCTCATTAATTTCAGATGTAATGTTACCACTTGCTAAAGAAACAATCCCACTGGTTTTCAATTGGCTTTCTACTATGAATGATTAATACATTAGAAAATTAACTTACAGATGAAAGAAATGAGCAGACTGAGGAAGCTGAATAATGGCCTTTTTTTAAGAATTTCCCTTGAGTAACCCCCACCGTTGCCTCTTATACAATGGGAGAAAAAATTATCCACACATATCTTTAATGTCTTTTGGAATGCTGATGAAATGATTAGCGTTTTGGAGAAGTCTGTGCAGATGAAACAACAGCAGCAGGAGTAGCAGTCAGTAATATTAGCTAGAGACTGTGGTCTGACTGGGAGCTGCTGTTCTGCAGCTCTGCTTTAGTAAATTAATTCCCTGGGTCCCCTCTTACTCCCCAAGAACCAGGTTGTCTTATTGTTGTGCTTGGACCTTGCTAGATACTTTTGAACTCTGTCTACAGATGTCTAAAAATGTCTTGTCTGCTGACACAGAAAGCCAGTAGAAGGCAACTCTTTGTTTGTGGGATCAAGATGCTGAACAGGGTGTGGGACAGCTATTAATGCCTGTTTCAACAAATTTCACATATGTCCTTAGATAAACTTTGTGATTTGCTTTGTTCCTTGCTCCTGCATCCTGTTGTACTGTTGTTTAGAAATTGCATAAATATTGTAGAAACTGTATTAAATGTAATAAATGGTTTGTTTTAGTAGTAATCAGTGATTCTATTTGAGTTTCTTGAGTGGAATGCAGATTTGATGGATCAGAAGGCTTGAAAAGTTGCATAGGTTTTAATGCCCCAACACCCGTGAATGGGCACAGCATTATTGACCTTCAGGGAACAGTCAAGTCATTATTCATTGATCCTTGCACATACATGTAACAGGGAAAGGAGATAAGGATCATTTTCTGCTCCCTTTTACGTCTTGTCCAAAGACAAAGAAGAGTCACAGTCTATATATGCAGTAAATTAAAAGATTGCTCAAAACCACCACAGTCATTGTCCCAAGTTCCCTTGAGCTTGCCTTGAAGCTTCATAGACTGTGAAGAAGTTACATGGCTCCTTCCAAAGACATTTCCAGATGTGCCCTGCATGGTAGGAAACTTCCTGAAGATATTGTTGCCTTCTAGGCTAGATTTGCCCAGAGAGTGGGCAAAGAAAGATTCCATGTCCCTTTTCTCAAGATGAAAGATATTTGGATTTCAGATAATTCCCCCTTTAATATCTGGAAATGAAAACTGGGGACTAAAGACTTTGTAACTGGTCTTCCCTCTGCTTCACTCTTGGACGTTAATCAATTCAGCCTTTCTGGTTTGTTTTTTTTTTCTGTCCTGTATGCTTTGATATTGATACATGGACTACATCATTTGCTTGATGGGAATGTATGCATTTTGTGCTTGTTTGAGAGTCAATGTTAAAGCCAAACAAAAATCTCAGCTACAATGATTGGGGAAAAAAAATCAGTTTACAAAAAAATAACTTCAAATTGGATTCTTACACTGTAGCTCTAGGTGTTCTGTAAATACAATATAAGTAGTTAAATCCATGCTGAGGACCAGAGATGGCATATGAATGAACGAAATCAGAAGTCAATGAACACATTCCCTTGACATGCTGTCTTACTCTGTGATGATATCTCACCTTTTGCTAAAATTGCAAAACTGACTGTCCAATTAAACGATCTGTTGGTCCTATAACCTATAGTGGGGTATCACCTTCCATGCTACTGACTATGTCAGACCAACATCCTCAGCAGGACTTGTTTCTTAACACTGATGCATCACAGAGAAAATGTGAAAAGTTAATGAATGTGAGGGAAAGAATGACGTATGAGAAATCAGAGGAAGTCTCAGCAGACACAGGTTGGATTTCAGGCTTTTTCTTGTATTTCCCACAAAGTTTTGGGCAAAAATCAGTCCATGCAAATTAAAACAAAGCCAAGTCAAGGACTCAAATACTGACCCACAACTGTCTATCTTGTTTAATTGTTAACACATTCTCTGACATGGTTTTGGCCATATTGAGGTTTTGCTCAGCCAGCAATGAAGCACCACAACAATCTCTTGCTTGGTGCCCCCCATCCATCCACACTCTCCTTAGAACAGTGCAGGCTCCAGCAAGATGGGAGGAAAAAGGATAACCAAGGTTATTGTGGATTAAACCAAGGACAGGAAGGGCTTGCTGCCAATTATGGTTCTGGGCAAAACAGACTCAAGTACTGTTACAGACTCCAGAGGAAAGTAGGAAAGTTTATTCCGCTACCTACAAGAAACAGAACAGAACAAAGGCCAAAAAAAGCAGTAGTGATGAGAAAATTACAACCAGCACCTCCCTTGCTCCGATACAGGGTCCCTCCCACGGGATGCAGTCCTTAATGAACATCTCTGGTGTGGGTTCTTCCCAGCAACTGTGTCTTCTGCTGGTACAGGGTTCCTCACATGGGACATGGCCTCCTCTGGGCATAGTCACTGCCCCTGGTGTGGGGTCTTTAGCAAAGTGAGTCTCTGCCTCTGATGCAAACAAATCTCAGCTTCATCACTCCTCTCCACAAGATGCAGAGGAGTCTCTGCTCCAGTACACCTCCTCCTCTCTTCCATTGCTGAACTTGGAGTTGGCATGGTTGCTTCTCTCTCTATTCCAACTCCTTGCACCATCACCAGCCAGAAAAAGAAGGATCAGAAGAAAGAAGATACAGGAAGAACCCTCCTTTTCTGGCTTCTTCTTAAAAAAGTGATTGTGGAGGTGTCTAATTGGCTCAGGCTCAGAAGTGAAGTGCTCAGAGCCGGGGAGAGTTTTGAGCAACTTCTTACAGGAGCCATCTTTACAGCTCCTTCCCCCTTACCAGAATAGGCTCTCATGTCAAACCATGACAGGTCGTGATTTCCCTCAGACAATGTCAATGCCCAGTTCAGAGGACAGCATGCACCATGGGCTGCCCCAATGGACAGCTTGAATGGTGTTCTCCCTTCCCCATCACTGTGGGGGAGTGCTTAGACATGTAGACTCAAACCACACCATGACTGGCCTGAAGGGCCAGAGAATAGTCCCTCTTCTATTTTATTTACTTGTATAGATGTAGTCTTCTTTCCTGCATCACTTTGTCTGCCCTATTCAGACTGTAAATTCTTTGGAACGAAACAACTTTTTAATATGTATTTGAATGATGCCTGAGACAATGCCTTTGCTGGGGGTTGCCTTTGCTACTGAAAGGACCATAAAAGAAAGAAAAGAAAAAATTGTAAAGACTATTCAGCTCTAGAAACAGCTCTCAGTTATTCTTCTTTTTAATCCATCCATGTCAACAGCATATCTTTATCCTACAGTGGGGCTTCACAGCTGTCAGAATTTGCAGTCTCAGGACTGCAGCACATGTTAACTCTCACAGGAACTCACGTTTTGTCTCAATCTGCAGCAACAGGGGCTGAGAAGACCAGGGAATTTTCCCTGGTGATCTCTCACCACCACTAAGAGCATCCTCATGGCTCAGTCCTTTGACCGACTCACACCAGATAGCTCTCACAGGGCTCTTGGTGGCATTACACCACCAGCAGCCTGAAAAGGACCCACATGCAGAGAAAAGGCTAAAAGACTTTGAGACCAGACTGTTCCTGTTGCTGACTCCAGGTCAGGACAGAAGCATTGTTACTGCCCTGGTAGAAAGGCAGTATTATAACCAGGCATTTGTTACTTGCCTTGAATTGTGTCTCATATTGCTGCTTAGTCAGCCTCAGAAGTAGCTCATTGAGATATTCACCTGGAGGGATGGAGAAAGGGCTCTATCACTAATAAGAAGGTCAGGACTGGCTTTTCCCAATCATTGTTCTTTCAGCATCACTGTTATTTACTGTCTCCCCTCAACATCTCCTGTCCTTAGACTCACTATCACTCCAGCTGCCTTTATAAAAAGGCAGAGAGAAAATAAATTTTTCTTAATTTCCCTTTCCTCATTGGTTTGGCTTTTCCAAACATACATCTCTAGAAATGGGCCCAGTCTCTAGAAGCATCTTTAATCCTCAGTAGAAGGCACAATATTCTATATGTCATCCTTTATATATCCACCATATGAGGAGATGGTGCTCTTCATCCATTCCATTGATAACCCTGCACAGTACCTGTGCTGATGAGTGATGGCAGTGGGTAGACACAACACTGAAGTGGACCAGCAACAGGGACCATGGGATAGTAAGAGGGATTGAAATGAAAATTTCTGGCAGTTGTGGATGGTCAGGTGTGGAGAAGTGCCCACTGCTTTTCCCCACACTGAGATTTTTCAGTCTTTTTCTCCACATCTCACTCTTTGCTAAGCCTCTCTGCTCCATAGACTATACCTGCTCCTTATCTGCCATGCTAGACTGTCATCCCATTTTTTAACTGTTGCTGCCAATGTCTCAGCATTATCTATTCTACTTGTGTTATCCTTAGGCCTCTCTCTATGCATACTGCTTCTTCCTGCTCTGTGCCCTGCTGTTTCGTGAGGAAGTGTTACACCTCTCCCATTACACCTGCAATTTGAAGCCTGGTAAGCTCTCCCTGGGAAAGAAGTTTGCAAGCAAAATGACAATGGTGTTTTCTTGAGGTCAATGTGTGCTTAATGGCAGCTGAGTATGCCTCATGATGTCCTCAAGGCCTACTGTCATGGATGTCTTGACCATGGAGCTTATGAAGCCAAACAAGTTTTAAGAGTGATAAGAGGAGGAGAACTCTTGGGCTTTCAAGATGTTGTCTGAGAGTGACTCAAGAGTAAGGCAATTCTTGCTGGTGGATTTAGATCATTCCACAAACTGGTCAGCAACACATAGCATTTCAACCATGTGTCCTGGTTTTGGCTGGGATAGAGTTAGCTGTGTTTTGGATTTTTGCTGAGAACAATGTTGAAGATAACACAGGGATGTTTTGGTTATTGCTGAACAGCACTCGTACAGCATCAAAGGTTTTTCTGCTTCTCCCTCTTCCCTGACAGTGAATGGGCTGGAGGTACACAGAAGCTGGGAGGGAGCATGGCCAGGACAGTTGATCTGAACTAGTCAAAGGACTATTCCATACCATATCACATCATGCCCAGTATATAGACTGGTGGTAGCTGGCCAGGAGAGGCAGATTACTGCTCCCGTATTGGTCAGTGAGTGGTAAGAAATTGCATTACTTGGGTTGTTTTCCTTTTTTCCCCCTCTTTTTTGTTATATTCTTTTTCATTACTGTTATTATTATTACATATTTCATTATGATTATTATAACTGATATGATTATATTTTATTTCATTTTGATTACTAAACTGTTCTTATCTCAATCCACAAGTTTTAGGGCTTTTTTCCAATTCTTCTCCCTATCTCACTGGGAGGGACGGTTGAGCAAGTGGCTGTGTGGTTCTTAGCTGCTGGCTGGGGTTACCATATTACCACAGTGTGTTCTCTATGTCCAGCTTATCTTGAATAGAATATTTATTTTTCTGTTCAAGACATGTTAGAACAAATCACCAGTTTCTGAGAAAGAATCTTGGAATTTTGTTTTGTTCATGTTTGAGAAATTACAAAAAACAAACCAAAACAAGAAACAATCTTTCAGTTGAAAAGCTTATCTACCTATATTTGGAGCAGAGACTTTGAATCTGGAGACACAGCATGGAGAGGTAAATAGTTTATCAGTAATTCCCATAAAAGCACTGCCCAAAGCTAGTTGCTTCTTAGCAAAGCAGCATTCTAATTCTTAGCAGAGTTTTCTGCAGTCTTAGCAGTTACATTCCCCAAAGACCCTGTCTACACCAGCTTGAGCCAGGGAAGCACAGCTGGAGGCAGAGCAAGACCTTTTCCAGAACTGCAACTCAGCACTGGCTGCAGCTTGAGCATTTGAAATAAGAATGCAGGAAGAAAACTTCTCCCATCTGTGCTTTAAACAACTCAACTGCTGAGCCCAGTCTGCCCGGAGAAGAACAATTTGTAGTCAAACAGGATAAAAATCAGACCTCGATATATAAATTGGACTATATAAATTTCTTGCCTCCACAATGAATTTTAAGTTCCCACCTTTATTTCTCTTCTGTTCCTCATAAGTCATTTTCTTGAAGGTTTTCCTACATACTTGACCAACAAGCTACTCTAGCCAATCAAAATTGTATGCATGTGTATTTAAATCCATTGGAACAACTTCTTTTCTCCATGACTCTAGTGTTTGTTCAAGAACAGACTGGAGAGACCTCGATGCACTTTTTAATGGCCAGGCTTTCCAGTGTGCTCCCCTAGTAAGTGAAAGGATACACAATAGTGTGGTTTCAGAGCAGCTGGCAGCAAAGGACAAGATCTTCCATGTTACTCCTGTTTACTGCAGCACAAGATAGACATATAGCAGCAATAATTACCTGAATGTGTCAGAGGAATGACTACAGACATGACAATTGTTATCTTAGATAAACTTTCTTGATATTGACTAATTTCAGATCAAAATCTGTAATAAGGAGCTTTTCTGGATGAGTCATATGAAGGTGAAAGACATCAGACATATCTAAAGGGCTTTTACGCATTGTGGTTAAAAACTATGTCCTCTATAAACCCCACAAAAGAGGTAAACTTCAGAGTCTTCCTTCAGCACAGTAATGTTTAACTATCATTCTGAACCTATTAAAAATGTCTTGTATTTTGTCTGGTAAGTCTGACAGCTGTTCTCCTATCTATCAGAAAAATATTTCTCACAAACATTAGATTTTATAGCCATGTGAGACCTCAATTAAAACTGGCAAGTATGCTCTGATTCCAGGAAATGTCACTTGCCTGAAAGTGATTGAGGTGGGAAGGGACTCCCGGAGATCATCTGGCCCAGTGTCCATACTCAAGCAGGGTCAGTTAAGGCAGGTTGCCTGGGACAGTGTCAAGTCAGAATCTGAATATCTCTAAGCCTAGAGACTCCATCAAATGTCCAGGCAATCTGTGCCAGTTCTCAGTCACTCTCTAGTAAAAATGTGGTTCCTGATGTTCAGACAGGACTCCCTGTCATTCAGTGTGTACCCATTGCATCTGGTCCTTTCACTGGGCATTACTGAGAGAATTCTGTCTCCATCTTTTTTACGACATCCATCAAATATCTATGATATAAATATATAAATATAGATGCATCTTGAGCCTTCTGTTCTCCAAGCTGAAAAGTCCCAGCTCTCCCAACCTTTCCTCATCTGACAGATGCTTTGCATCCATAGCCATCTTAGTGGACCTTCTCTGATCTCACTCCAGTATGGCCATGTTTCTCTCATACTGGAGAGCTGCTCTGAACCCAGAACCCCAAGTGTGGCACCACCAGTGCTGAGGAGAGAGGAAGGATCACCTTCCTTAATCTACTGGCAATATTCTTCTTTCATTGTCATAAAAGACAATGGTTGACAGTTGCTAGTATTACTATAATTGATAAGGTGGTAACTAGCATGATATCCTGTGCTGTAGGCTGACAGACTACAACTTGGCCATTTGGATGTTCCATATGCTAGAGCAGAATATATGCAATGGGTGCTGTGAGTAGCCTCCATCTAAATCTATGTTAGATACACAATGTTGTCGCACAGAAACCACCAGCAGAAGTTGTGAGGAGCTAGGGGAACTGAAAATACAAAATGCTTTTGACTTAGAGTTCTTGGACTCAGCCCTTTCTTTTAAAATGGATCAAAGAAATTTGATTGTTTGTTTTTGGGGTATTTTTAATCTCACTGTAGTCTCTGCCAGTGTACAACTATGACCAACAATACTTTTCCTCTCCTCATTTTTCCTCTTTGGATGACCCAGCTGAGGATGCTGTCATCAAAAGCTACTGGACTGAAGCTGATGTGAGGCAGGAAGAAAGGAGACAGTAGGATAGAGAAAGGCTTTCTGATGCTAGAAAAAAAATTCGTTACTGAGGAAATTACACCCTTTACACGTACATTTGCATAAAGGATTTTGTTTATTGGCTGATAAATAAATATATTCCCCTAAATCAATCAGAAAACCAGTTGGCAAGATCTGACTGGGAGATAAGCCTTCTTTCTGAAACCAGAAAGGAAAGTATAGAATTTGGGGAAAGAGGATTCACTGTGATTTTCATCGGCAGATATTTTTGTATTCCTCTGGGTGCCCAGCAGCTCTGGACTTTGGGAAGGGCAAAAAGGAGGACTGATGTAACAAGAGTTGTTGCCAGTGTCTGGAGGTGGGACATGCTCTATGGTAGCACAAAGCAGACAGCAAGACGGGAGACCTCAGGATTTTGCCAACAGAGGGCAATGGTGGCCTTGGGCTGGCTGTGAAAGATGGCACATGGTGGAGACGTCTCACTGCACTCACCAGGCACCTAGCTGTCAAAAGGAGGTGGCTCAACCACCTCTCACTCTGTCCAGCACAAAAAGCGTTTTGGAAATGCAGTCACGGAGGAGACCATATTACCCTACCACAGAACTGCACGTTGATGTCCAAGCACACAAGTAGCATATACCACCTCCAGCCATCATGTACCACCTTCATCCTCCTGCATGTCAGCTGGTAGCGTTAATGTTAGCTCAGCAAAGTCTTCAGGAGATGTAATGTTCTTCCATCCAACTGCATAGCAGGATCACCCCAGGAAGCCACCCAACCACCACCTACCCAGTGCACAAACTCCCACCAAGCAAGGTTCCTATCAGATAGTTATATCTCAGAGTGCCATATGAGCCTGGGAAGGGAAATTCCGAGCTGGATGCCTCTGTATAGGGTTGATATCAGACAGTTTAGCACAGTTCAGCACCTGCTGGAAAGCATCTCCCTCTGCCTGGATGCTCTGCAGGGAAATGGCTGCTGGAGCTGATGGGAGACGTGACCATGTAACCTCTCAGGCCCAAGCCCATACTTGCTGGCAATCTGCTAATATGTCCCTCTCCACTTTGCCTTTGCCAGTGCCTCTCCATTGGACATCACAGTAGAGATTGGTATGTTTGGGAACATGAACATGACTCTGGCTGCCAATCTGCTGAGCACCTGTGTTCACATAGTGATGCCAAACAAGCATCCAGGAAATCTTAACAGAGGAATTCCCAGATTTGGAGGCATCTTGACCATCCAACCAATTCAATGCAGCACACAAGTGAGTTATTTGCTCACAAAAACCACGCTAGCTTTTGTTTTCCTTTGTGACTACAGAGCAGAGGGAAAAAAAACCAACAAAAAAACACTGGAGAGGCTGAGAGAGGTACAACTTTGTTAATATTTTCCCACTAGGTTTTGTAGAATGACATCTATCAGAAACCAAGAGATGAGTAGTTTGGTCATCCATCCATGCAGTGTGAGCCTGCCAGTGCTTGTTATAACCACACAAGTTGCCTATCACTAGGCTCTGAGCTCAGATAATCACCGCACTGCCCTCCTCCTTTTCCTAGGAGTGCCTCCTGCAAAATAGATTGAGAGTTTTGGAATTGATTTGGAATCTGATTTTTGTACCACGGAATTGACAGCACTGGTTCCTTGAGTGTCCACATTCGAGCTACCTGAGAAGTCTCTTGGATGATGCCAGGAAATGTCACTTTTCTGAAAGAAAATTGTTCTGCAAAACAGGGAGATATTGAGGCACCAACCTGAAGAAGGCAGACAGCTTTTTGACAACTTGACAATCTGTCTTAGTCCCTTGGCATCATACACCAGGGATGAAGTTGAGGTGCCCTGGTCCATTCTGATTAGTTCATAGGCATCTGGAAGCCCCAGGTGACCGAGGGGCTAGGGCATTCATAAAGCTTCTACAAGGAGTTCTGTTTCTAAATGTTCTCAATGTTGTTGTCAGAATTACTCCACGTTATTTTTTTTTCCCTTTCCACTGCCAGGCAGTTTTATCCATTCTGTAATGGTAAAAGGCACTTCTCCAGAGGAAACTCTGGGTTTTTTTTAATGTGTGATTGAGACACACTGATGCTTTCAACGCAAACAAGGGGCATCCATATACATACTTAGTGAGGAGGAAGATTTTAGATAAGGAGGACCTTGAGACCTCTGGTTTTGCTACTAAAAAAAAAAAAAAAAAAAGGATCTTTCCACCCCAAATCCACACTGGAGCACCAAAAATCTGTGCTTAGCTGGTATCCCTTCCTCACTCAACATGGGTGCCATCACCAATGGCTGGGAGTGGGCCCTTTCTGTTTACACAGTTGACAGAGCTGGGTTTTGTGAGTGATGGATCTCTACCTTAGATGGAAATTACCTGCAATCATGAATTACGTGTGGAGGCTGCAAAACTTGTCCCCTGTCTCCAAGCAAACAAAATTATTCACAGTCTGGGTGCTGTGCTTGGCTGGCTCCTCAGAGGGCTGATTTTAGTGCACAAATCACATTTTAAGAAACTCAGATCACAGGATCAGATCCTGAGGTCAGTCATGTGAAGTCTCCTAAACCATGAGGTTGTGTAAATCAGGGGCACTCCAGTGATAGAAATGAAATATCACTGACTTGCACCATTTGAAGGTCTGAGACAACAGAACTCAGCACATAATAGTGGTTCAGCAGGACAGCGTATAAAACAGCAGTACACCTCACTGTGAAGTGCAGTCATCTTGTTGCTCCATTTCTTCTTGCTACCAGAAACAGTGCTGATGGCCTTTTAGCCAAGCTGGGCACAGCTGGGGATAGAAGGATGGATGAAGCAGCCCTCAGCCAGACACACTTTTCCTCTGCTCCTGGAAACAAGGCAATACATAGTAACAGTCCAGGCTGCTGGAGACAGCTCTCATAGATGATCTTTGATAGCCACACATAGCCAGCCATGTCCCAGGGAGGAGATGGGGGTGTGCTATGTACTAGATCTGCCCTGTCTCACATTGCATGACCCCTTCTACCTGCATCTGCAAGGAGAGCAGCAGTGTTTCTGTACAACCTGCCTCAACAGTTTTGCACCAATCAGTGATTCCCATCACCAGGTGAAGACAATAAATGCCTCTAGCATGTCAAGTGTTCGTTTTGATAGGGCTGATTTACAACAGAGAGGACAACAGATGCCAGACAGCAAAACCCCCTCCTCATCAATATGCCTGCAACCCATCTAGGCGATGTCCTTCTCTGTGAAAAAGAGAAATATGGCATTTCCCAGCCACTGCTTCCAGGGCTGGGCAGGGCTACAGGCACAGAGCACATGTTGAATGCATTGACTTTCCCAGCCCCTTGATCCCAAGGAGCATTTCTCTGTGTACTGTTCCCTGGACTTGCAGACCACCTCTGATCCCTAAATTTGCTCTGTTGTCTTCACTGGAAAGAGAAAAAGGAAGACTGAGAACCAGACATCACACATACCATGAGAGCAGAGGAAGGATGAGTTTTCCTGAATTTGGCTTTTTTTTTTTTTTTTTTTAATGGTGAATAGGTGATTTCTTACATCTCAGAAGACTAGGGGAAGGTGATTGTGGTGGATTCATCCACTCCTTGGTGTAAAACAGACCAGGGATTGTTCTCTAGCCCTAAGGCACATCTCCATGGCTGAACTGCTGATATTTCTAGCCCCTCTCCCACTCCCCACTTTGGATGAGTGGCTACATTTGGAACAGGTGAAAAATGCATGGGCAGCCATGTAGTCAGAGCTTCGATCTGTGACTTACCCCTGTCTGGTGAAGCAGGCACAAGCTGTGTGTCTCTGCTCTCCCAGTCTTGTGACTAGCAGAGACACCACACATCATACTCAGGAAGTCTACTCTGGGCTCTCCAATAGACTTAGATACCCGTTTTTTGCATTCTAAGTCCAAAAGAGCAATGCAGTGGTTGTTAAACTACACAGAGGTTACCCCAATGTCTCTCCATGATCCACAAGGTATAGGGCTGGCAGTTTCACACAGGTGGGTGGACCACCTGTGATCCTGCAGCCCTCTTACGGGTGACTTCATGCCCTGATATATGTTTACAAAAGAAAGAATAAGAAATTAATTAACAAAATTCTCATCCTTGTCCCAACATCCGAAACTCCTAAGAAACATTCTCCAAGAGTCTATAGAACAAAATAATGCGTAGAAGGTTATAATTGTTTAAATCTGAGTTTCGACTGCAAGTAGGCCAAAAGCTAGCCAGGCTGGAGCAGTTGGGAAGCCCTGCAGCCCTCAGAGAAAACAGCACAAAGCTCGCATTCCCTCTACTGTACCGGAGCTGCCTTTTGACACTGTTTTCGGGAACTTGCCAGCTCATTTTCTAACTTGTTTGTGAGATATCAACAGCCTCAAATTACAGCAGTCTGAACAGCCCAGTAAATATTTACACAAACCTGCTGGTGATGGTTTGAGCTGACATGCGTTACCTTTTGTGTTGGGGGGAGGCTATATTTACAGCCAACCAGCTAATGAACATGATCCCAGCCATGGTTTAATACAGATGGCTCTTTCAGTATTTGCGGCTTTCAAGTTACAGGGAGCACAAACTTCAATAGCCTTCGTTAGAAGGCTCCTTCTCAGCTCTCTCTGTTTTGTTTACAACCAAGCTCTCTTTGTGCAGTCAAGGGTTGACTAACGTTCAGCTGTTTGCATCCAGCAATGCATTTGTGTAGGACAGGGGTTTAGTTTCTCTTTTCTTTTCTTTTCTTTTCTTTTCTTTTCTTTTCTTTTCTTT
>WBNH01008305.1:74451-142313 GCA_013401255.1 Urocolius indicus
CAGGGCTCCCTCACCTCAACAGTGAAATAGTTTTTTTCTTATGGAACTTTTTGTGTTCCAGCTTCATCCCAATTTGGGTGGCATTTCTCCAGGCTGCCTCCTCAAGATCAGCCAGGGCTGCAGAGTGGACTGGAGGGAGTGTGGAAGGCAACCAGAGAGTAGCAGCCACCCATGAGGTACAGCTGTGGGACTCAGTGGAGTGTGACAAGCCCTTCTCCAGCCAACACTTAGAGCAGTCACCCACCTCTCCCCAGGGTGAACCATCAGAGACATATTTTATTGGCATACAGATCTCATTGGCAACTCTGACTGGATTCCAGACTGCCCAAAGGAAGATGTCTAAGGAGCTTGTAGTTTATGCTACCTATAGTTGTTGGAACAGTACACTTTTCATGTTTTATTAGCCATAATCTTAACCATTGGCTGAAGATCTCTTAACATCAAAGAATTATTTTAGAGAAATGAAATGCAAACCTAAGAGGGTGAGGAAACTAATGAAGGAAATTTAGACTCTTACACTGACAACTAATTTGTCATAGTTGGCCATGGTGGAAGCACAGAAAACCTTTTTCTTCCCTAACATCACACCAACAAAACCCCAGACTGTAAGAAGCTCACTGAATCAAGACTACTTGTACTCAGAGACCCAGTGCTGGCCAGCAGCAGGCAGTTTGAAAAACTGTCTGTGGTTGAAACAAACTAATTTTAGACCAGACTGCACAATGACACAGCAGTAAACCTACACTCCTCTAGATGTAAATTCGGGTGAGGAATTCTGACTGATGTGGCAGAATTGGTCTTTGAAAAATTTTTTGTACCATGCGAGGCTATAATGTGCTGATGGAATCCGATGTGGCAGACAAAACCCCACCAAACCGAAGAGAAAAGTCAGTTTTCAAATCATAGTGTTCATAGGGAGACCTCTCTTGGCAGTAGGTCTGATGTAGCTTAGAAAATCTATGTGCTCCAAATATCTTCTGGGAAAGAATAAAGATATCAGTGTCTTAAAGGTATAGTATCTTGCTGTTGGAAACTTCAGTATGGAAATTCCCTCAGAAATCTGGTGAAAATGCAATAAACAGGTAGTTCAGACAGATCTGTGACTGCACATAGGTGATCAGGAACCATTAATAGAAAAAATGGCTTTCCCTGAAAGAGAAGAAACAAGCAGTTCTTAAATTAGTGTCTGCTCTTAAAAAAAGAAGCTCTTGTCATTAAATGTATCACGATTTCTTTGCTATCACGGGATGGTACAACCTAGTAGTCTCAGTGATGGAACAGGATCCCAAGGTATTGACAATCACCATTCAGGAAAGACATAGAAAAGGCAGGTGATATGGAGGTTAGAACAGGAACTGAATTCAATCAGCCCTTTTTTATAAAGGTCAGATTTATTCTTTTAAGCTCTACATTGGACCAAGCTTCAATATCCATACTGAATTTCATTAGTCTCTTCTTGGGATGGTTACACAGGATGAGTTATTGCAGTTCGTGGAAGAAGCATGTTTGCAGAGAAGAAAAGCCTTGGAATTAACAGAGCTGCTTAGTAGTCTTTTTACAAAACATTTGTCACCAGAACACAGTTTGTCAAGAGCTGTTCACAGAATAACACCATTGCTGGGGAATATCCTAGACCTAAATTTTGGAGGGGAACTTTTTTTCCTTTCTAAATTAGTGTATTTGAAGTGAAAGATCTAGAGTTCAAGATTCTGGTAAATTTACAAATAGGAAGAAAACTGATTAAAACAACATATTACCAAAAGTTGTAAAGAAACTATTGGTCCCCAGTGGAGTTGGTTCTATTTTCCCATCTTTGCTTGCTCACAAATGCTCAGCTTCATATTCCCATTTGCCTTGATTAGGAAGCACCAAATCTTAAGATTTCTCATGGAATAAAAAGCAAATCTTTTGACCAGGCCTCCTACAGCTACATGAGTCTATGTACAAGACTGCCTGCTTTGCATTTCCCTCTGCCCTTTGTGTGTTATTTGTCTGCTTCAATTATATAAATATTTCAGGATGGACAAGTTATCACTATGTACATCTGCCTGACACCTGCCATCCTCTTTTTCTTGCCTCTGGATGTTCCTCCACAACAATAATAATGCAATGATACATGAGAATGAAGTGTCTCTGAAAAGAAAGTATGTGGTCCTGGGAGACCATGACACTTACACTCACTTCTGTTTGCCAAAAGGAATCGATTTCTGGGTCTGGAAGTGATCTGGTGATTGTGGCTCCTCATCTGAATTTAGGATGGCTGCAGGGGTATCCTGGAAGAAGACTTCAAAATGTTTTTGAAGGGTTATATCCAGTGATACATTGGCATGGATGCCACTACGGAGAGAACAGCAGGGCTGTGGTGAGGAGATGGTACTGACCTAAAGGATGCTTTTTTCACTATTTTTCATGCTCCAGTCTTGATTTTCCCCTTCAGTTGGTGATTTAACTCAGTGAGAACTTCCCAGTGTGCTTGGTTTTCTCAGATTTTATTTTTCTGAAGAAATGTCCAATTTTGTGAAATCTCTTAACTTGCTGACTTTCTCACCCCTCTGGGGTATTCACAGTGGGTCACTCCATATGAGACAGCAACCTTTCCTGGACTTTCCCTGCCATGGATTGCTTGTTGGCCACTCAGGCAGGCTAAGGCATGCATGGGAGATATGTACTTGAGTGTTCACCCAAGCTCTACTCAGACACGTCACTCAGATGCATTGATTTTAGAATTACTGAAGAAGCTGCTGATGAGCTGGAAAGTCCCTTCTCAGTCTTTGGGAAGAGCCCTATTTTACTAGGTTCCTTGCATGAAACAAAGTAGAAATTTCCTGGTTCTGGACAATCCTAATACCTCATTCTAGTGTGATTGGATGCAATGCATTAAATCTTCTTCATATGTCTATGAAAGCAGTCAAAGCTCATAAAGGAGATAATGCATCTCCTGCAAGGACCTGTGCAAGGACTAACCTCAAACAGCATAGGTCTGCTATGGAAGCCATAAGCCACTTCTTCTCCTGTTCCAGCGTTGCTATAGTGGGGCTATGATCCCAACTTGATGCATTGGGGCTACTCTGCTGGAGAAGTCTGGAAGAAGAAAAGGGAAAGAAGTCAGGCCCTGAAGAAGCCCTAAGAGCACTACTAAGCTAAGCCAAAGCCCAGTCTTGTCCTACACAATAGAAAGTACAAAGACAGGATGACTGTTCAAGTAATAGAATGGAATGTTATTCCTACTTCTGATTACAATTGTTCAGCATATTATGAACTTGAGGAGTAAACTAGGGTGGAAGAATCCTGCTGATAGTGTAAAACAAAAAATTACTCAAGTATAAACAATGCATTGACACAAAGATAAAACCCATGTAAGGGTAGAACAGAGTGTTAATACATGTTACCCTATAAATAGAGCAGCATCACTTAAAACTCAAGGATATTTGGACGTTTGTTTTTATTCCTCCACATAATCCCCTTCTACAAAATTTTAACAGAGCTGATCCAGATTTTTTACCAACTCTTTCATTCATCTTCATCACCACGTACAAAACAAGCCACTGAAGAGGGAACGTACTGAACCACAGTGATGACAATCCTGTTTTGGCTGAGCTGAAATGGACAACATGCCCATCCCAGATGGCATCAAAAAGAGTATGTTCTGATTAAGGAGCAGTGGGAACATTTTCCAAGGACATTTGGGTGCCTTTTATAGATTTATAAGGCAGATGCTGCTCCTTAAAAGCATCTGCCTTCCAGACCTCTTTTTTTGTTTTCCCCTATACTCATACAGTAGGGATTAAACTTCTGAGAAATAGTGACTCCTCCATGGTTTCATGTACATGCTAAGCCCACTTTTACCACCTTCACAATGAACTATAGATACACTTGCTGAAGGGATTAAAGAGAGGTGAGTGGTCACAGGGGATCTGGGGTTGAGAGGATGCCAGGGAAGAACGAGATCTGGTAAGCAAGACTCTCCTGTACTCTTCATCAGTACCTAAGGTCAATTTATTGACCAGAGAGGGACTACTCAAAATGCCCTACCACCATAACCATTTCTTATTTTATGACATCCATTATCTTTTGTATCTGATTGGCCTGTGTTCTTAGTTTGAGATTAAGTAACTATCTATCTAGCCAGCTAACTAGCTGTTGAAATGTCTGGGTATTAAATGCCACTTCAGAGCGTCTGGAGATAGGTCTGCTGTGCAGCAGGAAGTACCCTGTTGAGATCACTCCCAGCACACAGACCACGAGGTTGGGGTAGTTCCTCAGGGTCTACATGATACATGGGCCTGCAGTGAACCTCCAAGCAATGGTGGAGAGCCAGGATAGTCTTCTCATGAAGATATTTAACTCCTGTATGGCATCTGTTGCTGCCCAAATCACATAAATATTTTTGTGTCTGTTTCCCTTGGACACATCAACTTTTTGTTGTATGAGATTTACATTGCAATGCAAAGCAGAGTTGGTCAAACTGGGGTCCAAGAAAACTAGCAATTCCTCATCAGCCCTGCAAGATCAGAGTGCAGTGCAGGAGGTCAAAGGGAACCAGCTTGTAGCAACAGCTGCAGCATAATCAGGGCCACAATTCTTCATTGTACAGCCCAAAGCAGCTCTTACAGCACTTACTCATGGTGAAAGAGCAAGGTTTGGGTCCTCCTTAGAGATGGAGCAGAATATGTCAAGTGAGGAAACTTCTTATCCCTGGGGATTCTACCTGTGGCCACCCTCACTGGGGTAGCTAAGGGACTAGCAAGCAATGTGAGAGCATCACAGCACATGTGAGGTAACTTGAGTTAAGGTGTTAAGAAGTGCAGGGCCACAGAGCAGATCACCTTGGAAGACAGGTTAAAGATTTCCCATCCTGCCCACCAAGGCACATTACCTTCTCATTTGTGTGTTTCAACTGGAAAAGCATAGCTTAGAGAGCCCATCATTTGCAGTGCAGCATGCATCAGCTTTTCATCTCCAAAACATGGCTGTGCTCTCTGAGACTACTGAGAACTTGCTGGGAACCGAGACTTGGTGACGACAGCTTCCCACAGGCTCTTGTCAAGGACAGGCACATTGCTGTGTATTTATGGACACAAGTGTGGGTTTCGGCTCAGAAAGGACCCAGAACTGCCGTGGTGGGGAGGCCAAGTGCTTGGCACAGTGCATTGGAGAGACTGAAATAGTGTCTGTCGGTGCCCAGCTTCTGGCTGGCTGTAGTAGTTTAGCAATCGCTCCTGTTCTGAACATCAGGCACGCTCACAGAGGCTCATGCCCTTGGATTTCAAACACACTGGGAGTGTTAACTCTCAAAAGAAGAAAGTGCTGTAAATATAATAGCCTTTCTGCTCTAAAAGTCGCACAGAAAACCATCTGTTTTTAATCTGCACATCAGTCTGACAGACTGATTAAAACAAACAAACAAACAAAACCTAAAATGAATACCATTGCCTTGTCTGAAGAATATTCATATGATCAAAGAGTACATGCTTAAGTCAAGTGTGGGGATCAAATAGTACTAAATTCCAGAATATAACTGGCAGCTTGGGACAATCGCAGTTTTTCTTCTCTAGGAAAACTTTTTGTTCCTTCCTCAGTTCTACTCCTCAATCAGTAGAAAAAGATGTGCAGCTCCTGTCAGTGTTTCTATACTCAGCAAGAGGGCAAATTCATCTGTTTGATCCCACCTCAGAGCTCCTGTGCTCATCCCCACTTCTGCAGAGACCTCCCTTGTGAGTTTACATGTTCCAGTTGGGTTGTGCAGTTGCCAGGAACAGTGCCCTGCCTTCAGAGAGGCTGTGTCCCATTTGGGAGCAGTGGGGCTGGTTGTCCCACACAGATGCTACTCTAGCACTCACTGTACTCTCTGGTACTGCTTCTGTCTCTGCTGTAGACACAACATAGGCAAGAGGGACATTCCCCAGACAAGGTGCAGCTCCACAGGAGAGAAAACTGGTGCCCTTGCCCTGAACACTACTATTTCCTACTTCTTAAAAGCAGATATATTTCTACTTCCATGTTCCAAGGTAGCCTTGGGACATTTTCTGAGGTGGTTTCTGGCTATGAAGGGGCTATTTCTGAACTGTTCATTTAAAATAGACATATGTACCTATGGGAGCTCCTACTATCAACGTACTCCAGCCAAGGCTGCTGGTAGCTTGCAGTGGCTGCCCATGGGACATTGCACACAACCTTCCCAGAAAAATATTTCTTGCCTCTCCCAACGATTCATCTTCACATTACCACAAACTCTCACACATGTAGGAATTGCAGTTAGAGATGCTAATTCACCTTTCAAACCACAAGGAAGCACTACCTGTGAAAACTGGTGTCTCCAAGGTAGTGGATACTGTTGGTAGGAGACCTTACAGCTCCCTGTGGTAGTACTTGGTAGATGCAGAAAGCCTCAGGGCACACTCAGCATGCTGTGTCAGCTGGAGTTTACTTTTTCCTCCTGTACAAGGTAAATGTCTTTTTTCTTTTTTTTTTTGGGGGGGGGGCCGGGGGGGGGGGGGGGTAGAGATGCTTCCTGCAGTTTTTTCCTTGATAACTGGATTTGACACACTCTAAGCAAATAAGTCAGTTTCTTTCGCAGTTCCAGTTCTTACAATCGTATCCTGTCATTATCCCTACAGCATTCCCAAGCACTATTGTTTCACTGGCACCTCCTAGGTTAACACAACCCCCAAGGAGCTGGCCTCAAAATGTGACTGCAAGCAGGTTACTGCTTTTCTCTCTGCTCATTTCAGTCTCACCTCTGCCTAAAATACAACCGCAGATGTTTCCATCATAAACTCCTCAAGGCAGGAATGATTCTTATTCTCTGCAGAGCACTGGGCAACATGGGGCTGGGCCCACCTGGGACAGCTGTCTGCAATGCAACACAAATAATGGAAGTTTCACTACCAGGGCAAGAGAGCAGAGTTTCACTCTTGGGCATTCAGAATCTCAGGTCTGGCATTGTGGTGCTCAGTGAGCAGCTTGAAGCCGTGTACGAGACAGTTAATCTAACTCCAACTGAAGAGGACTGCTGCCCTCGATGACAGGAGCAGGAGTAGAAACTTGCTGAGTCCAGGGGATTCCCTTCCCTTCCTAGACCTCTCTCCCCTCCTTTGTCTGGGCAACGGCAGCAGCACGTTTTTTTGAATTGGAAAAGTCCCAGGGCAGCCCAGTCTGCAGCTCCCGACATCCCTGTGGCTCAGAGACCGGTACAGAGGAGGAAGAGGTCATGGAAGGGAGGGGGGTATGGGCTGCTGACACACAAAATGCTGCAAATTTCCATCCGCCCAGGGCTCACCAAAAGGAACTGCTGCCCAAATCGGGAAGTTAGGCTGTGAGTGGAAATGTGCTTCCCTTCCCTTCACACTTCTCAATAGACTTGTCACAACTTCTTTATTTTTAAAGCCCTTGGTTTTCTCCCTGCTTTTTCCAAGGCACTCCTTCTTTGCAAAGAAATAGCAAAACACTTGGGAAATCTACAACCTTGAATCCACCAGAATAGGCTGAATTCAGGAAAGTCCCTCTCCTGCAGGAACTGAGCCCTTGGGTGCTGCTCAGGGCCCTTCCAAAGCAGGGCTGCTGTTCCCAGCAGATATAAAAGCTGCTTTTACTAGGTACAGTCAAATCTCTGCTCATTAATGACTAAAATAAGCTTTCTCATGCCAACTTCAAACATTTGACTTCCATCTGACTCAGAACATGAACGATATCTTTTCCTAAGTGTCTGCAGGAGCAGAAATAGTGTAGGGTCTGGTCAGAGCTGCAGAAACCCACATTCAAATTCCCGTGTGACTGGGTCTGGGACAAAGGGTTTTTATCTTAGAGCACTCATGACTGGAGAAACAAGGGATTTATACCTGGGCTTCCCACCAACCATGAGCAAACAAAGTGAGAGGCTCACCATTTCTCTCTGCCACCACTGCAATCACAGTGTCATATAGCTACAGGGATGGGAAGATTCCCATTTGAAGGAATTTTACAGATGAGGAAAGACAAGAGGTTGAAAAGGGAAAGCTAAACCTGAGCCTTCTTGGTTAGTTGTGTCATGCAAGATGCCTCTTCCCAGAGGAGAGGAGGCAGGATGGTCTCACTTGTGAGAGAAGACCAGGAATAGAAAATGGGCATGAACAATAGGCTGCTTTCAAGAGCATTGGCTGTCAAGGTTTTAAAGAGAATATGGATCTGGTCCCCCTCAAAACCTCTGGAACCTCTCCTACCTCACCCCAAACCTCAATCACTGCCCTTCAAAACATCCTGAGCAAACAACTGAGCTTTCCTGTGCAGTGAGTCACGGGATGAAGCACAATAGGGAACACGAAGCAATGGATCAGGAAATGTTTCATGTAAAATGGGGGGAAGATGAATTCAGGGCAAAAGTGAGTGGAAAGTAGAGAGAAAATATCAAGTAGTGCAGAGAATCACTGATTCAACCGGAGAGAGAACAGAAGAGCCTGCACAGCAATAATAACTGAGATCATGGGAATTTACCGGCAAGTGTGGAAGTGTTGCAATGCAGTGGGGCAGAGCACAGTGGGAGAGCAGTAATAAAACGTTGTGAGGTCTGCTGTGAGGTGAAGGTGTTCAACGTAGACACAGGGTGAGGCAGGACTGCTTAGATGAGAATTTGTCACTGAAGCAGAGCTGTCAGCAGGCAGGCAGGGTGGCTTGCTGGCTGGTATGAAGGATCAGGGAGCTTCCTTGGTAGAGAGCTGGCTGGAGCACTACCGATAGGAAGGATGTACATTTTTTTCTGAATGCTTTCAAAAGTAGTATTTTCACTTCAGATAGTGATTGGAGCTCACAAAGAAGGGGATCAGAAGCCAACTGTAGTCAGCAAAGAAGTCAAAGCACTCTATGTGATACTAGGTCTCCTTTACCTTACATGTTACACATTGTTTACCTGTGTTCAAAGGGGCAGGAAACCTTCCTAAAACCAAACAGCACTTTGGATTGTTAGCATTTTCTGTACATCCCCCTTATCTGGCACAGTTGACAACACCAGAGGGTGCACAACAGAGGATTAGAAGATATCTGCCGGTTCCCAAAGCTGAATCTTCCCAGGATGAGAGTCCTATAGACATGCCTATGCATGAGATAGGGGCATTTGATGTAGTCAGGAAAAAGCACCAACCCATTTAAGACCACTTGGTATTGGCCAAGTGAGCAGCTAGCTGGACACTGTGCCATTCTGCTCAGCACCACTATCTCATCCTCCCAGCCCACGTCTGCCATATCATACATGTCTCTCTGTGTGTTTTATCCACCTGACGTGTCTGGTTTCCAATAGCCAGACCTTCAGCAGCAGCGAATCGCAGCTGCTCTGCAGAAATCCTTGGGCCTACGGAGCTATTCAAGCTCACCCAGGACGTGGCCTCTGTGCAAACTGCCAAGAGGAAGGGCTGTCTTTGTTCCATATCTGTATCCTGATTAGTACACTCTGACCTGACCCCTGACTTCATCTCTAAACGCAACTGAAGTAAAAATAATAGCGTTGTTGGATTGGTTATCAGCAGTTCACTCAGGGATGCACAAAAGTCTTCTGGACTTTGCCCTTTTGCTTTAAAACGAATGTGTGTGTCAAGCAGGGATCACCAATAACTACCATGCTGCTGCTACTGTGCTCACACACAGTGCTGCAATGCAGTCACAGTCACTGTGGAAAATCCACCCCACACAATTTCAGTCCCACCATGGGAATAAGTGGCAGAATAAACCCAAGGAAAATAACAGCTGTTAGAAGTTAAAAGCTGAAATAATTACAGTCCAGTACAGTAAACTTGCCAAACAACTGCTTTCTAATTTGTAGTTTTTCCTAAAACATAAATCCAAAACAACAATTCGTTGAACCTTGGCAAATGATTACAGTTGTGTATTTGGGCTTTTAAACCCAGATTTGGCCTGCTTTTTTAGACTTGTTTTGTACCAAGATAGGTTCAGTGACACACAAGGAGCTGCTGCCAGCTCACACAAAGTCAGCTTAGGTAGAGACCACATCCTTCTGGATCACCCAAAGGGCTGCATAGCTTTTGCATGCAGAGAGTGGCACAGCAAGAACCAGCAACTGTTTGAACTTACATCTGCAGCAGATGAATCTGGCAAACAACCTTTACTCACCCCATTTGCCCCAGTGCAGCACTGGGAATCATCCTCTGATTGCCCTCAGGGCCATGGGCCACTTCTCAGCAAACCTCCAACCCAAAAGGGGAATTTGCAGCCCTTTGTGCTATGACCTGATTCCCTCACTGTTTGAAGAGTGAAGGCTTTCCACAAGTCCAAAACAGAGGATAAGGACAGAAGAGTCCAAGAAGAACCATGCTTAAGCAATAAAACTGGTTCCATATTGCTCCAAGTGAAGGTATTTGGAACTGGGAATTGTGGTTCAAGCCCAATTCTAATTCTCTTACAAATACGTGACACAATCTGATAAGTCTTTCATGTTAAACACCAATCTAAGGGCTTTCAATTAATGGCTTTTCTTTCCCGCTCACAGCTCCCTCTCATCTCTGCAGCTTTTCACTTTGCAGTGCCAGAGCCATAAAGATCTTACTATAAAGGGGCCCCCCAGCCTTTATCTTGCATATCACGACATCATGATTCAAATGTTACAGCACTGCAACACAAATGTAACATCAATGTACATCCCATAACAGGCCCTAATCTGTCCCAGATTTGGTTCAGTGTTCACTTGCTCAGATCTCCTTGGACCACACATTGTGTGCCACTGTTTGTATTCAGCCTAAACGAAGCATCAGTGTGGAAATCTCACCCGAACGACAGCAATATGGTCAGATCAAGAGGAGCTAGCAGGAAGCCACGCTATATCTTTCCAGAAGACATGCCAATGAGTACTTTTTATACTCATGGTACCTACCTCCTAGGCACTGGAGCTCAGTTGGGAAATGCATCGGCTGCACCTCCAGGCCAGCCCAAATTATGCTTGTCATTAAATGGTCCTTTTTACATGAGTGAGCTGAGAGTCATCCCCAGGCGAACTCTTTCTTGTCCTTGCCTCTTTTGTTAATTATAAAGAAACCAATAGGAGTTGAGACATCTCTTTCTGTGTCCTCTTGCACTGTTCATTTTACTCAGAGAAAAACTCATTCTGCGCAAAATATTACAAAGGCAAGACAAACATCAGGTCTATATTAATATTTAAATCAATGAATATTACAGAGCAAGGAAATAAAATGAAAAAACACAACAACAAACCCTCCAAACCATCTTGATCACAGCTGCTGTTAAAGCCACTCAGCAGTGCTAGAAAGCTTCCTCCCATCCAAGTATTGATCGCTGGAAACATTCCCTGCTCATGACATTCAGTTTTGAAAGGACAAATGCTTTGAAAATACAATAGAACGAACATTTTTCTTTCTTTATTTCTTCCCCCTTTTGGGCTAAATGCAGTTTGGCAGATGTTTCTTTTTAATTAAACAACATGAAGTCCACGGTACAACTATATGTTGCAATGTATGGTTATACATACGGTCATCCCCTGCACATTGGGCAATATGCAATATTACTAAGACAAATCCAGGACAACCATATTATTCTCCTGTGGCTTTGAGATGACATTGTATGTGGTTTGCTCCATCTAACAAGAGAAGGAAACCATGTGTCTGAGCAACAACACGCTAAATCAGGGAGACTTAATGTTATTGTTATGAACAAGAATTCGTGTTGTGGAAATACAGCCTGGAGACCCTCATTCCCTCCTGGTAGTTTCTTGCATACCATGCACTTGCATAACTCCTTGTGTCAAAATATTGTACGTGTGATCTCAAAAGTCGCTGAAGCTTTGAGACAAACATGGGCTTGCTCGTGTTGGTTTTGCAAACAAAGCTGATGGTTTGGTATGCTTTTCACACAAAACTGGAGAAAACAAACTGAGTTTATCTGATGTCAGATATTTGCAGAATAACCACATTTTATTCAAAGCTTAGTTGTCTGTGTGGGAAGCTTATTATCTGTGTTTAAACATGAGGATCACTTGCGAACAATGCAGGGTGAGACCCACAACAGGAATGATCACTCAGGTCAGTGAGTAGCACTCTGGGTATGGGATATCGGAGTGGAAGAATTTTGACTTTCTGGACAAAAATGGCATGAACCCTCTCAATATATTGATTAGGTACCATTGCCTGGGACACTGCACGATATGAATCACCAGCTGCATTAGCAGTAAGGACTGAAGAGAGTGCTTTTGTGGGCCTCCAGGAACATCTGGTATGTCATTTAGCATGAGCATTCGGGCTTGCCAAATGTTACTGTGTGCATGCAATTGCCTGTGGAGAAGAGAGAGAGACAAATGTTTATGGCTAATTCCACCTGCTGGTTATCTTCTACCTTTCACATTATGGTGTCTTCCACATTTGTTACCCGTTTCACAGCTCTAAGTGCTGTGACTTGGTTTCTTACATAAATTTAAATCCCTGACCTTTTTGGAGCAGAAATTTTGCTTTTCAGGGATTAATTTCAAACCACCATATCTTGCAAACGAGGATGTTAATCTGACTAATTCAGCTATCCAGACACAGGAATTTTGGCTCCCTTGGCTCACTCAGATACCTTGAAGAGCAGCAGAGTCGGAGGCAAGTTGGTTGGCTCAAGTGAGGGCCAAGGCCACCAACATCAGAGTGACTATTGCCTTTGGTGTTGTCCATGCCTTTGTTTACAACAAAGCAAAGCTTTGTCTAAGCAAAGCTCTTGATTGAAGCATGACTCAATCCAAGCAATGTCAATTTCTGATCAAGAAATATTGAAGATCTCTCCACTGCTGTTCTTCAAAGGGAAGTGCCTCTGCCAAGTTTTTAGGTATTGTCTTTCAACAAGTCTTTGTGTAAATGAGAAGTATGCATATAAAATTAGATATATTAAATCATTTGAGCGTTTTAAAATGTCCTGACAATTTTAGGCTCCACTGTCCTCTTTTTCCCTCCAGCAGAAGGATTAATCTCTCTTCCTGCAACCCTATAAGGACCAACACTCATTTTCCAAATCCATACCTTAGCTAAAGCTGGGCTTTAACAACTGTCTAAGTAATTGGGACACCAGTTCACTGGCTAAAAAATAATTATTTTGTGCTATGCAAAAATTAGAAGTTTCCATTTTCTGAGAAAATTAAAAGAAACAGACAAAACTGTCTTTAGGCTATGTGCAATGGGGATATCCCACTGAATGTTATGGAAACTCTTAAAGAAAAGCATTGTTTCCAACTGCAAACTCAAATGTCTTCTTTCAAAAAAGATCACAGGGAAATTTCTTCTATAAAACACATGTGCAGATTAATTGAATTCAAGCTCAGTAATGGCTCCAGATCCCACCTCCCAGCACAACTGCCTCCATGGCTATTTTCCTGCCATCTCAAGTCTTTTGCCACCTCCAGCTCTTGGTTACATGATCTACACTGGAGAATGTATTTAAGGGAGGTTGCATTATCAGGCTGGAGATACATATGTGTAGTTCACTCCCCAGCTCCATGATTTACTGCTCAAAATCTACCCCCTAGCTCCCTCTAAATGCTCTCAGGCTGATCCCTCTGCTGTGGATTGTGCAACTCCTGACCTCCTTTCTGTCACCATTTTGGTTCCCCATCCTGCTTGCTCATCTGGATGAGGCTGCAGGTGCCAGACATAGGGAGCAGGTATGGAGAAGATATGGTCTCTGCAATCCTGCAGGCACTTAAGGCCTCCCTTGCTCTTCTCAAGCCTGTGTGCCAGAGAAAAGGGCCATCTGTGGATTTTGGCACATATTGAGTTCAGGCCTTGATTCTTTTCTGCATGGAGGTTTTTATCTAACACAACGCAATAAATAACTGTCAGATTAAGCGTGGCCATGCAAATGTTACTGCACTCGCATTGTAAAAGCTCCCTTTTATGTGGGTGTCCTCTGAAACAAGGCAACCCTTCCCTAGATCTCGATTACGCTCGGCCTTGCTCTAATCACCCTGCTTCGGATGTGCAGCTTGCTGTGAAAGACAAATGACTGGAGCTATTAAACTCCATCTTGTTGTGAGCATGCCCAGTGGTAATGTCGTAATATTACATTACAGACAGGACAGTGGTTTACTGGGGACTTGGGGCCAGGCAAGGACAGCCACTCTCTGATAGCACCAGGCTCAGCCTAAGCCACCTTTCAAACAAGTCTGCTGAGGCTGTGCAGCCAGGGCTCTCTGGAGTTTGTGCCATGTCATGATAGAGGTGAGCCCTTGAAAGAGCTGGGAGGACCCCAGAGCTGGAACAAACCCTCAGTTCATAGAGCTGAGTCACAGCGCAGCTGGCATGCAGAGGCAGGGAGGGAGATGCAGCCCCCTTCATCACCACCCTGCGAGGATTAGGTGGTGAGAGCTGGAGAACCAGACTGGATCAGGCACGTGGGAGATACAGTGGTGCGTTTCAGCAGCGTCTGAATCACATTTTGTGCGGCGGCTACTGCCCTGTGAATGCAGATTGCCCCATGACTGCGCCAGCAGAGTGAGTTCCTCATCAATCACTCAGAGGCCCATCCAGGTTGGGTGTGCAAAGCTGCTGACAGGATCAGGACGCCTAGTTTTCATTAAACCTCTTCCAGTTGTCTCTGGAAAGGTTTGCCTTCCTGAAAAGGAGGTCTTCTGTGTTAGCAAGGTGTTAGCACAAATTCTTGAACAAGAATAAATAAATGCTGCCAGGAACTGTAAATTAAATGTGATAATTGGAAGAGATATATCTCTTGCTCACCTGCTCAGTGTTAACACAGTTCAACATCTTACATACAATTAGGGAAAAAAAAAGATAAAATACTTTTCAATCCTCATTCCCAGCTCTCTGCATGAGACACGAATGCTACCTGAATTGAGGTGTTAATCACAACCCAGTCAGAGGAACCTCGGGGTGGCTGCTGGACCAAGTGGATGTCTCGTTCCTGGGCACGTTGAACCATATGCTCTCCCACATCACATCCCACCATGCACTGAGTGCAGCCCTGAAACCCGTGAGCACTTCCTGCTCCTATTGTCACTGCTCAGTGCCAGTCGGGGCTGCAGCTGACGTACACAACACACAACATGCCTTCATCTTGGGTTCATCACAGGGACTCATATATTTAACCCAAGGAAGTCCATGGCTGTCGTGAGTGTCAAGGTTGTTGCTGCCACAGAGGTGGATGCAGGTGAAGGATCTGTGTGATGGGGCTGAATAAATAGAATGAGAGTCTAGTATCCATAAAACAAAGGGAAATATAATACAGGCTACCTTTTATTAAAGGTCACACATTTGCTTTAAGGTAGTCTCCAGAATGACTGTATGGATCTTAGCAAGCATTCAACAGGGTTTGAAAAAGAAATAAATTAAATCATTTTTGGCCTGCTGTAAGCTGAATTGTTGTACATCTGGACATGGCAAATCTTCCACTGATACAGAGCTACTACGCAGTAGGTCACAGGGTTGCATATGCATTGGCCACTAGCAGGTTTCATTTTTAAACTGCTTGAAGGCAGAATCTAGCAGCTACATTTGTTTACATACCAAATGAGAATCTGATTTTTGCCCAGCTTTTCTACAGAAAATAATTTCCTACTAAAAAAAGCAATACACCTCACTTGTTTGGAGAGGTAGCTGTTTATGCATATAATGAAAGAGATAATGCGAATGCTTAGGCAAACAGATGGATAGATACCAGCAAAAGATAAAGAGTGTGGATTAAAGATGAAAACTATGAAAAATATTAATTAGATAGTTTCCTGAACACAAAGGCATCAAAATGTACCAATATGGGGAGTGTATGGTGGCAATTTGCATTGTGATACGATCACTGCATCCCAGTAAGGGATTAGGGCTTCACTGTGTCAGTACTGCAATTGCCTATCTTTGTGAAGGAGCTTCAGATCTCCTAATGAAAGGAGCTATGCAGTGATAAATGGTATTACGTGCTTGCAAGGTTATGGTTACCTCAAGGTCACCATTGTCACTTCTCTGTCACTATTGTTATGGAAGCCAGTGCTATTTAAACTCAGTCACATTAATAGCTAGGGAGCTTGCTAACATACAAAATGCATGTTAGAGATCCTTTGTGGGGGTAAAGCTAGGATTAAGATCTCAGCTTTACAAGGTGCTGTCTGTGAACACCATGGCAATGACAGGGCACACACAGGGCTCATCTTGAGAACTGGCTGATAGATGGGTGCATGTTCCACACCTGTAGCAGAGCATTTCAGGGGCGTTTCTCCCAGAGATATGACGCTGGTGCTATGCTGAACTCTGTCTGCCCTGTTTCCAGTCTGCAGGTCATGGGTGCTTTGGACTGTCCACAGCAAGCTGAGATGCTCAGAAGTGAACACATCTTCAGGACAGCTGTTCTATCAGTGTGGGGCTCAGGTACTAGGTCAGGCACACAGGTATGCCCAATCACAGACACTGTCAGTCCAGAGCCAGGAAACTCAGATGGATTTGACAGGACACTCTCCTGTTAGAGGTTTCCTCACTGTGCTCCCAGCACATTTCCCTGATTGCTGTATTTCTGATGGTAAAATTTCCATCTCCTGTTTGCCTGAGTCATTCAATGATTTTCTGAGACATATGGGTCAGATCCTGACATGGTTACACAGAACCAGATAGTGCTCAAGCAAACAGGGTACAGAGGGAATCTCCAGACAAGGCTGGAGAAAGTCTGAGCTCTGTCTGGAATGAAAGCATCCAGAGCCTTAAAGAAATTGCAACTAATTAAAATTTAAATTAGTTGACAATTTGACAGATGCTGACACGTGGATCTCAAACCAGGAATTTTTTTTTCAGTCATTTGTGTGTCTGAATGTAGGGGCTGCATTCTCCCTGTAAAGTGCCAACTAGAAATCTGATTAATTGAATGATGGTAACTGAGTATGGAAAATGATGGCACTTACCAGCAAATCTCAAGTATTTAACATTGCATAATACAAAGGCAATACACAGCTATATCTTATTGATTAAGATTCTAGCCATAATTTTTCTGCCGAAGTGGACTGCAAAATGCTTTATCTCTCAATTGCTTATTCTGTCCCAACAAGCAGTTTGGAGCAGCCAGATTATTTTACTGGAATTCAAAGCCATAAAATTGAATAATATGAAAATAAGAGGCTATGGACTAAATTTTCATTCATTAAAATCTTGGCTGCTGACTGAATTCAGGTGATAATTTGTTCTTCTGTAATCAGCTGGACAGAGCAGAAATTACTGTAGATGTGAGTACAAACAGCTTTCACACATCCAAGGTGTGTATCTTACTTTCTTGCCATGAGGTAGCCCCTTCTTGTGAAAGTGGAACCCGTGTTGGGGACCCTTGCAGGTTTTAGACAGTTGAACTATTCTATGTGAACATAGCTCTGGATTCCTCCATAGCATCTATTACTTTTGTGGCATTTCAGTTTTGAAGGCAGGAGGAGGTATGATCCAGCTGCTAAAAAGTGATCTAGCACAGCGTCTCTCAAGACAAGGATGCTTCCAGGCTCACAATGAACCAAAGCACGTGCAGGTAAGCAAGTGAGAGCTGTTTTGCTAAGGTCAACTCTAAATCTAGTGACTTGGCTTCCCATTCCCATGCATGCGATAAAGCAGAGCCTAAACTTCAGTGCCCATTCTCACTCCTTCTGCTCTGTTGCCAGTGATCTCCATTCTGAATCTGCAAAGATTTTGTCCTATTTTTCCCAAAAATAAAGCAAACAGTAGTCTTCTTTTTTTTTCCCCATGTCAGAAAAAGCAGAAATATCTTTTAATAACTGTTGCTAGTTTAAAATCTTGAGGTAGAGTTTGTTCCATTTAAAAAGTGAGGGCACTGACAGTCAGAAGACATTACAGAAAAAAATACATGTCATCTGCAACTCTGCTTCAGAAGTGCTCAGCAACAATACCTGAATATTACAGAGTTCTCAAAAAGAGCAGGTTGTGTGTATCAAGTCTGTAACAAATGGATATAGAAGGAAAGGAAAGGAAAGGAAAGGAAAGGAAAGGAAAGGCAAGGAAAGGAAAGGAAAGGAAAGGAAAGGAAAGGAAAGGAAAGGAAAGGCAAAATGGCAATGCCTGTCTGGGTCTGTAGCTCAGTGTTTATGGCCAGACTTAATAATCTTTGCATACAAGGTTTTATGACCTAATTTCTTCTGTGTACATGGGAGAGGAAGAAAAAGGTGGTTTTAAAACTGGAAACCAAATTTAATGGAGACCACTGGGCTTTTACGTGGTGATATGATATGTATCAGGACATTGCTATTTAACATTTTTAATTAATTATATGTTAATAGCAGAATTTATGAGTGATACATTCAGCTGTCAGCCTGTGTAAACCTGTATTGATTAAAATAATACCTAAAATTTTCTGTGGAGATGCAGGCTTACCCCTGGGAATTAATAACCATTTCAGAGGCACTGATGGCTTAAGGTGCAGTCAAGAACCATTAACCTCACTTTGTCATTAATCCCCAGAAAATGTCCTATACCAAGGTTGTTATTGCTGTTGTAAGCTCTAAATGAAAAATAACACATGTGTATGGATTTTTTGTTAGAGCTGTTGCAAACTCAATTGATGTGTACAAAGCATGACTCAAGCATTGAGAGCCTGTCCTGCACAGGACCCTCTAAGGTTTGCTTGACCCATTTCTCAACATTTCATTGTGCCTTTAACTGCATACTTCAGCCTCATTTCTCTACTCATGCCATGCCCAAGTGAAAAGAGCATTTTTTAACAGTAGCTAACAAATAAAAAAAGCCTTACAATACTAACGTGAGATAAATTTTCAGTATTGTTTTGAAAGAAAAATCTGTTGAATATTCCTTAGTTTATTTCTTTTCAAGTGCCAATGTCTCAATTTAGATGGTCCTCTGTCTGCTTCTTATCACAGAGAGGTGTATATTTTACTGTCAGGAAGGATAGGGTAGTCACAGTCTGCTAGCAAAATATACATTTCTTTAAAAGGAGAAGGCTAAATTTAAGAAATAACGGATGTTTTATACAAGGCAGGATATAAGCAAACAAACAGCAAAAGCAGTTCAAAAAACAACTACAAATATCAAAGAGGATGTAACAGATTCCACAGCACTCTTAGCAGATTATTCCAAGAGAAAAGATGAAGCTTATACAGAACAGCAGTGTGCATGTCCATGTTAATGTCAGCATTTAATGAGGAGGCTATTTAGTGTAAGCATAAGATTATATTTTAAGGAGGTGTCTGTAGTAACTACAATAGCTGAAGCTTCATTCAGCTTTTAGACAAATCAGCTTTTGAGTCTCTTTGTTAGGGATACAAATAAACACTGACTGGTGCCAAAAAGCACCATCTACTGCTGAAATAAATTTGATTTTTCTCAAGATATTACATGGTTTAGATGTAAGCCTTTAATTTTGTTTCACATGTCATGGAATTTTACTCTTTTTTAAAGATCAGGGTGAGACTCTAATGTTTATATTTATTACTTCATGTTTATTCTAGCACAAAGGAGGAACTGGATGCTTTACTTTGGATTGCGTGCACACCTTACTAGGACACAGCATGATGTTTGCAGAAGGAGAGAGGCAGATATTTATCATAAGTGTATGCCTGTCCTGCTTGCCCAGATCACAGATGTTTATACTTACATTAGTGTGAGCAGCTGGAAAGACTGCTGCTCTCCAGAATTGAGTGCCTGACTTCCCTGGGTGCTTCACTGCTCAGGAAAAATTATTATCAACAGTTCTTGTCAAATTAAACTGGAACACCAAGGGAGAAAAGAAAACTGCTATTCAAGGAGCTGTTCTGGGATGTCATTAATTCCTTCAGCGGTGAGATATCCAATACACTTCAAAAATTTCAATAACCACAGATTTGGGAAGGTCTCAAACATTCTGCAGGATTAAAATTAGAATTAAAAAGAAACAGGTGGGGGCCGTCACTGAATGTCACTAAGGCCAAAGCAAAGTGCTGCCCTGAGGGACAAGGTGAGTTGTAATGCCCCAGCAGCTGGATAAGAGGACTGGGAGCTGCTAGCAGCCCAAAAAGCCAAGCATGATTTGAGGGGAGTGTGGTACCATAAGAAAGATGGGTATCGCTCAGAGGACCATCATGTATGTGACGCGGTGTATTACTGTTGTGGCCTACCACTTGGCACAGCAGAGGCCACAAATGGAGGAATGCCACTTTGCAGAAGATGGAGATAAAGTGGAAGGAATCCAGAGGAACAGTAATGTAAGAAGGGAAAAGTTTAGTGAGCATAATCTACTGAGTATCAAAATAATTGATTCTGTTTTGACCAAATCACTATCTTCTGATATGCCGTGTTGGTTTTCTGTGGAGCTGTTTCTGTTAACGGGGAAGGAGTAGCAGTGGTGGCCCCTGTAAGAAGTTGCTCAAAAACTTTCCTGGCTCTACATCAAGAAGTTGCCTCTGGGGCTGAGCCAACTGGGCACCTCTGCAATCACTTCTTGAGAAGAAGCTGGAAGAGAAGAGATTAGAGGTGATGGTAGAGTAAGATGAGAGAGAAACAACCATGCAGAACCTCGAATCAGTGAAGAACGAGAAGAGAAGGTGTGCAGGGGAGAGCAGTTGTTGCCCTGCAACCCATGGAGGGTAACAGTGGAGCTGAGATCTGTCAGCAGCTTGTGCAGGACTCACAGCAGGGGTGGCTGTGCCTAGAGGGGCCATGACTCTATGAGTTGGAAGTACTGGCACAGAATGTGCCTGGAGTTCTGCTGCCATGGAAGAGATCTATGGGTAGGAGTTTGTAAGGAGCTGCAGCCCCAGGGCAGGATTCAAGCCAGCAAGATTCATTAAGGACTGTATCCCATGGAACAGATCTCACATTGAAACAGTGGAAGAATGTGAGGAGTCCTCCTCTGAGGAGGAATGAGCAGCAGAGACTACCTGTGAGGGACCAACTGCAATCCCCATTCCCTACCCCTCTGCACCTCTGAGAGGGAAGAGGTATTGATATTGAGAGCAGGAAGCTGAGCCTGGGAAGAGGAAAAGGGTAGAGGAAGGAGATCTCATCATCCTGCTCTAATTTTGCTGCTCTAATTCTGTCTGTTCCATTTCTAGCTGGTAGTAGATTAAACTGTTCTTGTTCTCTAAGTCAACTAGTTGAGTTTGTTTTGCTCAGAGCCATAACTGACAGCGAGCCCTTCCTGCCATAAGGTCCTTGGTTATCTTTTCTCCTCCCATCTCACTGGGGCCTCTGCAATCCTATGGGAGGTGGGGTTGGGTGGAGTCAGTGAGCTGCTGTGTTGTCAGCTGGGATAAAACCATGACATATGCAAAAGGTTGTTTACGGTAGACAAGGACAAGAAGAAGCTGGCTCAATTTGCAACATAAACTCATATTGTTTAGGGAAACTATTGAATGATAAGTGTAAACCAGGCTACTTGTGTTTTTTATCTCCTGCAATATAATATTTTTCAAATAATAGAGATCTCCACTTGTGAAGACTAACTTTCCTTTCAACTGCACCCAGAACAAGAAGGTGGACTCAACAGCTTCTTGAGGTCATTCCTGTCCTGCTTCCCCACAGCTCCCTGACTTCATGATAGCAAACTCAAATCCTCCTTTTCAAGAGTGACAGACACAGATTGGTGGCTGTAGCAGTGCAAGCCAGCTCAACATAAACTACCAAAAAAAGTAAGACTGAGAATCAGCTACTACTGTGTGCTGTCAAAAAATGCTTTAAGATTTAAGACAGTTGCCTGATTCATAAAGGAAAAATACTATCCTTCCATCCAAGCTTTTCCCTTACAGCTTCATTTCAACCTGTATGCCTACATGAAATACTATAGTTTAAGTGGTTTCAAATCCATCCCTTGTCAGTAGTAAAGACCATGTTACCAATCAGCCACATTCATGTAGCTTCTGTCTGCTGACATTCTCAGTTAAGTAAACATGGTCTGGTTCACAGCTCCTGATCTGAAGCAGAGAGGAATTGTTTCTTGAAGATAAGTTTGAGTACTAATGTTATACAACAGAACTTTCTAATTGCCAAAATATTTTGGTCCATGTTTGTAGATCTACAAGTTTTCTCTAGGAAATTTTCATTCCATGTCCCTCTCTGGTTGTTGCATTAAATACTTTGTTTCATATGGTAGTTGAATTGCAGATTGCCTAATGATGGTGTAGTTTGAACTTACATAATTAGTATCACAGTGAATAAAAGAGTAATTCATCTACAATAGTTGCCAGTAGTATTTACAGTAGTGCCACTTTCATGGAATTTGACAAATTGTTTCTTATTGTGCTGAGGCAGAACAGCCCTCAATCCAACCCTGCTCTTTCAGTACGATTTCAAATCTGCTGATGACTTTGAATAGTGGCACTATAATAAAAGTTTTGCAGCCCACCCACGATATGCATGTGGTCCAGTTATCATGTGTCTGCTTCAGTTTCAGTATATCATATTCAAGGTCTTGGATCGATATACCTTGTTGTTTGCCAGCAAATTATCTCCTTCCAGTTAAATACTAGACAGTTTTGCATCTCAGAGCACACAGCTTTCTAAATAGGTTTTAGACAAAGGCTACCTTTAGTAAAAGGAAAAACTCTGACCTTCCAGAAAGCAATGTGAGATGCTGGGTTCAGGAATATACTCAAGAAACTTAGTATGTGAGTACACCATTAATTTAACATGTATCTTAAGCACAGGTCAGGGGAATAACTAATCCATCACTTTAAATGGCTTATTTTTCCCTAAGATTAGAATTCAGTTATTTTCCCTGCAACTAAGGTCTTGTGACCTACACTATGCTTCAAAAATGTGAAGTTGTTGTTGTTACTTTTGTTTTTATTAACATATATTACCTTGGGAAAACAACACTGTTACTTGACTTCAGATCTCTCCCTGTGTGGCAGGCAATGGGTACCCAGAGCCTGGGTTGTTTACTGATGATCAGGCAGAACTGAGATAAAAAGCAGAGCTATTGATGTTAAAAAAATGTTCCAGGCTTGAGTCCTGCCTGAAGTCACACAGAGACACATTCTCTGTCTTTCCTACAGTCCCTCTGCATCTGAAGCTTCAACAGTTCAGAGAGGCAAAATAGCCTGCCTCAACCACCTTGCTAGCCTTGGGGCCACATAAGGACAGCATTAGGTGATCTCATCCCTTTCACTCAAATGCTTCTGTCATCTTTTTTGCCATGCTGCAGCTGGAAGCAACCACATGAGTCTGATGATGAGCCCCAGTGCTCCTGTCCTGCAGATCCAGTGGCAGGTTCACTCTGCTGACACCCTCACACACTCCGACCCTGGCCTGCAGCATCAGTCTGAGACATGAGAGAGACAGAAAGAGCATCCCCTCTGACTTCTGGAGTGCCGTCTGGGCTTCATAAACAGAAAGAAAAGGAAGAAAAATTCAAGACCAACAAACTTCAAATCCAACTGGAGCCACTGGTTGAAGCTAGGCCCCGAGCAGGGTTTCACAGCTCTGGTCCTGGGAAAGCACCGACATTGAGCTCTCCCCAAATGGCTGTCTTGCTTCAATTCAAATACTAGGTTTTCATTCAGCAAAGTTCTTATATAGTTGGACTTTGATTTATTTGCTTGGATTATTTGCCTGAAAGGAATAATCTCTCATCTTCTAACAGTTGTGATTTCTCTGCTTCGTTGATTAAAACACCTCTTTTCCGCTATTTTCTCTCCAATCACACACCCCACCCCCACTAATTAAATAGCTCCAATCCTCACAGTCATAAGATTTCAATGGCTCAATAACATCCGTAGTCAATGTGTTGCAAAGCTGCTTTTTAATTCATTCTTCATGCAAATGATATACAATTAGACCTGGCTAATCTGCATTCCTTCTGCAAATGCTATTGTTAATAGGATTAAAAAAAAAAAAAAAAAACAAAAAACCAGACCTTCAGCTTAACAAATCAATGGCACATACAGGCTATCAGATCAGTTACTCCTTAAACCTTTTGGATGGCCAGACATATGGGGGAAGCAAGCAATGATTTTAACAAGGCCTTGTGAGAGTACTTTACAGTGCTTGGGATGTGTGACTTCAGAAGCTTTCCACCCCATTTTTGTCTCCTGCTGCTTGTCTCCTCAGGCCAGGAAAGGGGAGGGGGGATCCCAGAGGAAAAGGTCAGACCTTTAGGACATTCGTTAGGGTCTACTGAGGGCTGGGTGTTCCACAGGGCTTTCTTTCTAAATTGAGCTGATTTTTTCAACAAGAGCCCAGGCCTCAGGGTAGGTTTTTACCTGTTAACAATAAGAGTTGATAAGACAGAGAAAAAAATCTCCCACATTCCTGGCTCAAGCACGTCAGGCTACCATGGAGGGCTGCTGCTTTGTGTCTGATAGGGAAATTCTGGATATGCTGACAGACATTTCCAAGTTTCACTTCCAGTTCAGGTGTCCTGATAAGAGTCTCAAAAGGGAAAATGTCTTTCTTCTGGTTCTTGACCCAAGGTAAAACACAGATGCCTGGGATCTCCAGGCACAGTCTCTGCCTTCCTCAGGAGGTAGGAGGAGGACTGCATGGCCTTTTCTTGCAGATTAGGTGCATGGGAAAGGGTTATAAGTGTCACATGAGAGAAAAGATGCCCCTAGTGATCTCATAGCCCTTTGGTAGCCAAAAAGCAGCAAGCCTGGACAAGATTTGCCAAGGTAGGAAGGATCCCAGGGCAAGAATAAGTTTGCTCTCACAAATGTTATTGCCTTTCTCTTCAGTGTTGAAACGCTCATTGTTTGTGCACTGATAAAGCTGAAGAGTTAAAATTCTCCATCCACGTAGTGTGAAGGAAGCGAGAGGTACAGGCCTTCTCCATGGTGAATCTCTTCTTTCATTCAGCTTTGGTCCTCTGGTCTGTAAGGGCACCAACTGTGATGAGGGCCCCAGTCCATCTGGAACTATTCATTTGGGTCACCAGATGATATGGACTTTCAATCCCTGCCAGACTTGTTCTGATTTGCACAAGGGACCAGATGCAAAAAGGCTCTGTATCCTGAGACAAATCCTCTCTTGTCACAACCATACCAGATACACTCAAAGGCATCTCACATGGGGATATTGCAACCTTCTGCAGCCAGAAAATATTATCCTTCATTATGCATATACCTTCCAGTACAAGCATGACAACTACTGATGTGCCTTGACAGCTCTCCTCTTTCCTTCTCTCCCTGATGCAACACTGAGCAATGAGAAGCAGGCTCTCGGGGAAAAGTTTGCATGAAAAGTGATAACATAAAAATATGTCAGCATTCCTGAAAAGCATTCAGGCAGCATCAGTCAACAGAAGTGTCTGCAGGCTTAGAAAAAAACACTTAGCACTTCTCAGACCTCATAGCCTGGCAACTGCATCTCAATTGCACAGGGAAGCTGCAGCCTCCCTTTTCAGACCAGAGATATGCAGGACAGCAGGACTGACAGGGCATTTCTGATGCCATTATTCATTAATTGGATGGAAAAAAATGCCTGGTATATTTAAGTTTACTGCCAGTCTTCAGAGCAGAGATGCATCCCACCAGCACTGCCCCTCCTCTCTGCCACCAGCAGCCCTGTGTGTCCCAGCAAGGCATGGCACACTCCCTCTGTGTGAAGGCAGCACTGTCCCACCATGGCAGGGCTGGCCTCTCACCCTGAGGTTGATTGTCTTGGTCTTCTCAGCCTGGGAAATGTACAGACTAAATGGAGGAGACAAAAGGACAGACAGAAGGCACAGCAGTGGTGGGTTTTGTAGGAGCTTCATTGAGAAAACAATAGTAACTCTCCATCCTCCAGCCTTGGTATCATCATGTTACCACACCAACTTATTTCACAATAGAATTCAGGGCTTTCTCAGCTTCTCCCTGCCATGCCTTTGGCCAGTGTTTCCCTTCCTTTCACTATCCATATTTATTTGCAAGAAATGCATGGTGATTTGGTGAGTGTTTTATATCTCCATGGTGTGGCTAAACTGTCCTGGCAAGGTTGCTGATTTAAAGTTAACTGTAGTGAATCTGCAATGCTCGCAGGCAAAGCATCTGGCATTACAACATCTGCCAATGCAACTCACATGGGGCTTCTGCCATTGTGCTATAAACCAGAAATCATTGCAAAATCATGACTAGCCGAATCTGTGAACCCAAGTGTCCTGTTCATACACAGCCTTGTTCTTCCCTTTGGAGCCAGAAGTCTGCTAATGACTATTGTAATCAAGCAGATAGTTATAATAACTAGTCCTCTCCAGATCACAAAGGACCTGCTCTAATTACAAATGCTAAGTGCAAACCCCAAGCAATTCTGCTAAAACCAATTGAATAACCCTGATTTTCCCTGATGGAAATGACTGCAAGATTTGGCCCTAAAGTAATTTTTTGCTCTTCTCATTGCAGCTACAAGTTCAAACCTCTTAAAAAAGTAGTGATGTGTGAGGACTTATCAAAAGAAGTCAAACTATCTAAACAGCACTAATTCAGAGCTCAGGGAGGGATGTCTGTGCAGCCCAGAGGTACCCGGGTTACGTAGATGCTTAAGTTCCCTTGGGGTACTTGGAGGTTCCCTTGGAGATATATCAGCATTTTTGAAGCTGGCACTTCTCTCTCCCAGTGCTTCAGGGCAGGAGTTGATGTTTGCTTTACCAAATCCATTTCTGCAGGAATGTCCTTTTTGTTCCGTGTTTGTACAACACTGAGTGATGGGGGTCTCACCTCACCATATAACTGCACTGAGAAGTGTGGTCTAGCTGGCTATTGAAAGACCTCCATCTTCTCTAGGTGGAAAGAAAGGAAAATTCCTCCAAAGACCTCTGTACCTGTCACCAGCTTTGTCACAGGCTCTTCTACCAAGGGTTTGTTACCCTTTGGGTCTACCAGTATTATATCTATGCACTTTCAAAACATAGAATCATAGAATGACAGGGGTTGGAAGGAACCTTTAGAGATCATCTAGTCCACCCCCCCTGCAGAAGCAGGTTCACCTAGATCAGGTTTCATGGGAACATGTCCAGGCAGGTCTTGAAGACCTCCAAGGAAGGAGACTCCACACCCTCCCTGGGCAGCCTGTGCCAGGGCTCCCTCACCTGAACCATGGCATAGCTTTTTCTTATGTTTAAAGGGAACTTTTTGTGTTCCAGCTTCATCCCATTACCACTTTTCCTGTTGCTAGCTACAATAGAAAAAAGGCATGCCCCAACCTCCTGACACCCACCCTTTAGATATTTGTAAATGCTAATAAGATCTCCCCTCAGTCTCCTCTTCTCTAGACTAAACAGCCCTGGTTCCCGCAGCCTTTCCTTGTATGAAGGATGTTCCGGTCCCCTGATCATCTGTTAGGGATGCTGGATAATCTGCTGCTTCTCTTTCTTGATGGACAATGTCAGATAAGCATTTCAAACAGGATCATGGAAATGAGTCACATCACAAAACCAGAAGCGCTGAGTTTAATAGCAAGAGAAAAATATGTGTACAGTAAACAATGTGGTCCTGTGTTGACCAAAAGCTACTCAGACACTCATTTGGAATATGGGGTTTGTATTTCATGAACTGTTCTAATTACCACAGGGCCTCAGTATCCCATAAAAAAAATGGTTTTTCTTCTGCTTTCAACTACTTATACAATAAGCATGTTGACGTCCCTTTCCTCTGTCGCTACTTCCTGCACTCATCTTTTCTTGTGTTCATTTTTGTTTCTTCTTTTTTCTCCTTACCATTATGTTACTTCCAAACATCTCCATCTCCTTGTAGTTACAGGCAACTACTGATGTAAACAACAGCTTCAAGCGTAGGTGTTACATTGACAGTCTGACAATATATTCAGAAAATTCCAGCCAATTCTATCAGCATTTTCAGAGGGAACAACCCCCATTATTGTCATCATATTAGATATCTGAGTAAATACTGAAAAAAATATCAGATACAAACCTACCTTGGAAACATTATGCTTCTCATCTCTGTTTCTAGTCAAGATACTTGAAAAAGAATAAAGATAACAAATCCTTCTTTTGAATACAAGGCAACAAGATATTTGACACCTTGGAAAGTGTCTGTCCCAGGTCATTTACTTTCTCTTGCACTTCTTTCTGAGGCTGAGCTGCCTCCTGTGGTTAAGGTGACATCTATGGCATCACAGCATGGCTTGATGATGCACTGTTGTACCCATGATCCTGCTGCAGGGTCAGAACACGGTCTTTGGTTCTGGGCTCTATTTTTCCTTCATCTGTGACCTGCAGCTCTCATGTCCACAAAACTTGCTGACCTCCATGGGATTCTTTTCTTCTGGATTAAAAAACAAAAGTGACAAAACAGATCACAAGCTAAAGAATGGTAGTCCTGGAAATAGATCATTAGAGGAAACCAATCTTGGAGTCAGAAGGGACCTGAAATCACTCTTGCATGGGAATGTCTCCCCCAGTCCATCTCCTGCAATGTGTCCTCCACGCATGTCATCAGCTCTGTCACTTTCCTGCAGGGAATTACTAATGGGTTGGGATCTCTTCTTCTCCCCACTTTGCCCTTTCAAGCCGGTCACGGCCATCCTCATAAATCTGTCAGGATGCTGACAGCCAGACTGCAGCTCTCAGGGGCTCAGGGGACTTTGAGTGATATTCCTTCTGCTTCAGCTCTTTCCAAGACAGCCATTGATTTAGGAGGATGAGTTTCCTTTTACGTTTGAATTAAAAAAAAAAAAAAAAAAAAAGGAAGAAAGAAAAGCAATACAAGGAGAAGGAAAAAGGAAAAGGAAAGAGAGCGGCACGGTGATCATCTGTTATTGAAGCAACTACAAGTGCTGGATGTGTCCGTGGCTTTCTAGGCCACGAAGGCAGCAAACCAAGAGAAGCAAAAAATGGACTATTTGCCAGTGGATTTGATGGAGTGCCACACATGCTCTATCTCTACCCGATGTCTTGCTAGTGAAGAGACATTTATTTGTTTTAGAACATGTTGATAATGAATGCTTCTAGCAGATAACGGAGTCTCAAATCAAAACAAGGTTTGGATTCTAATCCCCTTGGTTTTGTTTCAGCAAAGACTATCTGTAGTATTCTTTTACTTTCTTTACCAGTGAGCTGCTGTCAACCCTAATCACTCAGGCTGACACCAGACATTATTTGTATTATCTGGATGATTTTAAACGACCCTGTATGCTGCACTGAAAGGCAGTTTGATGTTATCTGAGGGACCACAAAAGGCCTACACACATAAAGGCAGGCTGAGAAACAGCTCTCTGTGCCACTAAGGGTTCATCATATGAAAACAGCTTGGAGATACATACGTAGATCTCTGGTTCTGATGTGAGTATGGGAGATCATCGCTGCATCACTCATGATAAATGCTGTAATGGATGAATTTCTGAAGGCTGAGAGATTACATGTAGGTGAAATCTGACATGCTGACCCTTATCCAAGTGTCTCCAGAGGGTGCAGAACTGGTAGGAAAACCTTGCAAAAATACATGCTTTAAAGTACATGATTGTACTTTAGATTATACATAGAGATTGTCCACACTTTAGTGACAGGAGTTGCAGTGAAAAGGCAAGTCAAAATGGATCATTTCTAGGCATAAAACTAGTTGATAGCACTGAAAAATTATGGAAAGACTCATGTGTCTGAAATGATAATATGAAGTATTATAACATCTTTAGAAATGCTGGAATAGACAAAAGGAAATGAGAGAAGCAGCATCCTGTATTTGACAAAACATCATTCTCCAGGCCAATAAGCCAATGATGTTAAATGCTAATACATAAAACTCAAGTGGAGCTTGACTTTGGCAGATCATTAGTTTGGACACAGGACAGGAAAATCAGCTTCCTAAGTACCCATTTGTAACATCTGAACATATGAGACAATCTGAATGCAATAGAGCAAAGTTCTCAGAACAGTGATTCTAAACAAGCCTTTGCATTTTTTAAGGGGCAATTTTCTAACTCAAAAAGTGATTCATGTAATGGGGAAATTCTTTTCTGAAGCTTCTTTTGACAGATAGAGGAGAACTGGGAAGTGAAGTGATGATTGTTTAGACACAAACAATGTGAATTCCAAAACAATACTATAGATACTTGATAATTTAAAGAAAACATTTCTCAACATTGACAAGGGTTATGAGCCCAGTTGACTTGAAGAAAGAACTGAAACAGAAGATTGTTAAAAATAATCAGGAACTATTTGAAGATATTGGCTTCAGAATCTGAAGGCAACAAATAAGGCTCTACTGCTTAAAAAACTCTAATGTTTTAGAAGGGAAGTGAAAGCAGATACAGAAAAAGATAGCTGTGTATGTAAACTAGCTAAGTATAAATTAAAGGCTCGAAATGGCAGAAAAATATTAAGGAAGTAGAATAAGTCTTTCATGGGTAAGGGTATCAGGAAGAAACAAAGGCAATCTTTAAAGATCACATCTAAAATATGGGATCTTCAATCCAGAAAATAAATAACTCCATAAAAGATGGAATAAGGAGATCTGTAATTAACTGAATGTCTGTTCCTGTTGCAGGACTAGGGAAAGAACAGCAAAAGAGGCTTTTGGACATCTAAGAGAATGAAAGTGCTTCATTTTTGTCATTGTGTCAACTTCTGCTGCTCATTTTTCAGATAGATAGGTAAACCGAAGAGACTTCACAAGAAACTCTGAGCAATTAGGAATCTGAGAAACACATTTTAATGTGGAGGACTACGGAGTTATTTAACTGTTTAAACCAGTCATTTTACCAGAAAGGTGGTGTTAATTGATTTAAGTGTTTTAGCAGCAGTTACAGATATTTGCAACAGCAAAAGACAGAGTGATAATAATGAGCTCTTAGATCTAATCTTGGATCAAGTGGTTTCAGTATGAACCTGTATAACTGCAGGTGATGATAAATGAGGTGGAATTTCTTGACTGGACATTTTTTAATGGAATCTGGACATTTTTTCCAGGGTCTGAGAGTTCAGTACTGTTTGCAAGACACTGGACTGTAGCTCAGAAGATACAGACTGAACTTTACATATGGGAGTGAACCGCAAACATTGTCAGTGCCTCACTTCTTCCTTTTTAATGTGGTAATGTGAACAATGACCGTTTTTACTCCAACCGGATTGAAAGATCTTTTAGGCAGGTCCCATCTCTGACTATGAACAGAAGATACTTCAGCAAGGTCCTGGAACTGAGTGAGCTATCACAAGGCTGCAAGTAGAAGCAACACACTGATCAGTCCATCCATTCATGGACTTACACCACTGCGGAGGGGGGAAAAACCCACTCCTGCATTTCCAGCAGTCATTGCAGGGGCTCAGAAGTTCAACTTCCAAGGAAGTTAGTTTTCTGAAAGTGTCTTGCATGGCACAAGAGCAGATAGGTAACAACTTCCACTCTTCAGGACTCTGCCAAGTCTTCAGGAGGTCCTGCGCTAAGTGGCAGTGACTGCAAATTCCCTTTTCCCCATGGGTACGTACACACACATGCACACACTGAACACTTTCACCAAGTTCTATTGAACATGGATTCTTCTAGAGATGTAAATGCAGGCAAAATGCATCAAAATTGCCAGTGTGCTGTCTGCTCTATAACGATTTTGCTCACCTTACACTGTGGCAGCACAGACTGGCCTTTACCGCAGAGAGCTGTTTGTCTGGGGATGGCTGCTGAGGCCAGACAACCCCATGGCTAAAGTTCAGCATGAGTATAGTGTAGAAAGGATGGGGCTGAAAGCAGGCCAGCTGCAGCACAATCCTGAGCACAAGCTGTTTATTAGGGTGAGCATAAAGCACTCCAGAAGGGCAAGACTCAGTGTTCTTCCTTTTGATCCTATTATCATATGACAACATGATTAAAGACAGGGTAAAGGCAAGGCCCTCATGGAAGAAGCACAGGGGTGTCAAACCACTAATGGAAACTGTCACAGAGGAGACGGAAAGTTTAAAGAAAACATGCCCCTCTCTCCCCCCAGGGCAGGGAGCGAGGGGATCCCAGTGCCAGCAGAGGCTGCACACAAAGGCAGAGCAATAAAAACAAGAACATGGGACAGAACTCAGAAAAGTAAATGTGGTGTCAGCTCCTCCTTTGTCATCTCTGTGTCCTGGGAAACCAGATGACAGCAAAGATTGGCTGCATGGCTCTTCTGGACGTATCCCTTCCATACAGGCTCAAATTCTGTGGGTGCTGAACTCATTTTAATTTTCTTTTTAAGCTCTGAAGCCTACATCTCAACCTAAACTCCTCTACTTTCCTGCACAGATGAATGGCCATGCACACATTGTGCCTAATTTAAGTAGGACACAATGCAACTGAGTCAAGACCCTGGACAGGGAAGAGGTCAGTCCGGGCCCTTAAGAGAGCATTTCTCCCTGTGCTGACTGGTTTGGAGCCACTCATTGTGTGATAGGTGATACCCACTGATAAGGGTAAGGCCCTAAATCTTCCCTCTGCCTTCAAATCAGTCCTGTGAAGGAGGTACCCACTTCCTACACTGCCTCTCCCGTCCTCATGCCTATATGCACCATTGCTAAATAGCAGTGCTTCATCCCCTTTAGCAGCATACACAAAGTCATGCAATGCAAGACTTTGTCCAAAGGTAGGTGTGCTGAGCCCAGTAGGCTGTCTCGAAACCTTGTTTTGCATGGGGAAGATGAGCTGCAGGTCATTCCTTAGCACACGTGGGCTGCCACCTCTGTTGCAAGATGGGCCTTGGCACATCAGTGCTGAGCTAGGTCCTTAAAATCCCAAGACCAGTGAGCTTAGAGTATTAGAAGAAGCATTAAAGGGGAAACAGTACCATTAAAATTCATAAATTACTTAGTAAGGGAGAGTACATTTCCTTCTTTCTGTGTAACTTCTCAATAATGTCTCTCATTTCATCTCCCATTTCCTCTGCTTAATTTCCTTTGTCTCCCTGGCACATTTCAAATCCCTTCCCTCTGTTTCCCCACACTTTTTTTCCCTTTCTGCCCACCTGAGATTGGATCCTATCTCCAGTTTAATTCTTTATCTAAAACACTAGATAGATTTTTAAACACTCCAATGGTGCTATGATTGCTACCCCTGAGGTTGCAAAGACTTGAATAACTTATTTTTCCTGGCCATGGCTTCAGACAGTTGAAGTAGAGAGTCACTGGGAATTGCAAGGAAATGATCACCACAGTGTAGGGGAAATTCAGCTGTGTTTCCGCTTCTCTCTGCCTAAGACCACAAGGGAGACAGATCTCTGCAATGGTGCTACCAGGATTATGTCCAAAAGTTCAACTCTCACCTTGCCTCTCTGGTCACAATGAGTTGAATAAATCAGAGTTCAAGAGGATTTTGGCATTGACAATGCCTTCCTTTCGAGACTGGAATGTGCACCTCTGTGATAAATACAGCATCACCATAAGTGACATTCCTTTCTGTGAATGCAACAACTAGTCATCAGTGAAGCTTGTTGAAACAACCTTGAATTACCAGTGGCAGATCAGCATCAGCATGGAAAGAAAACAAACAGTGGAAAGCTGTGAAAAATGGAACATTTTTAACACAAGATATTAAACCAATATTTATTTTAACAAGTTTAATAGGATTCTGCCCCATTAGCTCCCAAGAGTTCTATATTGGTTGAGCCTTCTGGAGATGCCCAGGACATCTGGATGCTCATTTCCCACTTATTTCCCAATGGAGTCTTAAAAACTCAATTTTGTGGTATGAAATACAGGTGTCATGGTTTAGCAAGGAGTTGCTTTTGTTTAGTAACAGGGGGAGCGGGTTGCAGTGAAGACCCGGTAAAAGTTTTTTAGATTCTCCCCCGACTCCTGGGTTCAGACCCACCCCCGGCCTGGCTGGGCCAATCTGGCGCCTCTGCGATCACTATTTAGGGACGGGAATTTGAGGTGCCAGGCAGGAGGTGTAAGAGTGGTACAAGATGGAGGCGACCATGCGGACCCCACAGTCGGAGAAGGAGGAAGGATGGAGCATCAGACCAGAGACCCCTCTGCAAGCCGTGGTGAGAGTGCAGCCGGTACCCCTGCAACCTATGGATCAGCAGCAGCAACTTCATGTGAGTGTGCCCGGACGGGCCAGAGACTGTGTGGGGGAGGCGGTCATGGCACAGGACATGCTGGAGAGCCTGTGCACCGCAGAGCAGCCCCACACGAGAGGCAGAGAGGAGCAGCAACTTTTGGGACAAATGAGCATCGGTACAGCCCGTGCAGGGCTTTGGGACAAATGTGCGTCGGTGCAGCCCGTGCAGGGCTGCCATGTGTGTGTGGTACCTCACGGACTTGCAAGGAGGACTGGTGCGGAACCCACTTGCCCTGAGGTGAGACAAACGGCAGAAGCCACCAGGAACGGACTGACTGAAACCCCCACTCCCTGCCCCCCTGGGCCGTTCAGGGGGGCCGGAGGTATAAAACACCGGGATCAGGGCTCTGAGCCCGGGAAGAGGAGAGGGGTGGGGAGCAGGTGGTCTTAAAGGGCTGGTCGGACTCTTCATCTCTGTACCATTCTGTGTTGTTTTGTTTTGGTTCTGGTTTTTGGGGTTTTATGTTTTAGTTGGTATTAAATTGTTTTCTGTTTTCTTCCCCAAGCCGAGTAGCCTGGTCTGTTTTGTCCTGCACCTTAAGCGGCAATTAAGCTCTCCCTGCCCTTTAGCAATCCTTTAGTCTTCGGTACTTGAGGCTAATCGTGGTCTTTTGTTCCCTGATGGGCCGAAACCACGACAACAGGCTATTCTGCTGAAATGCCAAGGCAGGGTTTTCTCTCTCCAGTATTCAGGGAACATTTACTTCAGTTTTTCCTCTGCTGTCTCTTGCACTTTCCAAAAGGAAAGGTGAGTCGTCATTGATGTTAAGCAGTGTCTCAGATATGTGGAAAGCATTTGCCACAAAAGCAAAAACTGCTGGGGTACAGAACAGGTCTGGAGGCACAGACATCATCAAGCCTGTGCACATACAGGCAGATGGGTAGGTGGTCACTCAGCATGAAATAACATGGCAGTGGAGTACTCCATGAACCAGAAGCACCATTCAGGTTGCAAGCATTGATCTCTGCTTTGCCATGGGAACTGAGTGGGGCTCTCCCAACTGCATTCTTCTGAGCAGCGGTGGGTACAGCATCACAAATCTCATGTTTCATAAAGTGGCTTCTTCAGAGGAACAAGTGGATTTCAGTGTCCACTCTGGCACAGAGGGAGAGAGGAGAGGGAGCATTGCTTCTGCAACAAGCTGTATTTCAATTGTGCTTTCATGTATCTGTATCACATTGTTAAAGATGTGTCTTCCAACTTTTTATCTCTTTGGATGGAAAACCTTCTGCAGCTACAGAAGAAACACTCTGCAACCAATCTTTTCCATTTTTCAGCTCCTGCAGGTGTGCAGCTCCAGTGAACCTTAATGAAGATCTTGTTCAGGCTTACTTCTGATGCCATGGAAGGAAGAACAGACTCCCTACACAACAAATACCTTTCCAACCATCTTTGCAATAAAGCTGTCAGATCTGTATGTCAGATTCACATAAGAGTTCCTTGAATCTATTTTCCAAGTAGATATAAATAGTATTAAGAAGACATATCTCAATTTAAAAATACTTCATAATGAAAGAAATATGGTGCTGGGAAAACAGGTATTTCAGGAAAATCTAGTCCCAAAGTCACAAGCTGCCTTCCCATATGTAATCAACAATATGTCTTAGATTAATGACCCATTAGCAGTAATGCACTTGAAAATGTGTGTATCTTATTTCTTGGTGTTGCTTCCTTTGACAAGATGCTGCAAATGGGAGATTTTCATTTCTAACACACACATACGTGCGCGCGCACACACACACACACACACACTCACCCATGTAGTTCTGGCATAGGAATTTGGCATCAAGACAAAGCATAACAAATGTTACTGCCTCACTAATACCTTTTTGGTGTGGTATTTTTATGATTTCTTAAATTCTTCTTCAGTGGGAACTTGGCACCCAGGAAACCTCTAATATAGTGTAGCATAACCACTATTAGCTAGTGAAAGGCTTCATTGAAAGCAGGGAGCTTTGGGTTGCTCCAGCATGTTCTCCAGCAATATGAGGAAGGCTGTGGCTGACTCAATGACAAAATGGCAGAGAGAGCCGCATCTGATTGCATAAAGCCTGAGGAGACACTTTGGCTTTGCTTGGCAATCTGCTTGTGGCTCCTCAGGCACACAGCTTTGTGTTTTCCGAGTGAGGAATCAGCATGGGAGCATTAGGGTAACCCTTCACATGCTACTTGTAGTATTAAAGGAGAAAAGTGATGACAACTAGAGCCTGGATGGATATTTTTAGAGAGCCGTAGAGTCAACGCATTTTGCTTCCATTTCTACTCACAAATCCTTAGTGAGGATTCTTTGGGTTTTATGATTGTGTCTGTTACCAAAGTTATTCAGTCACTGCTCCGAGTATATTCTGGTCAATATGTGAGTGGAAAATATAGTCTGAAGATGTACAAGCTGTTTGTATACTGCAGCTGCTGGGGAGGCTGGTAAGCACAACCACTCTATGTTGTTCCCAGACTAGATGACTTCATCAGCTGTCCAGTAGCCTACACGTGAGTCAAAGAGAACAGGGTAAGAATAAGCACTGCGGCTAAGAGGGATTAGCCAAGCAGACCCTGAAAAACTGAGAAATTTTCTTAGAGTCTAATTTTAAATTAATCTGCTGTCCTCACATTCATGCTGGGAGTATCTGCTTGCACAGTCAAAACTGCAATGTGTTCCACCTCATCTTGCCTGTCCCCACCGACTTTCTCCCTACAGTCTCACTAAGCGAACTGTGTCACAGCTTGGCAAGGGGGCCTCAAGAGGCAAACTGGCTTCTGTTCCCTCCAAGTGTGGGTAAAGTGACCAAGCCCAGCAAAGAGCAGCCCAGTCACCGGGCCCACTGCTGTCCTAAACCATTGCTCCTCACACCTACAGTTAGCAAATATTTCCTAACCTACATCTCTCTTCATACACAATGAATCAATATCTCTCCTCTATTAACCTTACATATCTGATGGCTGCTATTACTATTTCCCTTCAGACTTGGCTTTTCCAAACTAATTCCATTTCCTTCAGCCTGTCCTCATAGTCTGTACATGCTTGCCCTCTTAGTCCTGCTGCACTGCTAGGGACTTACTCTGGTTTGGATATGTATTTTTTGCAAAGAGTAGTTTCACCTTCTTTGTCATTTTCTTCTTCAAAAAACAGTTCCCTCCTCCCATGAGCCAGATCACAACAGCCACAACACAAGATGCAACCTGGTACAGTAAATCTGCCCTGAGTGCACTATTATGTATAAAATTGCATTTATTGTATGTATTTTGTTTTCCAGGATTCGCTATGCCCCTAAGCAACTGCTCAGTTATTCCCATGCATGACAAATGTAATCCAAATTGATCTTTAATACATAGATTTAAAACACTGAAAGGCAAATAACAGAATCTACACATCTAAAGACTGGCACTCAAAAGAGGTCTTTTTCTTTTTAACAAGTATGCATGCATTTTTGCACCTCTGTTTATTGTGGACATCAGGCATTGAATGCAGAGATCTAACGTATAAATAACTTCAGTACAAAACCCCAATTACCTTATGCTAGGTTATCTGCCTCATAAAAAAAATACAAAACAACCAAACAACTCAATAAACAAATCTTAAAATGCAACTTACTGCAAAATTCTACCTACATAAAAAGCAGACACCGGGTCTTGCTCATTCATTTTGTTTTCATTCTTCCCTCTGCCCTCCTCTTGAACTTTACACGGCTTTTTTTTCCTCTCTACTTTTGACAGTGATGGGAAATGTCTAATCCAACATACTGGATTCATCCCTATTTGAAAATGAAAAGGAAACACATTTGCACAGAGATACACTGAGGGGCATTTGTTAAAGCCCAGGCAGAGTACCAAAGTTCATCTCTCAGCAGCAAGACTTGTGGTGAGAGGTAACTGCATTTGTCCCTTTTCTGCCAGTGGCTCATTGCAACTGAGCAGGTCAGACCAGTCAAAACATCACTACATTTGGCAGGGCTAGGGAAAAAAAAATTAAATGAAAGGAAAGAAAAGAAAGAAAAAGAGACAAAGCAAGAGAGAGAGAGAAAGAAAAGAAAAAGAGAAAGGGAGAAAGGAAGGAAGAAAGAAAGAAAGAAAGAGAGAAAGAAAGAAAGAGCCAAGGATTGTGATAAGCATGGAAGGGCTGTGCACCCCTTGTGCTTTGTTCTTTGTCACAGAAGCACAGACATTGTGAAACGGGGTCAGGAAGGTAGCAAGCCAGCTGCCTGACACCCTTTCAATGGCCTCCCATGACCAAGGAAGGAGCAGTGACTTTGAGAACTTTGCAAATACAAGATGAGAGACTCTGCAGGGAAAATTCCAAGCATAAGCCCGATTTTGGTCTTGCCTCAGGTTAGGAGGGTGTGCTTGTATCAATGTCACCTTGCAGCTTCAGAGGGCCTCATGTTGTTTTTGGGATGGGACAGAGGACAGCGAATCCAAGCCTTCTCAGCTGAGATTCATCAGTCCAGCACCCCTGATCTGGTAGTGTGGCATGGCACATCGCTTCCCCCCAACTGGCTGTCAGGGACAGACCTTGCCTGGAGCCCCGGATAACTCCACCAAAGTTGGGAAGAGCTTTATGTCATTCTAACAAAGAACAGACACAGGCTCGGAAGGTCTTAATGAGCTGATGCTGATCATGTAACTGTCTTACTGAATTTGCATTTCATTAGGAGACTTCATTTGAACCACAACTGTGAATATTTGAGGACCTGATTGTATTTGTGGATACTAATTTGTTCAAAGAAGACAAGGAGGATACTGAGCTGCCACCCTGACCCTTTTTGCATGGATTAAACAAGATAAATCCTCCTAAAAAGTAATGTCAGAGCTGCACCAACAACATGTCCAGGTTATTATACTCTGGTTGGTATTGAGCTGACTAAATGCCTCTTCCTGAAACACTTCTCTCCAGAGCACAGGGGAGAGAAGCTAGACTGCACACTACTTGAGCCTTTGTCCAGTGAAATTTGTTCTTCATGTACCAGAGCATGTTAAAGCCGATGAGACCCATGGGATGGGAATATACCATCGGGGAAAATATCCGTCCTCCAGAAGGAAATGCCATCATTCAAATACTGACTTCTTAGTTGAAGCTTCATGACTATCCTTGTAAATCAGATTACTATATCATCATGTTCTGTAGGAACCCCACACCTTTTAATGATGGAAAGACTGCAGCCAGTGGAAATTAAACAGTTAAAAGCCAAGGATTGTGATAAGCAGATGGCAATTATTGTTGCTTACTGGTAAAACCTGTTTGTATTAAAAATATCTCAATGTTTCCACTGGAACCTACCAATTAAGAGATTAAACTGTATTTCATTCATATGTGTGTGAGGGTGGGCTCACACACACACCTGGCACTCCCAGCTCCAAATTCCACCTACAGTCCGGCTGAAAATACACCCACTGGTCATCTGCTGCTTCTCTTTCAGAAAATGGGTGGGAATTCATCAGATTCGGGTTTGGATTGTTTTATGAGCTGTCAGGAATAAGAAATTTTCACCTTGTTATCAGGAGAAACAGGAAGCTGTTGGGAAATACAGCTATTTTTCAGAGAATTATCTAAATGAGGAGTGGACCTTTAGTGATGAAGCTACTTGAAGATCAGCCACGCCTGTAAGGTGGATGGTACTTTGCCAAGATTTTATTTTCAGGCTAGCCTAAGCCAGCTAATTTGACTGGGAATTGCACTAAGTAAACATGCCAATAGGATGGAAAATATTAGCCCCTTTCCCTTCTTAGCCAACCAGACGTTTCCCCTCCACCAAGGGGAGTGACTATTGGCACAAAAGGGTTTCCTGCGTGTAACTGGTCAGTCTTTTGCTGCAGTCCCTGGAGCCTCTTTCTATTAAGAGGGAAACCAAACTTCCTTCATGGATGCTGCCTTACTCCAAATGTCGCCTCTGTCACTCAGAGGCTGTAAGTGGATCTGGACAACTCCCTGGAGGACTCCACTGTTTATAAACTAATAAAGGATCTGATGTTGTCAGTCTGAAAGCCAGATGCAGCTGCTGCTGAAAAAGGTGTCTCTCCCTTCTCACTTTTCATGCCTTGACATCCCGAAGGATTCAGGGAAGGACCTGGCCCATGTAACACTGTCATTTGGGACAGTTTCATTTCCTTTGTGACCTACTCTAGGTGATCCTGCTCTAGCAGGGGGGGTTGGACTAGATATCTTTTGACGTCCCTTCCAACCCTTAAGATTCTGTGATTCTGTGTGTGATTCTGTGACATATCCATATAAATCACATGCTGTCATTCTAAGCAGGCCTTATAAGAGGAAATGGTGTCCCTTGCATTGTCATCAGGCACAGAGTAACTACCCAGGTGAGTGCTGCCACCCAACAGAGGAAAAGCATCAGCTTCAACTAGCTCAGCTGACCAAGTGCTGCAGCTATAAATGTATCTGAACATCCTCAGTCTGAAAGCTCTTGCACAATACACTTTCCTAGGATATTTCCAGTCCTATCTGGTACTACAGAAATTGGTGATGATGCAAGGATAGCTTTTGGTTTAGCTTTTCAGTGTTCACATCTCTGCATCCCTAGCTGTAACCAGAAAGTGCAGAGACGCATTTAAACAAGCAAAAAATCAACAAAAATAAACTGTTCCAGTGCTCCTAAACAGTTCAGTTCAAGCCTGATCAGGGTCTTGGCAGGAGCTTGGAAATAACTTTTGCTTTGCTCAAACCAACGCTGAAACCCATCACACAGAAAAACTCATCCTCTAATGAGTTACTTATGAGCATTGCTTTCCGGTGCCTGCACACAGTCTGAGATGGAGAGACAGGGAGGGGGGAGAAGAGGTGTCTCGCGTGTTTCCCACCTACCCTGCTGCTGCTTGCAGGCGGGTGGGGGTGGGTATCTCCTTTCTCAATTTGCAGGAAGGGGTTGGGAGTCACCCGGGCAACCCTCGCAGATGTCCCCTGAGACTCCCTGGGACAAGTGGGCCTCCAGGCCTTGGTGGAGTGCCGTTCTCTGCTGGGATCTGCAGGGGAGGCTAAAGTAGCGCGACTGGCTGCAGAGGTTCACTGGCCTACAAAGTTCCCAGATCTCCCACGGCAGCCCAACCAGGCAAATAAAGAAATAAACTAAGGGTCACATCTGCCCCCCCTGCCCCTTCTTTCCCCCCGAGTCCAGTGAGATAGACGTCACCTCTGCTCAGGCCTGCTGCCACCAGTGGCTTGCAGAGCAGGGCTGAGCAGGCACCCCTCCTCTCCTCACCAGTGCCACCTCCAGCAGCACCCCTGTAAGCAGATTTGAACCTCTCTTTATCTTTGCTGTCAATTCCAATCCCCTTGCCAAGGCTCACTCCTAGGGTCTGTCTTGCAGCTGGGCAGCTATATTCACCCTCAAGGGTGAGGGAGGTTGCATCCCACAGGTTATTTTGGGAGAAACAAAGGTGCTGCCTCAGCTTCCAGAGGAGAGGAGAGACAGAAGGGCTGGGGATGAGGACACCACCACCCTGCAAGGTGCCAAGTTTGCCCTATACAGCCTTTCTCTGCTATTCCCCTTGATGAAAACCCCTTGGAATCCCCAACAGCTTCCCTGTGGCCCCTCAGACCAGATAGCCAGCAGTCCCTAAACCACCACCCCTGCCATCATGTTCACAGTCACAGATTCAGCTCTGCACAAACACATTTTTCTCCAGCATGATGGAAGGGGTTTGTTGAGTGTTTCTGGCTTTATTTTCTGCCCCTCCTGCCCTTTTGGAGGCAATAAGGTGCACAAACAATCTGCCTGTAGGTAGCTGAGAGCAGAATGCAAGCAATCTTTAAATAATAATAAATAAATAAATAGAAAGAAAGGGAATAAAAAACCCCCAACCCGGTGCTACCAGGGGCCCCATTGGTTAAAGGCTACGGTGCAGTCACTCTGAAGTGAGGGTTTAATGAAGTAGCCTGTGAGAGAATGGAGGGGATGGTCCCCGCTGCACAGATGGCTCTTTGTCACCGCTGACACCTGCCATCTGCTTGTTTGTCTAAATGATGTTGGAGGGGCATCGCGAGCCTCCAATCTGCTGCGCCGCCTCCACCAGCTCGGGGTGACCCCCTGACCCGCATGTCAGACGGGTCCGGAGAGTTTGTTCTTTCCGCTCAGTGGGCCCGTTCCCCGGCCGTGCTGCTGGCCTCTTCCCCACCGGCAGCCCTACAGCTGCCCCGGCCGCACGCCGCCACTCGCCCCCAACACCCGCCCCACCGCCCAACAACCCCTAAATCTCCTCTTCTTCATGCATATGAAAGGAAGAGGACGTGGAGAGATTAACCTCCACAGGCATGAATGGGGTACAAAAGTTTACACGGCTGGGCAGCCATTTAGACCTTTCGGGGATGCTATTCGCACTCCTCGGTTTTTTATTATCATCTCCCGGCCATGCTCAGACTTTTTCCGAGGTAATTAAGGGGCCAAGTTACCCCGATGTTACACCACTGATATCACAAGAGACAATTAAGGCATTTAAAGAATATTGCCTCTTTCATTTGCTCTGGGATGAAGGTGAATCTGTGCCTTAACATCAGCTGTAACATTTAGAGGTCTCCAAAGCCCTCTGTTTTAAATCAGGACAAAGAGATGGGATCCACTTTCCTGACAGAGGTCAGCAGCAGACTTGTGAGATCAAGCCCTGAAAAAAGAACATGTTAAGGCAAAGGTTTTATTCTTTTTTTATTTTTTTTCCCCAAAATATCACTATAGAAAAAGAAGGCCTTCTTAATAAGTGAAAAGAGGCTTATCAGTATATGAAGAGTGACTGACAGCTGTGAAAAGGGTCATAGCTTCCAGGGAAATGTGTTAAAGCAATGAAGGTATTCCAAGTATCTAAGCTTTAGTTTATAAAAGATCATTAAAGCTTAAAACTACCTAAAAAATTACTTTGGCTGGTTGAGAGCCCACTCGTTTTTGGGTTTTTTGGTACTCTGTGGGTTTACCTACAGAAATAGTGTGCTTTTTATATAGCCTGAGGTCATTTGTGTCACCTCAAAATATTAGGGCAAGTGCCTAAAGGGACTTCTTTCCCTGAAGGACCAATGAGCCCATGTCTAGAACACCTCAGAAGAGACCAAAGCTTAGTGTTCATAGCACCACATAAATTGTGTTTGATGTTATCAGTGATGTCAGTGTACACGGAAGGTGTATAATGGATATTAATTATGACTGTTATCACTTATGACTTGTGTAGTGCAGCCAGGTATGCCTGAATACTTGCAAACACAGCAGCTTTTACACGTGGCAACTCTTGAAATGGAAAATGGTCAATCTGCACCGCTCTAATGAGGGCAAGGGTGATTTAAGCTAGCAGAAAGAATCATAATTACTGTAGGTTCAAAGTGATCTTGAAGGAGAGGAAGTTAAAATGGGGTTGGGATTGATCTACTTTCATGCTTTACTCAGCCTATTGTTTTTAATGCCTCACTTTGAACTATAAACAAATGGTTTCACCTGATTCGCACAGCTTTCTGCAGATAATTCTTGAACTTGTTCTGGGATTTGTTCTACCCCACCCCACTCTCTGTAGTCTGTCAAAAAACAAAACAACAAAAAAAAAAACAAATGGAATCCTGGATTCAAAGTTGTCTCAGAGCACAGATGAGAGGAAAGAACTCCAAGCTTCCTTCCTGGGGCAGACCTGGCTCTGGGCTCCCCTCCTGCCTCCATGAGCAGAGGGGACCACCAGCCTTCTTGCTGTTGCAGCCCTCTGTCAGCAAGGCTGCCATGGCCTCCAGCTCACATGGTCTCTTCTCCTCTGCAGTCCTGTGTCTCCTGTGGCAAACCCCAGGGCTCTTGTGGCTGTGTCATCTGTCAGTCTGGAGAGCCTCTTTTTCTCACTCTGCTTCACGACAGTGCAATTTCTGAGCCTCCACCACAGGGTCACAATGGTTGAGAGACATCTGTCCTCAGGGAGTATGAGAGGCAGGGGACACAGCTCATCAGGCCAGAGACACGTCCCACGCACCCACTCAGGAAACAATTCACTGTCTCAGACCTCTCTTTTTTTCAATAACATTGGACTATAATTCAAGATAATGATAATACAGGGAGAAAAAGGGAGATTTAAAAAGTCCTTAAAAAACACCTAATCTTTTCCAAATCCAACAGAAAGATAAAGGATGAAATCCTAGCTTTGCACTTTGCTTTTAAGTTCAGCATGGAAAGGATTATGCCCCCTCTGTATCATCATAAAATGGATTTTTTTTAACCTGGGATGCTTTCCATTAGCTGGGGCACATAAAAAAAATATCATTGTGGAGCTCATTCCTGAGCCTGTTGTTAAGCATCTGAGATCTTTCCAGCTGCCTCATGACAGATACTTTTCTTCCTGCAAACTCTCTGACCCTCAAGCCAACACTATGGTCAGTAGCAAAGCCAACACATCATGTTTGCTTTGGCAAAAGTGAGCCAAACTGTGTTAAAATGAGGGTCACTGGAAAAAAAAAAAAGTCCCTTTATTTTTGTCTAAAATCTAAAATTTGCATGTTTTGATGCTTCCTGATAACTCCAGAAAGCACCTAGAAGTCCCAGCAACATGGTGGTAAGATGCTTCAGGTGTATTTCCTTTAGAAGCTTCGGTGATAATAAGCTCTCTGGTACGCAATAATTTCAACATGACGCTACTTTGATGAACCAGCCAACTCCCCTTAATTTCTCACTAGCAGAAGCTAAGCTTCTCATCATCTCAGAGAGGCTTGGTTTTCTTCAGATTTCTTAACTTAAAAAGTGACTTTTCAGAGAGGAAATCCCCTACCTTGCCCCTTTGGCAATCTAGTATGTTTTCCTTGTTTAAGAGTAGAAAGGCAGAGAGTATGCAAAGACTGTCATTGTTATTCAGACTGAGAAGACTTCTCTCACAAGACCTGTACAACCCTTTTTTTGAAACCAGCTGATGCCAATAAAAAGTAACTGAAAGAGCTGTTTTATTTTGCCACATCACTGTTAGGTCAAAGGCATACCAGTGTCCAACAGACTAATTATGGTACACAACTCTTAATGGCACATAAAGGGATGAAAGTTGCACTGAAGCACCATATCCAGAGGCCCTGCCTCCTAGGTGCCTGGGTGCCCCTCTCCTGATATATCTGTGGGTCCATCCTGTGACAGGGCAGTGGCAGATCATGGCAGTCTTTGGTAGTGGTCATGGTCAGTGAGGAAACTCAAGCTATGGAGCTATGGAAGGATAGCAGGCCTGTTCTGCCATCCTAAGCCACCCCTAAATGCTAGCTAAGCAGGTGCCTGTGTGCAAGCATTCTCTGGGAGGAAAGACAATTAGGTCCAAGTTCTAGCTCTAGGATGCTGATGCTGAGCTTAGCCACTCTAAAATCTGGAGGCAGTTGCCCCAAAAATCACAAGCTTGGTTATTTCTTTCATAACATTTTTTGCATATGGGCCTCTGAAAATCTTATTTGCCTCCTTGCATGAGACTGGCAGAACTCAAAGTGGGTTTGTAGGCACAAATGTTCTTTTTTTTCAGACCGAAGATAGGATTTTCACTGAATCCTTTCCCTCTAGAGTTAAGCCTTTCAGTATCAATCCCAAATGTTATCTCCTGATCATGATCAACTCAGTCAGTCCTGCAAGCAAGCTCATCAAAATGGCCAGGTTCTCAAAAGCCCACATTTCTCTCAAGACTACCATGGCTAAACAGGTATTGTGATACTTGACCATTCTGCAAGCAGAACATATATTTTATTAGGATCAGGAGACCATCCTGCATGCATTTTAAAATCAATGTAAATGCATAATCAATTAAGTAAACTTGTACCTTGCTGTAGACATCACCTCAATGTTAAGCCCTGCGAGGAACTATACTGCCATGCCCTCCTGCTTATGTGAAGCAACATAAATGACATAGAGGGCTCTCCTCTAGCAAATTGCTTCATGTAATGGAGGCCAAACTTTTTATGTGTTTTCTGAAAGCAGCTACGGCAAACAGTCAATTCAGCTAAAACGGTCTTGTCCACAGTACATCTATGCTTAGTTTTGGCTTAGCAGAGCAGAATAACACAAGTACTTCTCTCTCTGTCCCACTCATAACCTAAGATGGTGAGAAAAATAGCTGAATTACAGAAGTACCTTCTGAACAGAAGTATCCTGTGACAGTGCAAAATCTGCACGACTGGGAATTCCAGCCAAAATGAGCTCACAGACCCACATGATTTCCTCGTGAGCTGACTTGGTGGAGAGGTTTTTTGGCTTAGTTCTTTTTGCTGTTGTTTTTTGTTGGCTCCTCATATCAATACTTACTGATATCTCTTTGGACATTTTTAGAATCAGAAAGAGAGAAGAAACAAGAGCCATTAACAGAAGTGAGAGCTTTTCCTCCAGGTCAGTGCCAGATTAATAATTATAGTTCCTTCCTCCAGCCCTTTGTCTCCCTCTGCTAGAAGAGGCACCAGCACCCAGTGAATCAGCAGTGCCATGCACCCGGTATCGCTGATGCTGCTGCTGACACCAGCACCAGGGACATTTCTTCTAGTACCTCCATGCCTCAGGAGCTAAGATTCTGTTTTCCAATGGAGTTTAAAGGTCATCGTCATCACTTTTTGTAGGCACATACAACTTGCTCCAGGATGAACCAAGATGATAAAAAACTGTATGCCTTTAGCTTGTTGTTAAACCCAGTTAACCAGACCAGATGCCTAAGGCATGATTTGTACCTGTTTAACCCAGTAACATGAGTTTGATGAGGCCTGTTTCACACCCCAACATCACTGCAAGATGGAGACTTCCAAGACATGGCTACTCCTTGCAAATGAAGGCAGTACATCTCTCTCCAAGGCAGCACTGCCAGTAGGGGCTTTAAAGTACAGCAGAAGCACTGCTACAGGGTGCTGTACCACAGCTGCTCAGCCTTGTCACACAGGTCCCAGCATCTGGGAAGCCAGCTCAATATCTGCAACACTGCTAAGTTGTGACCAAGTCTCCAAACTCTCTCAGAGACCTTGTAAACTGAACACAATGTCTTTCAACGCTTCAGTTCTCTCCATTGAGGTCAGTTACACTATTTGACATCCCTTAGTTCTTACTCTACAGACCAAGGTAAAAAGACATTGATAAGTTTGCACTGTGTTCTTCAGTTAATTGAAATAATTAATACACATCTCCATAAAACTGCTGTTATATGACAATTTTTTTAAATAACATTTAGCCTCCTAGCAAAAAGGCTATTTTTTTTTTCCACAAAAACACTTCAGTTTTAGCAAAACTATAAATTTTGATGGAGGCTTCTCTTTCATTTCCCTGTTTCAGCCTTGGTTTCTAACTAATATTTTCCAGCATTTGTTTTTACTTTTGTTTTAAAGGATTTTTTTTTTCTTTTTGCTTATATTGATTAGTTTGTCTTTATCACTCTAGGTAGTTTTTTTTTTTAGAATTAGACATTTCTGATACTGAAATGGCTTCATTTCCAGGGATGAAAAGGGTCTATAAACAAATTTCAACAGAAAATTCAATTTTACCACTCAAAGGAAAGAAGGCAGCTTTCAAGTTGTAAAGGCTCAGACAATTCTAACCACCATTTACAGGACCAGCAGTGGTTAACAGATGATCATATTTCACCCAGAATTTACACTGGCACCATGGGTTCAGAAAGAGAGTTTGCTTTAAATCCCTACTCTGACACAGACTTTCAGCCTGACCATGTGCCAAGTCCTTAGAGCATTTAAGGCATTTGGCTTTGCAAATCAAAGACCCAAACAGCATTGCATATCCGAATTTCCAGATATGTAGCATTACAGTCAAAATCTTTTCAATTAAAAGTAATTAGCCCAAACAAACTGTGAGTTGCTTGGGGACCCAAGCCAGTTGCTGAGCTGAACCACACACACACACCAGCATGGTGGAAGGGAGCTGGGCTGCCTCTGACCCAGAGCCACGTAAAGCCGTAGACCAGCACTGAAGTACCTGATTGTTAACCTACTCAGGCTCCTACACATCTTTAATTTCCCAGCATTTGTTAGCCAAGAACCGAAGTTTACTATTCATTTTCTAATCTGACTGGGTGGAGCTGGACGACTTTTCTCTTTCCTGTCTTTAGTCATCTGGTTTTTAAACAGTTGTTACTGTCACACTTCTGTTTCTCAGTTAATCTTAGAGTCAATGACATGATTTCACTGAATTACTGATATTTCAAACATATTTGTGTGGTTTGCACAGAGCCCAATGACAGGACAAATTGCATGCTGTATTGTTCTAACTTTCTTAAAATATCTCTTTGCAGTTTAAAAAACAATAACCTATTTTAAGAAACTCATTCCTGGACTGTGCTTGTATCACCAAAACTAAGTGTTTTTACCCCATTTCCCAATGCAAATGAGACCAAAGCATATATGCAACCAATGGCCACGCAACCGCTCCTCATCAGGGGGTGCAGGCATAGTGCCTGGGGCTCTATGCACCCCACAGTGCTCTGGAGCTGCCTGTGGCCCATGGGGAGAGGGCATGTGGGTGACGTGCTTCCAGCCCTGTCCCCATGGGTCTGGGCCCCACGGCCACCACTCTTCAGCAGCACTCAATGCCTAGTCTGACTGCAACTGCGGGTTGTCCCATTTCTACTGTGGGGACAATAGACAGACTCCAATCTGTTGCCCACCTTGCAAGGGTCCTGGGCAACCCCAGTGCCCACCACGCAGCTGTGGGACTTTCCTCACCTTGCTGTTGGCTGAGACAGCATCCTGCTCCTGCGCGAGGTAGGCGTCCCTCTCCCAGGCCGCTAATTGGCTCGGATGAGCGTCATGCGGCCAGGCACACACATGTGTCCCATAACCCAAACCATCTGTGAGCGCTTTAATTAACCGATCCCCAGCTCCTCTGTGTTGCCGTTGAAAAGATCCCGCCCTGGCCCCAGCCGAGCCTCCCCCATGCAGCCCTGCAGCTCCCCTCCCCACCCAGGAATTCGCAACCACAACTGTGCAGCGTGGGCCCCCCGGCCCTCTGCGGCCGCGCAGGAGCAGCTCTCAACAGTCAGCGAGAAGCAGATGAAAAGGGCTCCCTCCATATGTGTCTACTGACACGGACCTACAGGGTAGGCTCCAGGCACAATAGATAACAGGAGGCTCCTTCTTGCAGCCACTCAGCTGTGGGGTCTTCCACGTCACATTGTGTTGTGCAGGCGTCAGACACCCCTCTGCTGCCCATCGGCACACAGTTTATATCAAAAGTGCCTGGGGAAGAAATAAAGTCCTTCTGTGAAGCCACACGGGTGTACATCAAGAGAGGATTCAGACTACTGTTGCTGAACCATGAATTGCTGGAAAAACACAAGACTCCATATTCTCATTACTCTCTGGGGTGTGACTCTACTCTCTGGATGGTTTTATATTGCAAAGAATTGAAATTTTCAATAGAAGTGCTCAAATTCAATGGAGTTGCTCTGGAGGCTGGAGGAAAATCCAGAGTCCCTGATGTCTAATCAAGATCAGGATCTAGATGAAGGGATAAGGGCATGGTATATGCCACAAGACTCACAAGCAATATTTTCCCCAAAACAGGAAATTTTCACTGCAATGCTAGGTTTTCAGTAGGTATAAATGAGCACAACCCATTAGCAAAGAACTTGATATTGCCTGTCCAGCGTCAGGGCACCCTCACTGGAAAGTCTATTCACCTGGAAGTCACTTCCCTTGGAAGTCTAGACCTGTGAAACCCTTGACTGTGGGGTTCCCCTTGCTCTGTTTACAGATAAGTTTTTTATGTTCACCTTACCACAAAAGCCTGAACTATGACTAATAAAACTACATTTAGAGTGCTCTTTGATGGTGAGCCCTTCCCACAAGGAAGTGAGAAACTTAAAAATCTGAAGAGTCATTGGATCAAGCATGAACTCCAGCATCTGTTGACGTGAGTGACGACACCACCTGCAAATAAGGTTAGATCTATGGCTTTAGCATGTCTTTGCAATTTAAGCATCTAATCTTGCGGGTCTCTTCAGTGCAGAAACACCCTGACTGACATATGAGTTTCTCAAGTGCAAAACTTATAGTGTGAAGCCTGAACCGGCATAAACCAGCTCTTGACTGGATTCTGTTTTCTCTTGCAAGAAGTGGATCTGTCTGACCTCATAGACCATACTACAATGATACTGGATGTAATGCCTTGTAATGTGCTAAGATGTTGCAGAAGCAGATCTTTGAATTGTAACCAGTCTCTAGTCCAGATGTGAAGCTCCAAGTCACAAGTTGCATTGGTTGTGATTTTCTCCTCTGTCCATGAAGACCCTTCAAATAAGGCCATTATTTTTTTTTTTTTTAGCTAGAGACTTATTCCTGCTCGTAATCCCAGTGAAGAACATTTATCCCTTACTTGTGTCTCGTAGAACATAAACAATGCTCCAACATACTGTTCCTGTGGACCAACATGTCTGCCCACAGTTGTGAAACGAAAGCTTGGCTGAAAAATAGTACTAAGCTCTGTGACCATGGTACTTTTAAATCTATCAGAGGTGGTAGTGTACATCTGGATGCTCCCTGGAGGCCCTGCTTTGCCAAAGGTACCCCTAGAAAGCAAAACCTCACAAATTTGTTAACATGGGAGATGCAAATTGCACAGACTTGTAAACTAGCTTTTCATCATATTAAACCCATGCCAAGAGCAGCATTGTACTTTCTCCAGTTGTCTGGAGGCAATTCTTGGCAGCTTTTCTATTGCACCTTTCACTGGTAGCTCTCAAAATGGTTTTATACAGGAGATCAGCGGTGTCACCATTTTATAGACAAACAAACTGCACAGAGCAGTGAGAACAGCCTTGTTCAGAATGCGATGTTGACAGAGCTGTGTACTGCTCACTGGAGTCCCAGCCTAGAAGATTGAAAAAAAAATTGGCTTAGAATTGTGCACTGATGAGTAGGGTTTTCCTGAATATTTCATATAATGGAAATAGCACAGTCTCACAGGCACCAGAGACCACTGGTGCAACAGAAAACAGGAAGGGAAAATTTTGAATAAATGAAGCTGGGCCATCGGTTTGTCTGGATTTCATATGAAATCCAGCCCTCCAGCTGGACTGCACTATCCATAAGGCTGTATTGGGGCTTCAGATGCTCAACAGGTACAAAACATGAGTCTGCACTGCAAAATTCAGCATAACTCCTGTGCATCTCAGCTCACACTGCCTGCAGTGAAGAAAGATCAGACCCTAAGGGTCAGGCCCCCTACCCCATTACCATCTGAAGTCATCCCACAGACCGTTAATAAGAGTAGCAGTGGGGCCAAGCAAGTACTCCTGCTGAGTTCAACAGTAAAAGTAAAATCCAAGTAGCATTCACTTGTGCACTGAAAACCTCTTATGACTTTGGAAACACATTTTGCACTGCAGTGAGAGCAACAGCTCACCTGTGTGCAAATGTGGAGGACCGTCCCCACCAAACAACTGGCTTTAATCCCTGAAAGGAAGCTCAGACTCCTGAGGGCAGGCTGAAAAAGACAGCTCATCTTTCAGTGTATGCAGCTCCCTCTGAATCCTTCCACAGTCCATCCTGCAGTCCAGCTGGTCCTTTGAATCCAAAGGCCTCTTGTAAGAGATGTTTATACATCTCTCACCAAAATCTGTGGCAGCAGTACACTGGTCTCACTCTGAATAAGGTATAAACATTGCCCTCAAGGAGCCGAGTCCTTAGGTTCCTGTCTGATAAACACAGGATATATTTTTAAGATCAAATATTCCCAGTCATCCTGCACCTGAGTTTTGTGTGCATCTCATTTCTGTCCAGTGAGATTCCAAGAGTGGTTCTTGAAGACTCCAGTTTTGAGTGAAGCTGGAGGGTTTGGAAAACAAACTCATGTTTCTGCTCTCACCTTGCTCACTTTGGCTTTCTGGGCTGTGCAAGGGGAAAAACACCTGTGCTGTCAAAAATGCTTCGGATTCATAACCTATGACAAAAGTACAAGTAAAGCAGAAGCACAAATTGCATAGCCTGCTGGCCACTGGGGAGGGTTCATTGGCCTGCTGATCTGAACTGGCTGATCCTAAACTCCCACTTCCCATTGCATTCAAATGCACTGCTGAGTTATTTGACTCCAGCACAGATTTAGGGATGTTTTTCTTGTCTTATAGTTTTGTACTGACAGCTAACCCACAAAGTAATTATTAAGGCAAAGAGCTTAGCAGGATTCTAATAAGGATTAAACATTTATACAATTTGTTAAAATATCCCCAGTGCCACTAGCTGGGATAAAAATGTATAAGGATTGTGTCATAATTATAACACCAAGCTGCAGCCCAGAACTCTCTGTGAAAAATGCTGCTTGAGGATGTCAAAGCTGCACCCACTGAAGTGCAAACCCAGCCTGAAATCCCACTGACTGCATATCCTTGAAGTCAGGCCCATAAAAAGCAACTGGATCTTGGGACAAGATTAGGAACAGACAAATATTCTACTACAATATTAGCACAGCTCTGTCCAATTAAGAGACTAGCCTGCCCAGCTGAAGAGCCAGTGCTTTAAGGGACAAGCTATGTAGTCGCTGTTGTTGCTCTGTAGAGGAAGAAGATAAGAAGACAAAGAGAGGGCATAAATAGGTATTATGCATTTTAACCCAGTGAGGTTTGAGTACTCTATCAAATATGGGTAAGGTCACTGTCTTAAAGACTCCAAATTCACACTTTTTTCTGCTAGGAGAGTGCATGAGCTGCCAGGATGTAACAGGTTCAAGGGGAAAGGTGTGCTCAGTCTCCTGCTGACTCCACTTGCTTGTTCTGAGTATCTGTTTAGCATTAGGATGTAAATCTTGCTCTCTGGGTACATGTCATCCCTTCTGAGCTGGAAGCCTTTCTTATTTCTCCTATTTTCTTATATTGATGGGAAGCATTTGGATGTGCTGTGTAGAGTGGGACTGCTCTATGTGGGAAAGTCACCTCCAGCTATTCTCTATCAAATGGGGCATCCTCATTGCAGAGAGGACAAACAGAAAGTCCAATTACTTGCCCAGTCACACTCTCTGGTGTCACTACTATGCAGGAAGGGGCAGGGACACTGAAAAATCCCCACAAACATCTCAACTTGCAGAAGTATGCCTGCTGTTACCTCCCCTGCTGAGGAATTGAGTAGTCAGTCTCATAGCCCCATGAATCCTGTCGGTCAGGAGAGTGGCTAGTTCATGATCCCACCTCCTCCCAGCTTGTGAGGTACATCATACTTACGAGAACCTGGAGTAACCCATTCTGAGACTACAACCTGTCAGGATGGACTGGGGAAAGCACATGGGTGTAATGTCTCACATCCTCACCTTGCAAGTCATAAGTAGGATTGGCTGGACCCTGAAGACCATGCTCCTGTTCAGGACATGTCATTGTATACCAGCATCAGCAATTTTGAACTAAAGAAAGTAAATCTGAAGTTGAGCACTTAGTAAGGAATGGCATTAAGCCAGATGGGCAGGGCAAAATGCTATTTGATTTTGCTGCAAGGAAAAGGTTACACTTCTCAGCATGGCCAGAGGATGTAGACTGAGACTGCCAACGTTTTGGTGTATTATGGTTGCAGTTATCACAAAGCAGAGAACACCATCTGTGGCCAGAGGGCCTATCCATTTGTTTTATTTTGATTTTCCAAGGAGCTAGTATATGTAGTACCACTTTGTGCTTGTCTGTTCACCTGTGTGTGTATCTGCACTCAGCTGTCCTTCCCCTTCACCAGTAACTTTTGAACTCATTGACCAATTTCAAAGAAATTTGACAGACAATAAGAGGTCTCCAAGGTATTAAATTCCAACACATCCTATGGAAACTGGCAGCTGGTTATAGAAGAAGGACACAATTAGTGCCCCCATGGAGGTAAAGGCTGCAATGTGAACGTGACCCTTATTAGTCAGTGAAGATCCTTCTGGGAAAGAGATACTATGAATGTCCACAGTGGGAAAAATAGATCAGCACTCACATCTTATTAGACACCAGAGAATCCACTGCAAGCCTCTGCTAATGCCCCAGGAAACCATCAGCTTCATTAGCTCTGCTGCTTGTGAAATGGCATGTTTGTGACCTCCAGACGGAGCATTTGCAGCCCTCCTTACACACAGGCAGAGACAGAACTGAGGAGGAGGGAGGAATCAGTAAGGTAGCAGGTGAGGGGACAGCTGCTGAATGCCTCCCCTGACCACCTCCTCCAGATCTTTCATTTACTCCTCTCAGTGCTCCTCCTCCAGCTGTCCTGATGATCCCCTGGCTCCTCCTAACCTTTTAATTTCTCCATCTATTTGCTTATCCCAAACCAATGCTCCAAAACATTCCCTGATAGCCAAAAATTCTCACTATTGTACCCTAGCTCTCCTTCCTCTCCTTGAAAATTTCCTTTGCTGTAGTCACAAACTAAAGGCATAATTTTCAGGCCATTTTTGCCCTCATTTTTTGAAGGAGCAGAATTCAGTTTTGCCTACACTGCTGAGAAGCCTTGAGCCAGCTCTAGAGCCATGACACAATAAAACAGGCAAGGACATTACATTTACGAATCAGGCTTGTCCTCAGGGACAAATTCATCCTTCTTATAACCTCACTGAAGTCACAGTAGAGAAAACAGAGCCTTAATTAATCCAGCCTGTTTGCATTACAAGAGATAACACAGCCTAGAGAAAAACATCTGACTTCATTAGACAGGAGGTTCATGGTCTAATATCACTTTGCCACTGACTTGATTGCTGCTGTTGACTACATTCTTTAGCTGCCACGTTCCCATTTGTAAATGCAAAATATAGGATTTATGCTTCCAGATTCAGATTCTCAACTCAGATGAGCAAGCATATGCAGGCTAAACTTGTGCAACTAAAGCTATGTGTATCGACATGGGCTTCACTCGTTTGCTGTTGAGCAGTGCAAAGAACTTCTGTCAAAGGGCAATGAGTGAACAACAGGCTCACAGTAACACAGATGCCCTCCAAAGGGCTCTTTGGCTGTCCTTCAGCTCCTATTCCTTATCCTTTCTTGGGAAAGTAGCTTCCTTGTTATAAATCACACAGAGCTCCAGCCCTTCCCTCCATGCTCCTGTTCCAGCTTGCCCCCTCCCTTCCCATTCCTCAAACAACAGCAACAGAAATGTTATCGGAAACATAAAAAACCGTTTAAAATCATAATTTACTTTTTTAAATGAGAAGAATATAATTTAGTTCTATGAGGGCAGGAACAACAGGGAGGCAAGAGAGGAGCCCCACAGGAAATCATTTGGACTCTCCCTCTCCTGAACTCTGCATAAATATTTAGCCATGTGGCGTTTGCGATGGAGATTTACCTTGTCCAAGAGTTCTGATAACAGGACAGACAGGTAGGTAATTGATCACAGGTACTTGTACATACACTTAATCAAGTGAGCATCTAGCTAATTAAACGGTGAAATAGTTGAAAACTCTGCAAATCGTGCAATGAAGTCACATGTGGCTAACAAAGCAATTCTGGCATGACACTGGTGAGTGCTCTGTTCAGAAACCTTTGGGGATTCTGCATACTGATGTGCAGATTACCCAGCAGCACCCCATAGCTCATTGCAGCCATCACAAGATGAAACTGAAATTATTTCAAAGAACCTTTCTCTGTGGGTCCCAGTGAGCTCTGGGACAGTTGCAGTAGCGATGCTCCTGGAATGAACAGAGGGACTTGTGTAATTCAATTGAGAATGCTCCAAGAAAATGCTGCACAACTCTCATGTACGCACAAGCTGTCTCCTTTTGGAAAGACAATCTTCATTTTTTGAAAGCAAAATATTTACAATTGTTCCAGTCTGTCCCTCCAGAATTCTTCTTCCTTGCATATGGATTTTCAAGGAGCTACAACATAGAGATTTGATGATCCTTCCAACTGTCTCTATCACTAGCTGTCAAACGTTGGCATTCACAACTGTACATGCTTCTAGACATAGACTGATATCAGTACTTCAGTTGATTGACTTTAAAGTCAAACACACATGGTTCCATACGAAGGATCTGGTGGAAGTCCATGTGTGATACAAATAAGCATCCTGGAAAGGTCCCGATGTCTCCACAGAACTAATCCAGAAAACTCACAACAATGGGCTCCCTAGCCATTCTGCTGTTCATGAAGGCTGGTGTACTGCTCTGCCCACTAAAAAGCAGCGTCTGAGTCTTAGCTCAAACTGATTTTTCACCAGTATGATCCCAATTATTTCATTAGGTTTGTTCTTGACTAACAACTCAAGGGCATGCCAAGGAGGAGTGCATTAGATTCACTGGGTTTCCTCTTGGCTTAAAACACAAAGAAAACCAACTACTCAACAGCATGTTTTCAGAGCTTTTAAAAACTTTTCTGTCACATTCAGCTCTGGAAATAAGGAAAGGTTTGTAAACAAGCTTTTTTTCTTCTTAGCTGTCTCTAATTCCCCTTCTCACTGACAACCCTTTGTTTTCTGAGCAATTACCTCACATTTTCTGTTGCTCTCTCATCTTATCTCTATCTTGTCTTACCAATTTACTCCTGTTTTGGCCCTGGGCTGTTTGACTTATGCTATGCCCCAGAGAGAATGTTCTGGTTTAGTCATCATTTCTACATGCAACAAGCTTGACATCCATCCAGGAGACAGAAATGTTGCCATATGTATTGGCTGGCCAGTCACAGGCCAAAAATACCATATTGTTGTTACTGAGGAGCTCTACAGACCAAATGGCTAAAAATATTCAGGCTCCAAAGACAGATCTCTTGGGAGATGTTGGTACCTAAGGCAAGCCTTGGGCAGGCTTCAGATGCTAAGCTCCAAAGACAGATTCCAAAGCCATACTCTTAATCTGACATTCAGCTCTCAAGTCCCTCCTTGGTTTGACAAACATTGCCTTGTGTACAGCCTTCACAGCACAGTTCTCTTCCCATACACAGCAAAGCCATCCCATCTGAACGGTCTCTAGGCTTTCTTCTGTCCAAGCCCACCTGGAAGCCAGATCACAGGTAGACTAATATGAACTTGCCTGCGAATCTCAACTAGAGTAGGGGGAGGGAAGGGTCTCAAGACAAGTAGCTTTCTCAAATAGCATTAAATTCAACACAAATCATTGATCTCAAGCAGGTCATGGCTGCATTCATTCAGACACTCATGCCTTGAAGTTCTCTCAATTAAGTACAAATCCACTGACTTCCACCAGATTGTACGAGTGACTTTGAACTCTCCAATAGCTAGAAGTGCATTTAATCCAGATTTTTCACCTAAACAACAGACCTAATCACCTGACTGTAGTATCAAAAGCAATTCTGTGGGGGCTAAAGTATTCTTGGTACTTCACAAGATGGTGAGCCCTATTTATCTCTTTTTCAAGATTAAGGATCAGAATATATTAAGATATACAGTAACCTTTATTCTTTTGTTGGAGAATCCATAATGAATAAAAAGCAGAAACAAGGATTGGTAGCTAAAAACATTTGGAAGCACAGAAAATAAGGAAGCATACTCTTCTCTTGATATTTCCAATGAAAAATTTGATCTTTCTCATCTGCAATGAGGGTGGCATTTAATCTCAAATTGGAGTTGTACGTTCTGGCATTTGCTCTACAATACTGGGGAGGATAAAGGGCAGAGAAAAGGGAGCCTGTTGATGTTGAATGATCACATATTGAAAACATGGCATTGTTATGCTTGGGGAGGGGCAGAATTATGGACCCACCACTGACACTGCTAGGCCTCGGTTGCTTTCTGGCCTCCCAAAAGTTGCCAGCAGGGTGGTGGAGTAGTGCCTGGCATCATTTGACTGTGTGCAAGGTCTTCACAGATGGCTACTGATTCAGCAGTGTCTCCTCAGATGAGGCACATTTTATAATGTAAAGACAGAAATCTTTCAGTTTGAACTGGCTGAGGGCTTAGGAGCTTACACTCACCTGGGGTAACTTTTCACCATGTCATGAAGTCGAGCAAGCTCTTACATTTCACACCAGCCGAAAATCTGTCTCCTCACAGCATATCTCCAGGTTTCTTGCCAGAGAGGAGAATTCATGGAGACAACTGTCATTAGATATTTACTGCACATTCCATTTACTAAATAAAAGAAACACCAAATTCCCAGAAAAATGCTGGCAAAGCTGTCATGTTGAAAAGCATCACCCACATGTAGGACTCTGTGTATGTGATACTGTGACTTAGAGGTGGGGAAAGCAATTAGGTGGGATATTTTTTTCTCTTCCTGCCTCCCTCGTCCATCTATTTGTCTGCTGTTAGTGGGGAGAAGAGCTCCAGATGTCCATCAAAGGGGAAGAACAGACCTGCTGTACACAATGCAAATCTCCATGTCAAATGCAGTTCAGCTTCACCAATTCAAAATTAATTTTCAGTTCTCTTTTATTTTAGCAATCTGATCAGATGTCTCCTTTCACTCTTTACTTCTTTTGAGACAACAAAATGATTCGCCACTGTATCACTGTCAGCTATAATAGCCTCATAATTAAAAAAAAAAAGTTACAGTAACACTTCATAGGAACTTTAATCCATTGATGGGAGTGATATTGTGCTGAAAGGTTATAAAAGGTGTCCTTTATATCCTCTCTTGACAATATTCCTCAAATTAAATACCTCCACTTCCACTATATTTCTTGCTTTGTTTCCTTTCAAGGAAAACCAATAAAACCTCTACCCAAATTTCTAACCATCATTTTCAAGCTAAATGATCAATAAAAACATTAAGTTTATTTATTTTTTTTGCAGTCACAAAGATTCTCCAAAGCTGTCGCTGTAACTTGTGGGGTAGCACATGATATTCTCTGAGAAACAGGCTGCAGCATCTGCAGCAACAGGACTGAATCAAAGCATATTACTCCCATAGCCATGTATATAACCAACTCATGAAATTCTGTATATATGCATATGCTGAATGATGTGCATATACAGTGGCCTTGAATGGAGATTAATGACCTTTCAGAGAGTAAAGAGTGATTTCTATGTATCTCTATGATCTTCAGAAAGGAAGCCCTGGGTGGAGATTTAATTGCATGTCATTGTCATTCATAAAAAGATGAACAATTATGGCAATTGAAGGAAACCTATCATCAACTGAGAGGAAAAGACTATTTTTCAGAAGTATACAAATTCAGTCTTTTATGATGAAATGACTATTTAAGACTTAAAAACTCTAATCATTACCATTTGCTTACTAAAATATCCACCTCCCTTTATCTGCACTTTGAACTGAAAATACAAGAAGCTCTTGAAACATTTCTGGTCTCTGAAGGGGGTGAAAGAATTTTTTTCTTGAAGATATTTTTGTCCTTATGTCTCAGTTCTGTCAACAGGTAGAGAAAGGGCAGCATTTCTTCTCTCCTAGTGTTGCATAAGTCTGGGTAAGCAGAGCCAGCCTGGTGGGGGCATCGGCTGGCACCCCGCACCCCTTCCTACGGGGCCATGTGAACAAGCCTGTTGTCACTGGAGAAGCTGAGTCCCTGCAGGACAGGCAGCACAGCTCCGGAGGCTGCGTGGGTGCAGGTATGAGTGCCCCATGCAGGACTGTGCAAGTGAGAGCACTTTGCTTTTAATTCCTCTCGCGAGTCACAGAGTAGAGCAACATAGCACACATCCAAAGTGCATCTAGCAGTGAAGAAAGGCCAATATCTGTTTGCCACTCAGGGACAACTCCTCTGGGCCTGGATAAATCCTCAAGCAGCACGTTAAATCCGTTTGCTAATCAGATACACCATACTGCAGAGCAGAATTGAGACTGTAGGGCAAGGATCTGGGACCAGCCCCTCGCCTATGTCTGGTGAAACCCTATGGAAGCTCTCAGCTGCATCAGCAACAGGGACTGAGAGCAAAATGTTGTATGAAGCAAGTCACTACATCCAACATAAGAGAACAACACCCACTTCCTCTGTGGCCTTCAAACAGCAAGAGGTGCTCAATTACTACCTGGTTTTAATGAAAGCAAAACCAATACATATTGAAATCACTGTCCTTGGAAGCCAACCTCCATCAGGTTGAAGTAGAGCTTAAGCAGCTCTTGAACTAAAGACCCCTTCAGTCCATGAACACTAAGCACCCAGGACCCTTCCTGGTCGCGTGGTAAACCTTGGCATTCAAAAAATGGTGATGTCAAAGCAAACTCTCTCACCCATCCAAAGCGCTGCTTTGTTTTATGGGGAGGTTACCATTCCCCCTCTGCTCTGGCTGTGGCCAGGCAAGCCCAGCTGAGCCTGCCCAACTGAACTTCTGGTTCAGCATTTCCCTGAGGAGTTTGTGCTGTGAGTAAGGTTGGAAGGGTGGGCTCAGGAGGATATGGGTGGGACACTGTGGCAGCAAGGAAGCCCTTGTTCACAGCTCACTCGAGGAGGAAACGGCACTGATCCCAAGGAAATTGGTTTGTGTTCCTGAGCAGTCGGGAGGAGGTGGGGGTGGGAAGGGGGAGGGTACTGGCTGGACAGCCCTTTCCCACTGCTACAAACAGTCACCGCTGCAGCAAAGCACCAATACAGCCACAGCCACCTGGGTCCTACACTCTCAGTCCTGGCTGCTCATGATGTGGTGAGCAATTTTCCCCCAAGACCCAGGCACAAGCACTTCTCTTGAGATCTGCAGCGGCAAGTGCTGCTGCTGCTGCTCACCCCAACCATGTTTCTGCACAAAGGGTAACCAAAGCAGTGTCCTGATTAGCCCTTCTCCTTTCTGATTGTTTCCCAAAGGCACTGACAGACACACAGGAAGAAAACGGGATATCTGTCCAGAGGGAAGAAAGCTCTGCCCTTTGCACAAACCACTCCTCTGCCCCCGTAAGCCCATCCCTTTTTTCCCTGCCACTCCGTCCTTGCCCCTTGCACAAAGGTGACTTGGACACGCTCATGGTGCTGACCCAGAGGCATCAGTGCCACTCTGTGCAAGCCTGAAGGTGTAGATATCTCTCAGAGTTTCTGCTGGAAATAAGCTGGGGCATTTATTGTCACTTGGGTTTTGGATTAGGCTGTGGATGAGCTCTGTGACTTGCTCCAGGGGGGTTAAATGTAACCTGCAAGCCTGCAGCTTGGGGCAGGGAACAGGGTGGGAGCTCTCAAGGAAATATTTTGCTGAAAACAAAACTCTCAAAGCCTTTCAACAGCAGAGCACTGAAAATAGACTTCAGACTCCAAGGGAGGGGGAATGGGAAAAGGTTAAGAGCCAGGGAGAGAGGGAGAAAGAGAGAGATCAAACGATCAACGACAACCCTGGGGAAAAAAGGGGCGCAGAGGTTGCCAAAGATTTTTAAGTCCATTTCCTGCAGGAGCTGGAGGCAAGGAGGGACAGTTTATTGCCGTTTGGCCTGAGCAGAGAGCTCTGCAAGAGGCTCTTCAGGCATGCTCCAAACACAGCCATTCATTACCCGCTGCTGCATCCTTCAAAACAGGAAGCGTTGCCAGAGCATTAATTTATCTCTCAATCGCCGTCCTTTTGTTGTCGTGAAAAATGTTTAGTCATAGATTTAATTCCTCTCACTCCACCCCTCTACATCCCGACCACCTCTGATCACAAACACCACAAAGAACAGGGCTTGATGACTGTTTTTTACTATAGTTTAACTTTCAGGAGATCAGCTAACTTGCCCACAGCTTCTATTAAAGAGCCCTGCACAGCAACAAGAGAGCTGTCCCTGGCTCAAAGTGGGAGTATAATTCTTTGGGATTTCGCCTCGTCATTATTCTTTCTTGCCCTTGTTATTGTCTCAGTCCATCCTCCCCAGCCCCAATTTAGTTTAAACAGATGTCTTGTTTGTTCTTAGCACGCTGAGGATTTGCCCTGGCAGAGAGATCTTTTTTTGTGTTTTGTTTTGCCTTTTTTTTCTTAAATGTGTTTTAAATTTTGAGAAGAACCCATGAAACAATAGCAGATGTGTTGTAGCTACAATTAATTGGATAATTAACTTAATTCATGTATTGCATTTTAGGCTTGTGTTTCTTATGCAAGTGTGTGTGCAAAAAGCTGGGGTGGACATGAACAGAAGGGAGAAAAAGGAATGCTTGTTGGTCAGGTACATTGGGGGTCCTGGTCATGCATGCCCTGGCCAAGGTACGTGGGCAGAAGGGAGAAGGGAGCAAGGGAAAGGAATCACATGTTTCAGCAAGAGCCAGGTGATGCAAGATGAGATACAGCCAGTGGTGAACACTGGGCTGTAACGTCGTCCTGGGGGGTCTGTCCCATCACGCACGCTCACGGTGGGCTGCAGGGTGTACTGATAGGGTCTGGAGGGGTTCCGATGGCCTAGGAGGAGCTAAGCCTCCCTTGTCCTCTTGAAAGTTAGGAATTCCTATCACTGGGGCTGTCTCCCTGCATGATATCAGGCCAGCTCAGCACCAGGCTGACCTATGTGTGTCCTAAACCCACATGAACCACAGTCAAGGCAGGCAGGATCTTTATGCCACCCTGTGCCCTGCCAGACACCCTCATATCTCCTTTGAAACCGTGCATCAGCTGGTGCTTGCCCCATGGCCAGCAGCCTCGAAACCCTGGTGACCTCTCTGCTGTGTGCCGTCTGCAGGGCCGGGCCAGGCTGGGCCGCCTGCACTGCCACCCAGGCAGGCCAGCCATCCTTGGATGTCATTCTTGTGCCTTGGAATGGAGCCCTGCCAGGCAGCATGGCTCCAGCTGGGCTGCACGCCCACCCAGTGGGAGGATCGGGATCTGGCCCTCAGTGTTAACAGCCCTTCATGTCTCCCACTTAAAGCTTTTTTCAAAGTCCTCCCATGACTACTTCATGTTGTTCCTGACTACCATCATTCTTCATGTGTAAATGTTCCCAGTGTCTTCAGAGGCAGCTATGCCTACAGGCCTCTGGCATGTGTTCTGGACCTCTGAAAATACCCATTGCACCTTAGCCTGCATCCACCTTCCAGAAGACTCAAAACATTTCACAAATACAAAGCTCTCAAGACAGGTACAATGCCCAAGGCCTCAAAATGTAAAGTGCAGGAAAAAAACCATTCAGAGCAGACTTTCTGAAACTGTCTCGACCTGCTGAGCTGAAACAACGTCAGGAATCAGGAGTCAAAACAACATGATGCCTGGTGTTCTATTTCTGCCCTAGTTCTAGCTTGGAGTAGCTGAACAAAGTGAACAAGAGCAAGGTTGGCTACTCTGAGACAAATTTGGACTGGATCCTGCCAGGCAGGCAGACAGCATCTACCCAGAGCTCCCTTGACTTCTCAAGGTTGCCTGCACTGTGCTTAGAGCAAGAACAAGACTTTGGCTCTTATTTACAAGTGCCTAAGCAAGACTTGAAGTATACTAACTACACTGCAAGCATTTTGGAAAAACAGGCAAGCAGAGCTGCCCTTAGGAAACTGCACAGCATTGGCAGAAGCATCTGTCTTTTATGCACTATGGCTTATAGCTATGAAAAACAAATACCAACAACAACAAAGCATTTTCTTTATACAAATAGGGGAAATTCTATAAAATCTGCAGCAGAAATGCATCCCAACAAAGCCATTCACACACACACACACACACACAAAAAAAAAAAACAACCCAAACCCACCAAAACAAAGAAAAACTCCTCTGACTGCTCACGTGAGAACAAATGATACTGCTAATTGCAGTGTACAAATGCCAAATATTGGCATTTAAGTCTAACTATGCTTAATGCAAACGTCAGCTGGAATGACACAGTCTGGCTTCATCACTCCAAGGCAAAATTTCCAAGCCAGGCTTAGACAGATCCAAATTTTCTACATTTTTTCTTTTCTTCTCCTGTGGCAGGCAGATGAGGGCTGAGAATGGAACTATTTAGCTTCAAAAAGGCCGAGAATGGGAACCCACAGAGATCCTGGTTCATACTTGACTAACAAATTACAGCAAAAACACAACATCACTAGTAGGGGTATTGGAGCAAATTATACCCAGAAGAAGTCCTCAAAAGGGGCTAAAAAGAAAATAAGGTTTTGTGCAACATTTTTCTGCATATTTCCTCTTGATTTTTCCTACTGTGTTTTCTTCTCTTTCTTTCTCTTAATTTGGTGGCTGCAAAGTTGCCAGACTTATTATTATTTATTTATTACCCGCAATATTTCGTGCTTTTCTGGAATCCAGAGCACCTGGGTTGGTGGGAATAAGGAATATTAACTGAATCCAGTCAGGGAAGAGAGAAGCATTTAGCCTTTGTGGTGGAGGACAAAGCTCAGTCTCTTCATGTACCTCAGTGAAATAGCTATATCACCAAATCAAGTAGGGCCTGTAAGGCTCCAGAACCAGAAGCAAGAAAGAGGAATCCCAATGCTTTAATGTTTTGTTATTGTACATTATGATTTTTAAGACAGTTACACCAGCCCATGTGGAAGAGAAAGAAGCTGAGCCATGATTTATAAATACTTAGGGCTGATATTACTGGCATCATTAATCATAACTGCTGCTGATAAATTAATCCACCTTCTAATTTGTGTGCAAGATGCTCAGCTGAACACAGAAGAAATGCCAGCATTTTGAATACAGTGCTCTTACAGCTGTACAGTGCCAGCCTAAAGTGGCCTAGTAGTTTCTCCTGGCAAACAAGCCAACACCATCCAATGGTAAGGACAAATCCAGAAAGCGACTGCTGTCCTAAAGAGGACTCCCAGGACACGACACCAAAGAAAATCACGGAGCCAACCACAGTTTAGTGGTTAGCTGTGGTGGCTAATCAAAAACCGCATTTGAACTTCTTCCAAGCCAGTTTCCTCTAAATCTATGGAGGACATTCCTTACATTTTAATGAAGGCCACAAGTTTTCATTTCTCAAGTACTCAGAGATAGAGCAAAATGACCACATATGGGAAGGATAAAAAAGCAGAAATTTAGCTGGGGTGATTTTCTAATGATGAACATAGACAAAATCAGAATCTAGCTCATTCACAGACCCTTAGTGAGAACTGTATCTAGACACAGAAGCATGAGATGATTTGGAAAAACAACTTCTCAAGCTGCCTCTTATTCACAAAAGTAATTTTGTATCATTTTTAAGAGGTTTTAATGTCTCTTCCCCAGATCTAGAAAATCCTATATGTGGTATCTAAATGGTCTGGCTTCATAAAATAAGGAAATAAAAACCTACTACAGTATGTTCGTTTCAAATAAACGCAAACTTTCCAAGGCATTGTTACATGTTCAATTTTCTGTTAATTTGGTAGCTTATGTAGAACACCTGAAAATGTGGTTTAAAAATTTCTTTGACCTAAAACATTTTAAAAGGAATGGTATTGTTACTTAAAGGTTTCAGTGGTTTCAGATCTGAAGCCCGTGGCTAATCCAGGAATGATTTTCATCCATCCTACAATTCATAATGAAAAAGTGCTATAGGTGGAAAGAAGGACAGGAGCATCTCTTCTGATAGATTGATAATGGTGGCTGTCTAAAAATGATCAGACTTTCTGATTGCTAGAAGCAGTACAATTATGAATGCATTAGCAGGCAATTCTGCATCCGAGGTGGTCAAAGGTGCATCGTAAACACAATTTATCTTACCAATATCACTTTCACATATAGAATGTGTAATGTTTGTGTAGCCATGGGTTGTCTGGGTATGTGTGTGAGGTGTAGTGAAACAAGTCCAGCTCTGCTTCAGTTTACTAATACACAGCTATTAAAATTGCTGGTTCCGAATAAACATAATTGAAAGCAGAAGTAGATGTGGAATGCATTTATTTCAAAATATAAACTCTATTGTGTGAGTGCCATAACTCCTTTGGTATCACGCTGTGTTTCAAAACAATAAGTTGTTAGTTGTTATTTCAGGGCAGATAGAGAGATGGATAGACAGACAGGCAGATAAATCGATCAGTTGGTTGAATGATCGATCTTACTTTCTTTTTTATCCTCCAGGAAGTCCAACTGCTTTTTCTCAAATATTTTCCACCCACTGATGCCCTCTCTCTTGAGGACATGTCAGTGAATTGAGTCTGGTATTTCCTCAATTAAGATATCTAAAGTGAAAGCAGAGACAACTCTGCTCCCACTCCCTGATTTTCCTCTGCCAGCCCAACCTTTTCCCATACACCCCTCCCTGCCTACCACAGTGGAGATGGTGCACAGTGAAGAGAGGGTGAAGCTCCTTGCCAGTCAGCTGTCCTACATTCAAGTATGCAACTAGGTGCCATTGCATTCACCTACTCAAGAGGGAAAAAAAACTTGCTTTTTCAGGTAGAACTGACTTTGTCATATCCTCCCTTCTGATGGCAATGTACCGAGAGAGTAGCACAGCAGGATGAGGAGGCAGGTCACATCCATGAGATGGGATTCGCTCAAGGACCCCTCTCTAATGCAAAACCTTCATTTGTCATCATTGCCAGTTAAATATTCATTCCTGTTTTCCATCAGCAAGGGAGAACAGCATGAGGTTTCCTTTGAGCTCCGGGACACAGCAGTCATGGAAATTGTCAACACAGGACAAGAGCAGTTTTAATAACAGGTCAGGTCTCGGTGATCTAAAATGCCAGTTTTCTCTTCCCCTCCTCCCTCTTCCTTTGCAAGCTCTCCTCTGTCCTGTTTCATCAACCTTGTGCAGCCCTGGGCTGTGCTGGCCTTGCCAGGCTCTGCAGGGACCGTTACTGCATGCCTGGAAACTCCTTCCCAGGTTCCCAGGACCTCAGCGATTGTTTTAAAGGAGCTGCTTTTCATGAAAGTAAATAGCCATAATTTCTAATCCCTTGAGCTGCAAAGTTACAAAGAGTTTAAAGTCTGCTGCTCCTACAGCATGGCTTGCAGTCTATTAGAGAAGAAGGGGGTCTCCAGTTATCTGACCTTTCAGGAAATTGAAGCATCTCTTCTGCCAGCTCTCTCATTGCCCCCAGAGAGCCACTGATGAGATTCGGTCATGAAACAAGGGAGAAAAGAAGAGCTGGGATTTGTTTTCATTTTTTCCAGGGAGAAAGGAGACAGACAGCAGAGCTGCTACACCTTAGAGCTGTGTCTCTGCCCATACACACTGCGCATGTGCCAACTAGGGTCTAAATCAGCACGACAGACTGATCCACATCAGTTCTAGCTGGCCAAGGACAGAGCCCTCTCTGTTGAGCTGTGATGGAAGCGGACCCAGAGAGGTGCAGGGGAGAAGGGATAAATGTTGGGAATGAATCTTCGAAGGCTATGTACTTTGCTCAGGCTGCAGAGGTTGACATTTGCGATCTGCGAGGTGCAAGCACATTAGTTCAAATACATCCCAGCCCTGGAGGCATTTTAGCATGCTGATAAGCTCTACTGCCTCTTCTGAGACTCCTCCCCCCAAGACAGACAATTTATACAGAGTGTCTTGCTGACTCTTCCAGCTAAAGGTGAGGATATTCCTGGCACTTCTCTAGCTAATGTCATGCTCTTGATTGCTCGTTCTCTTTCTTGTTTGGCCCAGAAAGAGAGACTAGTTTTGCTCATATGACTGAACTGAAGATCAGACAGAAGAGTAAGAAATACTCTTGTCCCACATTTCTCCTTTGCTTGGATATTCAGGCTCAGCCACAAACCTTGCCTTCAAGAAACCTTGCCTTCTGTTGATTTAAAAGGGCTGCTCCTGCCAGCGGATGTTTTATTTAAGAACAGTCTGGTACACAATAATTAATGTTAAGAGGCCCCTGCTGAGCAGTAGCTTATGTCAGGAGCAGCTCCATTTCCTGCACTGGGAGGCATGGGGATCAAGGCACTGCCCTCCAGGAGAAGGAGGGAGTGTCCCTTAGCCTCCCAAACACCTCTGCCAGGCTGGCAAGGAGTTTAGGAAATTTCTTAGAGAATTTTCCTTAGGGAAAGCCTAAGTGGATTAAATAAACACTAGCATCAGGGCAAGAGAAGCACAGAAGAGGATTCCGGACACCGAGGAACACTAGTGGGTGCATTTATTAATCTGACATCAATAAAACCTCTGACCATTGAAGTCCCCAGCCTGAATAACGCCTGCTCTGCCAAGCAAGCTGTCATGGTTTAGCAAGGAGTTGCTTTTGCTTAGTAACAGGGGGAGCGGGTTGCAGTGAAGACCCGGTAAAAGTTTTTTAGACTCTCCTCCGACTCCTGGGTTCAGACCCACCCCCGGCCCGGCTGGGCCAATCTGGCGCCTCTGCGATCACTATTTAGGGACGGGAATTTGTCGTGCCAGGCAGGAGGTGTAAGAGTGGTACAAGATGGAGGCGACC